>OX411273.1:0-600000 GCA_948150575.1 Tinea pellionella
TAACCTAACCTAACCTAACCTAACCTAACCTAACTAACCTAACCTAACCTAACCTAACCTAACCTAACCTAACCTAACCTAACCTAACCTAACCTAACCTAACCTAACCTAACCTAACCTAACCTAACCTAACCTAACCTAACCTAACCTAACCTAACCTAACCTAACCTAACCTAACCTAACCTAACCTAACCTAACCTAACCTAACCTAACCTAACCTAACCTAACCTAACCTAACCTAACCTAACCTAACCTAACCTAACCTAACCTAACCTAACCTAACCTAACCTAACCTAACCTAACCTAACCTAACCTAACCTAACCTAACCTAACCTAACCTAACCTAACCTAACCTAACCTAACCTAACCTAACCTAACCTAACCTAACCTAACCTAACCTAACCTAACCTAACCTAACCTAACCTAACCTAACCTAACCTAACCTAACCTAACCTAACCTAACCTAACCTAACCTAACCTAACCTAACCTAACCTAACCTAACCTAACCTAACCTAACCTAACCTAACCTAACCTAACCTAACCTAACCTAACCTAACCTAACCTAACCTAACCTAACCTAACCTAACCTAACCTAACCTAACCTAACCTAACCTAACCTAACCTAACCTAACCTAACCTAACCTAACCTAACCTAACCTAACCTAACCTAACCTAACCTAACCTAACCTAACCTAACCTAACCTAACCTAACCTAACCTAACCTAACCTAACCTAACCTAACCTAACCTAACCTAACCTAACCTAACCTAACCTAACCTAACCTAACCTAACCTAACCTAACCTAACCTAACCTAACCTAACCTAACCTAACCTAACCTAACCTAACCTAACCTAACCTAACCTAACCTAACCTAACCTAACCTAACCTAACCTAACCTAACCTAACCTAACCTAACCTAACCTAACCTAACCTAACCTAACCTAACCTAACCTAACCTAACCTAACCTAACCTAACCTAACCTAACCTAACCTAACCTAACCTAACCTAACCTAACCTAACCTAACCTAACCTAACCTAACCTAACCTAACCTAACCTAACCTAACCTAACCTAACCTAACCTAACCTAACCTAACCTAACCTAACCTAACCTAACCTAACCTAACCTAACCTAACCTAACCTAACCTAACCTAACCTAACCTAACCTAACCTAACCTAACCTAACCTAACCTAACCTAACCTAACCTAACCTAACCTAACCTAACCTAACCTAACCTAACCTAACCTAACCTAACCTAACCTAACCTAACCTAACCTAACCTAACCTAACCTAACCTAACCTAACCTAACCTAACCTAACCTAACCTAACCTAACCTAACCTAACCTAACCTAACCTAACCTAACCTAACCTAACCTAACCTAACCTAACCTAACCTAACCTAACCTAACCTAACCTAACCTAACCTAACCTAACCTAACCTAACCTAACCTAACCTAACCTAACCTAACCTAACCTAACCTAACCTAACCTAACCTAACCTAACCTAACCTAACCTAACCTAACCTAACCTAACCTAACCTAACCTAACCTAACCTAACCTAACCTAACCTAACCTAACCTAACCTAACCTAACCTAACCTAACCTAACCTAACCTAACCTAACCTAACCTAACCTAACCTAACCTAACCTAACCTAACCTAACCTAACCTAACCTAACCTAACCTAACCTAACCTAACCTAACCTAACCTAACCTAACCTAACCTAACCTAACCTAACCTAACCTAACCTAACCTAACCTAACCTAACCTAACCTAACCTAACCTAACCTAACCTAACCTAACCTAACCTAACCTAACCTAACCTAACCTAACCTAACCTAACCTAACCTAACCTAACCTAACCTAACCTAACCTAACCTAACCTAACCTAACCTAACCTAACCTAACCTAACCTAACCTAACCTAACCTAACCTAACCTAACCTAACCTAACCTAACCTAACCTAACCTAACCTAACCTAACCTAACCTAACCTAACCTAACCTAACCTAACCTAACCTAACCTAACCTAACCTAACCTAACCTAACCTAACCTAACCTAACCTAACCTAACCTAACCTAACCTAACCTAACCTAACCTAACCTAACCTAACCTAACCTAACCTAACCTAACCTAACCTAACCTAACCTAACCTAACCTAACCTAACCTAACCTAACCTAACCTAACCTAACCTAACCTAACCTAACCTAACCTAACCTAACCTAACCTAACCTAACCTAACCTAACCTAACCTAACCTAACCTAACCTAACCTAACCTAACCTAACCTAACCTAACCTAACCTAACCTAACCTAACCTAACCTAACCTAACCTAACCTAACCTAACCTAACCTAACCTAACCTAACCTAACCTAACCTAACCTAACCTAACCTAACCTAACCTAACCTAACCTAACCTAACCTAACCTAACCTAACCTAACCTAACCTAACCTAACCTAACCTAACCTAACCTAACCTAACCTAACCTAACCTAACCTAACCTAACCTAACCTAACCTAACCTAACCTAACCTAACCTAACCTAACCTAACCTAACCTAACCTAACCTAACCTAACCTAACCTAACCTAACCTAACCTAACCTAACCTAACCTAACCTAACCTAACCTAACCTAACCTAACCTAACCTAACCTAACCTAACCTAACCTAACCTAACCTAACCTAACCTAACCTAACCTAACCTAACCTAACCTAACCTAACCTAACCTAACCTAACCTAACCTAACCTAACCTAACCTAACCTAACCTAACCTAACCTAACCTAACCTAACCTAACCTAACCTAACCTAACCTAACCTAACCTAACCTAACCTAACCTAACCTAACCTAACCTAACCTAACCTAACCTAACCTAACCTAACCTAACCTAACCTAACCTAACCTAACCTAACCTAACCTAACCTAACCTAACCTAACCTAACCTAACCTAACCTAACCTAACCTAACCTAACCTAACCTAACCTAACCTAACCTAACCTAACCTAACCTAACCTAACCTAACCTAACCTAACCTAACCTAACCTAACCTAACCTAACCTAACCTAACCTAACCTAACCTAACCTAACCTAACCTAACCTAACCTAACCTAACCTAACCTAACCTAACCTAACCTAACCTAACCTAACCTAACCTAACCTAACCTAACCTAACCTAACCTAACCTAACCTAACCTAACCTAACCTAACCTAACCTAACCTAACCTAACCTAACCTAACCTAACCTAACCTAACCTAACCTAACCTAACCTAACCTAACCTAACCTAACCTAACCTAACCTAACCTAACCTAACCTAACCTAACCTAACCTAACCTAACCTAACCTAACCTAACCTAACCTAACCTAACCTAACCTAACCTAACCTAACCTAACCTAACCTAACCTAACCTAACCTAACCTAACCTAACCTAACCTAACCTAACCTAACCTAACCTAACCTAACCTAACCTAACCTAACCTAACCTAACCTAACCTAACCTAACCTAACCTAACCTAACCTAACCTAACCTAACCTAACCTAACCTAACCTAACCTAACCTAACCTAACCTAACCTAACCTAACCTAACCTAACCTAACCTAACCTAACCTAACCTAACCTAACCTAACCTAACCTAACCTAACCTAACCTAACCTAACCTAACCTAACCTAACCTAACCTAACCTAACCTAACCTAACCTAACCTAACCTAACCTAACCTAACCTAACCTAACCTAACCTAACCTAACCTAACCTAACCTAACCTAACCTAACCTAACCTAACCTAACCTAACCTAACCTAACCTAACCTAACCTAACCTAACCTAACCTAACCTAACCTAACCTAACCTAACCTAACCTAACCTAACCTAACCTAACCTAACCTAACCTAACCTAACCTAACCTAACCTAACCTAACCTAACCTAACCTAACCTAACCTAACCTAACCTAACCTAACCTAACCTAACCTAACCTAACCTAACCTAACCTAACCTAACCTAACCTAACCTAACCTAACCTAACCTAACCTAACCTAACCTAACCTAACCTAACCTAACCTAACCTAACCTAACCTAACCTAACCTAACCTAACCTAACCTAACCTAACCTAACCTAACCTAACCTAACCTAACCTAACCTAACCTAACCTAACCTAACCTAACCTAACCTAACCTAACCTAACCTAACCTAACCTAACCTAACCTAACCTAACCTAACCTAACCTAACCTAACCTAACCTAACCTAACCTAACCTAACCTAACCTAACCTAACCTAACCTAACCTAACCTAACCTAACCTAACCTAACCTAACCTAACCTAACCTAACCTAACCTAACCTAACCTAACCTAACCTAACCTAACCTAACCTAACCTAACCTAACCTAACCTAACCTAACCTAACCTAACCTAACCTAACCTAACCTAACCTAACCTAACCTAACCTAACCTAACCTAACCTAACCTAACCTAACCTAACCTAACCTAACCTAACCTAACCTAACCTAACCTAACCTAACCTAACCTAACCTAACCTAACCTAACCTAACCTAACCTAACCTAACCTAACCTAACCTAACCTAACCTAACCTAACCTAACCTAACCTAACCTAACCTAACCTAACCTAACCTAACCTAACCTAACCTAACCTAACCTAACCTAACCTAACCTAACCTAACCTAACCTAACCTAACCTAACCTAACCTAACCTAACCTAACCTAACCTAACCTAACCTAACCTAACCTAACCTAACCTAACCTAACCTAACCTAACCTAACCTAACCTAACCTAACCTAACCTAACCTAACCTAACCTAACCTAACCTAACCTAACCTAACCTAACCTAACCTAACCTAACCTAACCTAACCTAACCTAACCTAACCTAACCTAACCTAACCTAACCTAACCTAACCTAACCTAACCTAACCTAACCTAACCTAACCTAACCTAACCTAACCTAACCTAACCTAACCTAACCTAACCTAACCTAACCTAACCTAACCTAACCTAACCTAACCTAACCTAACCTAACCTAACCTAACCTAACCTAACCTAACCTAACCTAACCTAACCTAACCTAACCTAACCTAACCTAACCTAACCTAACCTAACCTAACCTAACCTAACCTAACCTAACCTAACCTAACCTAACCTAACCTAACCTAACCTAACCTAACCTAACCTAACCTAACCTAACCTAACCTAACCTAACCTAACCTAACCTAACCTAACCTAACCTAACCTAACCTAACCTAACCTAACCTAACCTAACCTAACCTAACCTAACCTAACCTAACCTAACCTAACCTAACCTAACCTAACCTAACCTAACCTAACCTAACCTAACCTAACCTAACCTAACCTAACCTAACCTAACCTAACCTAACCTAACCTAACCTAACCTAACCTAACCTAACCTAACCTAACCTAACCTAACCTAACCTAACCTAACCTAACCTAACCTAACCTAACCTAACCTAACCTAACCTAACCTAACCTAACCTAACCTAACCTAACCTAACCTAACCTAACCTAACCTAACCTAACCTAACCTAACCTAACCTAACCTAACCTAACCTAACCTAACCTAACCTAACCTAACCTAACCTAACCTAACCTAACCTAACCTAACCTAACCTAACCTAACCTAACCTAACCTAACCTAACCTAACCTAACCTAACCTAACCTAACCTAACCTAACCTAACCTAACCTAACCTAACCTAACCTAACCTAACCTAACCTAACCTAACCTAACCTAACCTAACCTAACCTAACCTAACCTAACCTAACCTAACCTAACCTAACCTAACCTAACCTAACCTAACCTAACCTAACCTAACCTAACCTAACCTAACCTAACCTAACCTAACCTAACCTAACCTAACCTAACCTAACCTAACCTAACCTAACCTAACCTAACCTAACCTAACCTAACCTAACCTAACCTAACCTAACCTAACCTAACCTAACCTAACCTAACCTAACCTAACCTAACCTAACCTAACCTAACCAACCTGACCATTTAGCGGTATTTCTTGTATGATCGCCTAACTAGCATCACTCAATTGTAATATTTTCAACAAGAGCTACAAGAGATACTTTGCTTACTTATGATTACTTTTGGTATACGCTGGATGGATTAAATAAAACAATGTTTTACAAAAAAAATAATTTAATTGTATTACTTTTTTTTTGTGTACGGTTAATTAACACAGTAAGAAATAGAGACACAGATCATTAAATATGCAAGTTCGTATAAAAATGACATGCATAATGCATGCGTTGTACAACCCATGCCTGCTATAACTGCGTCATCAAACTCGGCAATACATCATTATTCTTTTTGTGTTTCTTCGTCTTTGCTAATTTAACTTTTTCATGTACTTCCTTGGAATGTCTGTACAGGGAGGAATACCAGGAGAACGTCGCCGGACATTTGTCGCAGCTGTACGGCGTGTCGGCAGTGTGCATCGCCACTATGTGGTACTTCAACTTTGCTATATTCTGAAACCAGTCACTCATAAGACGCGTGTTCATTTGTAACGACGTAGTTCATCGCACCGTTCGTCTCGCTTACCTGATATGATTTCCCGCAAACGTGGCACAGATTGTCTTTCTCGTTCTTGCTTTTGTGTACGTTTTGCATATGCACATATAATGATGTTTTGCTCTTGAACGGCTGAAACACACACCTTCATTATACCTACACCATACCGATCTAAATATCATTGAATATATTGATCACAAAAACCAGACCTTGTTGCATAATTGGCACCTGTAATTGATTTTATTGAGATGTTCCCAGTCGACGTGATCCTTCAGACGCATCTTCGTAACGAATTTCTTACCACAATCGCTACACACGAAACTGAAAATATAATGAATAAATTGAGGAGCGGCGTCGACGGTGCCCGGCGGAAACGTGGCCAATAAACATAACTGACTTGTACTCATTCTCGGTGACGTGTCTGCGTGATATTTTCAGATGTTGCTGGTAAGTCGCCACCGATGAGAATTTCTTATCGCACTCGGCGCAAAACAACTCGCCACTGTCGCGCGCCTGCAACACACACAATTAATGCTCATTCTTTATGTTACATCAATTCATACAATCAAACATATATTTAATCTGGCAACACTAGTGCCATTCTTATGAAGAAAAGTAATAATGCGCGTCTGTCTGTGCACCGTGTGTTACCTTATGGTTTTTGAGATGTCTCCATAGATTTGATTTCCATTGGTATACTTTACCACACTGGGGGCACGGATAACGATTGTGACCCTTGTGTATGACACTGAAAACATTATCATTATTGTAGTATGTGCGTATGTGCGGTTGTTGCGTGGATGCGTCTCGCTACACACTTGAGATGATATCTGTATGTCTTCATGGAGCTGAACATCTTTCCGCACTCTGCGCACTGCGGCCTCTCCGAATGGCATTTGTGCAGGTGGCTCTGATGCTTGCTTTCACTACTGCAACACACAACGTTAATTAATTCCGGTGACTCTGGCCGCAGACTCCGTCTCATCATGACACTGACCTGAATGCATCACCGCATATATTGCATACAATTTCTTTATTGGGAACACACTGTAACACATACAAACACAACATTAACAATGACCGACTGCCGCCACTCGCTACGATCACATCCAGACAATGCTGTATGGGCGATGATCCCTTTGCCTTCAAAAAACAAACAAATCCTTTCTCTAGATGAAAACTTACCAATTCATGTTTCTCCTTCAATATATTCTCATCATTTGAATTATTAAATTTCTCAATGATAGCATCTTTTTGCACAGTCTTTTTGTTTTTAATTTTCTTTCTAATAACTTTCTTGGGTTTCTCGATGACTGCATCATCATCACCATCATCATCCGCGACATTGTCTCTATCGCTCAGACCACCACCATCATCAGTGTCATGTGTATTATGGATATTGTTGCTTATGGTATTGATTTGTTTCAGTTCATTGACAAAGGTCTGCGGCTCGTGGTGCCAATCTGCCTCACTCGATGCGTTCACTTCACATTTAATGTCATTCACATCAATTTCAACTTTTATTTCATCATTGTTATTAATGTAACATGTTATTGTTTGTTTTTGCATTTGTAATTGGGATGTTTGCTTTCTTAATACTGTACCCTGAAATATTTACACAATTATCACCAACCACCATTTCGTTTCATATACTTATAGCAAAATAAACTATTAAATAGACTTACCTTATTAATATAATTTTGTAACTCATGGTAATTGTTGACGACTCTCTTTTGAAATTTTATAAACGAACGAAAACGTGCGCTGCATTCGAAACATAATAGCACACTCAGCTGTTTATAATCAAACTGAAAAATAAGCAAAATTATACACATCTTGTTTATATGCAAAAACACTGTTTTACATCAAAGAAATACAATTATTTCGATTTAAAACGTTGAGAAAGTAATTTATGTAGTGTTATAACCGTTTAAAATATACTTACGGTAGAAATTTCTGTTAAAAATAAGTTATAAAAGGTATTCAACTCGGTGTCTCTGAATGAAGTCAAATCTCTATCGGTACAGAGACACGCGGTACACAAACCGCTCGCGTTCATTATGTATTAGCAACTATAACATAATTAGGGTTACTTATAGTTTAAAATATCTCTGTTGCAATTAAAGTTTTAGCGTTTGTTGAAATTCGAAAGGATCAAAGCTAAACGAGTCTCAAGCGACAACAAACTTGACAGTTTTTTTTTTATGGCATCATGCATCAAATGTTTGTGAACGTTTACTTTGACACTGGCAAATTGTGCCATTACCACCCAGTGTTACCAGAGACAATTAATAATAATTGCCTTTTAAAAATAAGAAACAGCTGTGCCGGCGCGCGCGATCTTTGCGAAGTAGTTTTATTTTATTACTCAAGATGTCTGTTAAAGTAGAAAATAATATAAAAAATAAAGAAAATAGTGACTTATTTGAACAACGCACACATTATATCCCTTGTAAAATCGATGAAGATGGTCCTGCTAACGTAAAACAATATTTTGAACCTTATATTAAAGAAACCGGTGAAGGTAAAGAATTAAATTTTTATAAGTATTTGATAGCTCTATAGTATAGTTACATTGGTACTGGACAGTTTAGCAATATTAGAACAATGCAATGCTATAACCTGCATTGTGGAAACATAATAAAACTTTCAATCAAAATGAGAATTTCAAATATGTTCTTTGTTATATAAATTACAAAAATATATTAAATATTATTGCAGTATCAAAAGCAACATTCCGAGGGCATCCGCTGAGCGGTATCAAAACGGAGCTCCCTTCCGGCTACAGAGCAATATTAGCTGCGGAGACAAAGAAACCATTATCTGAAGACGCTGACAGACGATTTCAGGTTATAATATGTAGACAATAACCTGCCACAGGACACCAATCCGGACTGACATCAGTGTCTTGTTCGTCTCATCAAGTCCGCATACATAATGGAGACAAACGCACTTGAGCTTTATATCAGTGGTACCACACCGGTTGCATTGTTGTGTTGACCAAATATAACAAATAATTGCAGGTAATGAGTGGCTTCAAAAGTTTCAATCGTTGGCAATGGGACAAGGAGCCCACTGAGAATGATGTCATCGTGAGAGCCATGGACTGGATTCATATCGCAAATGCCGTGAGTGATGGAAGCTACGACGTATTTCGTTTGAGAGTGCAATTTAACAAAAGTTACCATTCAATATGTAATAGCTGGAATAAATGAAACACAAAGATATAATGGAATAAATATAACAATATAATAGTGTCAAAATACACATTTTGTTGCGACATATATATATTGCTAAATAACAAAAACAACTTTCCATTTCAGATACACGAAGACTAAACGTTAAACAAGAGTTTGTCAGCAAAGTGTTAGGAGATTCTGGCCTGCATTGAGTGTGCATCGCCAGTAGCCACCCTGCACCTACCATGATTCAACAAAATAACCATAACTATAACAAATACAATATAAACAAATAACGCAACTATTCTAATTAAATGATGACTTATTTATGAAATGTGTTTATTAATTGGTGATACCATCGTGGGCGTGGGCGTCGTGGGCAGACTGAAAATCCTGTACACCATCTCTGTCCAACTTATTAAATATTCTCAAAAAGTGTTCAAATTCAATATTGGATCCTCTCACAAAGTTTTCATAAAATATTTTGAGATCATCTTTACATTTGTGCTTCTTTGTGATCGGTTTGGGTTTCCCTCTGTCAATGTTTGATATATGTCTTCTCTCGTCGGGGCGTTCGTGCGCCGCGAGTCTGTGCCGCCACACTTTCGCCCTGTACGGCTTCGCTCTGGTGTTGTGAATTCTGCGATGACTTTTCATTCCACAGAGAGTGACGCAAACTTTCTCGCATTTGTCGCAGGGGAACGTCATCTTCTTACCTTCTCTTTTAGCTCTGTGATGCATCTCTGTTAATTTATCTAAATAAACGTCAGTGCTCAAGTCTTCTTTCTCCGTGTTTTTCAGTTTAATATGGTTCTGAAGAGGGAGCGCCTCGTCGCGCACGACCCAACGCCCCGCCTTCGTTCGCACTAATTTCCGCTCGTATGTCGTTTGGTTTCTCGTTTGTCGATTTCTTCTATCGATCTCGTACAGTTTATGTCTGTTCATATTGTGGAGACTCGGCACTATTTGTATCTCGTTGAGGCCGCATTTGTTCTTTATGGTTTCCATTTTGCTCCGTGCGTTCGTGGCGCGCGTCCTGTCTCTCAATTTGACGGTGTATTTGTTATTTTTATATTCGAATAAGTTCGATCTGTTGTTTAAGTGCAATCGATGTATATTAGTGATATGGCGCTGGAGGCTGTCTCTCGAATTGCCACTCGGACATTCGTAGTCACAGATGGGGCATCTGTTCAATTGCAATGCTCCAGTTTTGGGGAAGTGTGTCGAACAGTGTTCCATCAAGTGCTCTTTCGTCTCGAATAACTGAAAATAACCATTAATAAAGTCTTGACTGCACTTCAATAATAACAACAACAATGTATGAAACACCATCTCACCTTAAAACAAACATAACATTGTACAGTATTCAATTTGATTTGGTAGAATTTACCATAATTCTGTTGTATATTATTTATAACAATATTCCCAAGGGGATCTTTATTGTTCAATTCTGAAATGGCAAAGAAACTAAATGTCAAGAAAACTCCTACGCGCAGACAGACAACCATTGATATGTTACTCAACCCCGATTAGATGTTACGCCACCGTTTGAGTGTTTATAATGAACGCGTGCAGTGTTCCTTTTTGGTCTTTTGCTTTCAAGTTCATTCTCTCTCTCTGTGTTGTTAATGGCATCTTTTGCTGCTTCATTGTTGAGTTTTGTTACACATCTTTTTCTAATGTTTCCATTTTGTGCTTCCGTTTCGTGTTTAATTATTGTCCGTGGTGGTGGTGGTGGGTTTTCTGCAACAAATAATTCCATAATAATTATTATTATTAAAGGTAACAGTTTTATACATTTTAGTGGAGAAGGTGTGTTACCTGGTCTTCCATCGGTGCGTATGTATTTATTGAAAATAGCTTCTGGCACATTTTTGAGGCATTCAACATGAGCTCTTATGGTCGCTTGCGATCGTTCATCATCATCGTTGTTGTTACACTCTATTGTTGATGTTTTTGCCTCTGTAATACATAAAATGATGTGCCACCAACTCAAACGTATTTTTATTAGAATCAATAGTGGGGGTGTGCGCAACGAATTTAGTCTCTCGTGCAATCATTCTAAATAACGACAATAACATCTCACCGCCACTGAACTCATCATCCGCCTTCTTCAGTAACATCTCTAACGCGTATTTCTCATTCTTCAATTTCAATTCTCTCACATTTCTGAAATGAACATCTCCAATGAGCATCGACGAGCACCATTACTATCACTTTGGTCAATGAATGTTGTGCAACTTACTTGTTGTTAGTGAGCGGACGGTGCTTCCTCATCGTGTGCACTTTCAGTTGGCTCGCACTCAAAAATGTTTTGCGGCATTTTTTACATTTCAATATCTACAACAAGCGAATCATGAGCAGAGCGCTTACGATGCGACACACGCACGTCTCTCTCTTCTTCTCCTTCTCCTTTGACATTTATCATATGACATTACCATCTCAGAATAGCAGAACATACAAATTAAGTGAGATATACAATATAACATTCACTCTCACTATGTACTAATATTTTAATATGACAACACTCCACCTCATGTTGAGCCAGAGTGCAGTCCATGGTGGCGGTGACAACTGCTGCTGCTACAGATTAAGATCTCGACAGTCAGCGGTCGCTACCGTCATGCCGGCTTGTTACAATATCAAATCATCGTCACACATACAAGAGCAGCCCCTCCACTATGCTCGCTTGTAATATGTGATACGTACGTCATGTTGCAAATGCATCTGTCTGATGTGCGATATCAGGCCTGGCTTATTGAGCACACCGAAGCCACAATAGTTGCAATAACACATTCGCCTCTCGCCCTCGTGCGTCGACATGTGCTTCAACAAATATTTCACACTGTAGAAGCTGAAACAACAACATTTATATACCACACAACACCACACATCACCACACAGCAGCGAGAAGCGCAAATATGAGCTCACTTAATGCCACATTGACGGCACGGCGTGTTCTTTGTCTTCTGGTGCACTCTTCTGATGTGCAGTGGCACTCTATACTTTCTTGCAAACAATCTGCCGCATATCGGACAAGGATGCTGCTTCTCCTTCATATGAATCACGAGATGGCGCTCCAGATCATTCTGAAAATGCGATTCCATTCAGAAGATGCACTTCACACGACCCTTTCGCTACGACTCACCTTCGTCTTGAATTTGTATTGGCAACGGTCGCATTGAAACGGTCTCTGCTGATAATGTCGTGTTCGGTGCGCCCTCATGGCAGCTCGCGTGCCGAACACTCTCTCGCATATTGAACACGGGTGCTTCTCCACTTTGTCGTGCGAACGCCTCTGCAACACATCATGCAGCCCAACAATGGTGACACTCAGTGGCGCCGGCTCCCTTCGCTCTATCACAAATACTCACAATATGCTGTGCAATGGTACTTTTGCATTTAAACTTTTTAGCACAATGGTCGCACTCATATCTCTTCACGTCCAGCAACAAGTGTTTCTCGGCGACGTGTAATTTCAGACGCCATTTATCCTTACATCTGGAAACATCATATTCCAACACGTTCATAATATTCAAACCAATTATTACAATGTACACCGCTGACGCTCTCCTCTATGCCGGCTTGATGAGTTGAACAGTTTATTGCTTTCGAGATGATCCCGAAATGCAACACTCGAAGCTTAAATGTGGAACCATCGAGTTGTTAATTTATGTCCAGGAAAGACCTCACAGGTCTTCTATGATGTCACCATTATTGAATTTGAAACAATGAGAATGAAATAACATATTACTTTTGTGTGCACATTTTGCAGTTGTATATTGTCTGACTGCCCATGTGCTTGGCTTCGTGCTTCCTCCACGTGGATCTGTCGCGGCAGGCGTACCCGCAAAAACTGCACTTGTACGGCTTCTCTTCTGCAACATTCATATATACATCACTAACCCGTGTCGCGCACGCATGCTGTAATAATTGTACTCACTTGTATGTATTAGTTTGTGGCATGCCAGAACAGTGCTCCTGTAAAATGTCTGATCACATTCATCACACTTGAAGTCTCTCACGCCTGAAATAATATGCGGGACGTTACTCTCTTATGATAGATTGTAGACGAGACATTGCCGTGGCATACCTGTGTGAATGACCTCATGACAATTCAAATGTCTCTTTGTTTTGAATGCCTTCTCGCATTGTTTGCACTTAAACGGGCGGACGTCTGCAAATTCGAGATATACACGATTACATATATGTGAAAGAAGTGGTATGAGGCAGTGTGCAAATC
Source organism: Tinea pellionella (assembly GCA_948150575.1). NCBI lineage: Eukaryota > Metazoa > Arthropoda > Insecta > Lepidoptera > Tineidae > Tinea > Tinea pellionella. The sequence continues at coordinate 13,978 of OX411273.1, forward strand.
TTACTGGCCGATATGCTTCCGTAGCTCAGTGCTTCAAATGGCAAACATTCTTATTATTATGGAAAGTGTGGACAGAGCGGAGCTGTAAGAATGTTAAAAACAAAGCTTCTCAAACATCAAATAGAATGAGAAACAATAATAATGATAGTGGAGTGCACTTTGAACAATGATGGCGGTGCATGTGGGATTGTAATAAGACATGTTGATCGCACGATGCTAACTCACCAGTATGACTGACCATGTGCCTCGTCAACTCCTTCTGTGAATAGCATGGCTTCCCGCACAAATCGCATGACACATTCTTCCTCTTCTCGTGCACCCTCGCAATGTGACTCTCCACATACTGTTTCAGTTTAAATGCCTGACAAATCAAAGCAAATTAATAATCAGACAATCATACGAACGAGTCGCCGACATACTCAAACATGCTGCACTGACGCATGCCCAGTCACGAGCAGACTCACCTTGGAACAGATACGGCATTTATATTCGCCCACATCACCTTTACATGCCTTTTTAATAGTTTCGACGCCCGGCGTTTTCAAATGCTGACGGAGGAGCTCCTGCGGTGATATCAGTTCGCCTTCCAACATTTTCACTAAAATGCGATCTCTTCGAATAAACACAATCTATCGCAACACGATAATAACGAATAGATACTCACCTTTCTTTAAATATTATAGGTTTTATTTGTATCCTCCGAGAATCGAATTCGAAATCTACCTACCGTCTACAGCAGCACGCCGATCGCCGTCCCGCAAAGGCGGTTTTTAAGAAAATAATATAAACGATTCGCATCTATAAATACAATACGTACGATTGTCACGCCTTTTTCCCACAGGGATAGGCAGAGAGTCGCATCTCCCTTATCAAAACATCAAACATCATCACCGCCGATGCATACACACCAGTATGTGACATACCCGCCAGAGATGTTTAATAAATACCCACATATAAAAAAGCAAGACGAGTTGCCGAAAGCGCGCAAGAATCTCAATCGAATTCAAATGACTTTTTTTTTTTATATAAATGATACCAACACGAATAATACTTTGACGCTTCACGTTAGTCGCGGACACAAAATTAATTTATAGTTTAAAATAAATAAAAAACCTTTTCAAAAAAAAAATTGAACCGACTTCAATAAACACAAAAAGCACTCAAAAGTGAAAAATATTTTTTCACAAGAGTATCTACGCACAAAGTAATAAACATAAACACTAATAGGTGTTTATTATGTACAAATTAATTGTCCACATACCTGCCATATTTTTGGAGTAGGTGCCAAGGAAACATTTATATACGTGATATCTAGGAAGATATCCAAGTGTTCTTATCCTGAAATTTTGAATTGGTATAGCTTGGCACCTACTCCAAAAATATGGTAGGTATGTAGACATTTAATTTGTACATAATAAACACCTATTAGTGTTTATGTTTATTACTTTGTGTGTAGATACTCTTGTGAAAAATTATTTTTCACTTTTGAGTGCTTTTTGTGTTTATTGAAGTCGGTTCAATTTTTTTTTTGAAAAGGTTTTTTATTTTTCCATTTTTAGGGTAGCGGACCAAAAACAGCAAAAACTCCCTAATAAACGTACAAATACTAATCGTAATTCAAATTAAATAAATCTAATAAAAAAAGAACAACCCCTTTCAGATTGAATTTCAAGAAATGCATGTTTCATTCTTTTTTTGCTGTGTGTAGACCAAATATACTAAAAATTAAGTAAATCTGGCAAAAATCCAACCCATTTTATCCCGTTTCACCCCCTTCGGGGTGAAACGCAAGTTAATATATAATTGTTTATATTGAAGAGCATAATTTATTATGTATTTTGTCACTAAAAATATTGATTATATCACCTCGTTTCACCCCCTTCGGGGTTGAAACGCAAGTTTCATTGTTAATGTGGTAAAGCATTTCTGCTGTTTCAAGTAAATACGATTTAAAAATATTCATACAATTTTACCCCGTTTCACCCCTTTAGGGGTTGAATTTCAAGAAATGCTGATACACGTGTTTCATTATTTATGTTGTTAGGTATGTATGCCAAATTTCAAGTAATTCTGACTAAAAAAACAATTCAACCCATTTTGCCCCGTTTCACCCCCTTAGAGATTGAATTTTAAGAAATGCTGAAACACGTGTTTCATTATTTATTTTGTAAAGTATGTATGCCAAATTTTAAGTAAATCGGAGCAAAAAAATTTTACAAACTGACTTTTTTTCCCGTTTTTAACCGACTTCAAAAGGAGGAGGTTATCTATTCGTCGTGTTTTTTTTTTTTTTTTTTTTTGTGGCGATGTTCACTCATATCTCCGCCGTTTGTGGACCGATTTTGATGATTCTTTTTTTGTTGGATAGGATATATGTCCGCATTGGTCCCGTTTCAATCTGAAGAAAATATTCCGCCTCTAAGGGTGGGAAATTAGGGGATGTTTCGCCGTTTGTGAACCGATTTCGATGATTTTTCTTTTGTTAGATAAAGTATGTCTCGTGATTGGTCAATTTTAAATTTGAAGAAAATATTCCATCTTCAAGGGTGGAAAATTAGGGGATATTTCGCCATTAGTGAACCGATTTTGATGATGCTTTTTTGTTTGATAAAGTACGTTTCGGGATTGGTCCCATTTAAGGAATAAAATATTCCACATTTAAGCGTGGAAAATTAGGGGATATTTCGCCATTAGTGAAGCGATTTTGATGATTCTTTTTTTGTTTGATAAAGTACGTCTCGGGATTGGTCCAATTTAAGGAATAAAATATTCCACCTTTAAGGGTGGAAAATTAGGGGATATTTCGCCATGAGTGAACCGATTTTGATGATTCTTTTTTTGTTTGATAAAGTACGTCTCGGGATTGATTCCATTTAAGGAATAAAATATTCCCTCTCTAAGGGTGGAAAATTAAGGGATGTTTCGATTAATTTTAATGATTAATTTTTGATCGAATAGGACTCGAGAGTGGCTGTCTATAAGCCCGCCACTCATCACATTTTATTTGAACAGCGCGTTTAGAATGTTATCCATACAATCAATCCACAGTTACAACTAAAAATTACAAAATAAAAACATTTCTGAAAAAAATTGAACCGACTTCTAAATAAAACACAAGGCACTAAAAAGTAAAAAAATAATTTTAATTGAGAGTACATACACACAATTTAATAAGCATGAACATGAATAGATGCTTATTATTTATTTACAAATTAATTGTCTGCATTTTATTTAGCATATATCTGAAGTCGGTGCCAACCAAATATAAAACTCCGCATTGTTTGATTCTAGGTACATTACCAATCATAAAACATGTTCCAAATGCATGCACCGACTTCAGATATATGCTAAATAAAATGCATATAATTAATTTGTAAATAAATAATAAGCATCTATTCATGTTTATGCTTATTAAATTGTGTGTATGTACTCTCAATTAAAATTATTTTTTTACTTTTTAGTGCCTTGTGTTTTATTTAGAAGTCGGTTCAATTTTTTTCAGAAATGTTTTTATACTAAAAAACTGCACACTGTGCATCTTAGAAAAATATATGGGACCACTATGGGATGCAGCTTAACACAGTACAATTTGAATTATTGAAATCGGTTAAGCCGTTTAGAAAAAATCGATGAACATACATAAAAAAAAAAAGAGTGTTTGGCGCGCTTTTGCCCGGGAAGGTTGAGGTGCTTTTTTTTTTCCCTTTCCTTAATTAGTTTAGTGGATATTATTGTGTAAAATTGGTGTTATTTTGCGTAATTTTATGCTGCGTATGTGAGTAATTGTGGAAACATTAAAATTCACTCTATATGAGGCAACAGAAGCGGTTTTTTTTTGTGGTTATCCCACGCCGTGAAAACGCTCATATTGTGACGTGACCGGGTGAATTGCCGCCAAATACTCCAAGAAAGCGTCAAATTGTAAAACACCATTGCAATTTGATGTAAAAACTTCAAGAATTTACTACAAATGAGATATATATTATATTACTGAAGATATATTATATTACTGAAGACATGGCTGTATGGGCTTTGTTCCCTTTGCCTTCCCAGAATGGGAGAATTAACAAAAAAAAAAAATAAAAAAAAAACATACGCGACGAACATATAACCTCCTCCTTTTTGGAAGTCGATTAAAAATAAAAAACTTACAAATTATATTTTTATTACATTCAGATTTTCATTTGAACTACGTAGTTGAAAACACACTCTTTTATTTCAGGCGCCTGATATTTATGTCAGGATTTCTACTGACTACTGACAGTTGACAGCTGTTCTGGGGTCGCGGCGAGAGATTTGAAATCGATTTTACATATTATTGCACGTGTTTAATGATCGTATAATTATTGCCCTTAATGTAAAAAACAAATATTGCTACAGTCATCGAGGCACCGCAATAATTACAGGTCGTTACGGGAGAATATTCACTCCTGTTTTGGAAGCAAAAGTGGGTGTGTATATCTACTTAAAAAAAAGCTAATTAACCTTTAATTTGCAATCTAAATTATCTAAAAATAGTGTTTACACGATAAATATTGTAATATATCTTTTTTGGGGTAAGATTTATTTATTTTATGTATTAATCAATTAGAAAAGATAGGTTATATAATTTTTAAGAGTGCATCAGGAAAAACTAATCTAACCTTAACCTTGAGACGTCTAGTTCATTGCGAACCGTTACACACATTTGTTGTAATGATCAACTCTCGGTTTTAGTGCTATAAAAACATAATAAGCTTTGAATTACCTTTTATCTCTTAAAATACATTATTATTAAATAGACTTAAAAATTAATTCGCTATTATCGAAACATAAAGTAGTTCCCTTATGAACTTCAATTAAACAATTATTGTATGTGAAAACACAGGCAATTAGCATGTTTAACAGAGTGGAAATTGTAGATTACCTCATTTGTATTAAGAAATACACTTTGGACTAGAATAACTTAAGTAGAACCTGCATGGAAAACTATGCCAAATTAAACAAACAATATTTATGTAAGTTGGAGAAAAAAATATTTTGATATTGTTGCCATTGTTTTATTCAAGGCGAATGGATCATCACCCATGCAGCCTAGTTTTTAGTAATGTGTCATTATGCGTAATAGTTTATGTTTTAAACACATTTTTATTGTTGCAGAATAAACAATGCTGTGATTGAAATAATAATAAAATGCTGAATAAGTTATGCCGCACCAGAGACTTAAAGATTCTATTGTCTTTACAAAATGCCCTTCCGAGGGGGACAAACCTACATTTGCCAGACATAGAAAGAAAAATATGTTTTTGTATAAACAACAATATATCTAGGTTTCATAGTAGTCTAAGCGATTCTAGAAGGCAGAAGGTAGTTCTGGAAACATCCACACCAAAGATAGTTATAGAGAAAGTCATAGACAATAAAGTGTTGCAGAGTGAAAAAAAATTAACTAAATTATCCGAATGGCGGGTGATCGCCGATCCATACTTGAAATTAATGAGGGTAGATAAGCCCATAGGTGAGTACATCATCAATAACAGCATTATGCACACTTATAGCCCTGTCTTGGAGTGCAACACGTGCCTGCTGATGCTTCTATCGATGCTATAATAATGCTATCAGTTTTATTTCATGTTATTATAATTTTGCAGGTACATGGTTATTATTTTGGCCGTGCAGTTGGTCAATATGTCTGGCCGCCTCGAGCGGGGCCGTACCCATGTCCGTAGTATTATATAATTTAGGTTTATTCTTTGCCGGTTCCTTCATAATGAGAGGGGCCGGTTGCACTATTAATGACATATGGGACCAAGATATTGATAGACGGGTGAGTTGTTACAACCGAATCGATATAGTGTAGCGTTATGAACTGTGAAACACTGTAATAGTGTGTAATAATTGCAGGTAGAGCGAACCAAGGACAGACCCCTCGTGTCCGGTGCAGTGTCGGAGAAGCAGGCCGTCATGTTTTTAGCGGCACAATTGTCGGCCGGATTAGCTATATTGATGCAACTCAATTGGTATAGTGTGGCGTTGGGTGCGAGCAGCATGGGTGAGTCCGTGAGTCCATCGTGTGCAGCCGTGAGTAGGGATGGTGCTCAATACTCATCTAATTTCAGTGTTGGTAGTGACATATCCGTTGGCGAAAAGGTTCACAAACTACCCGCAAATATTTTTAGGAGCGACATTCAACTGGGGTGCTCTGTTGGGCTATAGCGCTTTGAACGGCGCCATCGACCCCGCCGTCTGTCTACCCTTGTACTTTGGCTCGTTATTGTGGACCGTCGTTTATGATACAATATATGCACATCAGGTAATTATGAGGTAATGTGGCTGGAGTAACTCCGCATTTGACCACACTCCTCCTGATGTTAGGAGTCAATGAATGGAAATAACTGCTACTACAGACAAATAATATGCAGGCAGCGGTCGCCTCTGCTATGTCGGTACGAGCATGTGAATGTACGCAACTGACAGAGCACATTCTTCACAGACTGGGCTAAAATATTTGAGCAGGTTCCAGCAATTTATTTAAAAAATTGAGAACAAAATGATGAATCAGATGCTGCTCATAAATCGCGTGAAGCAAAATTAATCAATTGTAAATTGTCATGTGACCACAAAGTCGGAAGGCCTCCCCTCGACTCGTGTCGTCTTTAATGTATGATGTGTTTCAGGACAAAAATGATGATGCAAGAATTGGTATAAAGTCGACTGCACTGACATTCGGCGACGATTGTAAACTGAAGTTGTCCGCTTGCGGTTTGGCAGCTGTCTGTTGCGTCGGCGTCGCCGGAATGCATGCTGCGATGGAATGGCCGTTCTATGCGGCGTTGGGCGTCGCCGGCGCTCACGTCGGGAGGCAGGTGAGTCGGCGTCCGTGCGCGTGACGCGGGTGACGTTTGGTTTTATTGAATTTGTTAATTTCAGATTTACACGTTGGACGTGAACGATCCCGCCGATTGTGCGTGCAAATTCAAATCGAATAGTTTGGTAGGTTTAATAATATTGTTAGGCATCTTGGGCGGCGGTTGCTCGCGGTACATCAACAGAAAGGACAGATCCAACGACGCGAACGGCGAACCCTCATAATGGCCGTGTTCAACACGAGCGGACTACGACCACCGATCTTTTATTCTCCGCAGCAAATTGAGGGAGTATTTAAATGCGAAACTACCCTCGATTGGTGCGAACGAGTCAAAGAATGGGATTAAAGTTGGTGGGGTACCGGTAGCATATGTTCGTTTTAATATTGCTATAATTGTACGGAAATAAGTAATTTAAACGAAATGATAATATTGTGTGTGAGAGACGTCGCGCCATCTTCAGTTGGGAAGGTGTACATGGTGACAGCTATATTTTTTTACATATTTTTTGGATAATATAGATTAATTTAGTCGACGTGTCTCTGGAAAACATTTATAATTGCTTTGTTCTATTTTTGTTAATTTTTAGAATTGCGATTCGGCCGGAACTAAACCGACGCGGTTTTCTATTTAGCATGTGTTAATTTTTGTACACGTTACCCATTCCCATTATTTATTTGGCCAAAATAATCGATGTTGCTTTTTTTTTAAATATAGTTACCATATTAAGTTTAATAATATATTCTTTATCTTTTAATACAAAAGTGATAATTATTTATTTGTGAAACAACGATGACGATACGCCCAGTGCATATAAGCGCCTCGATTGTCATGTTATTGTTTGTTGCAACATTTTTGATTACATTTGAATAAAGTTCTTGCCAGTTTTATGTTTTTTATTTTATTTATTCTCTGGTTGTTTCGTTATTCTCGGCCACGTCTCTCTCCGCCTTCCTACTACAATTAATAAATTCGTTCGTTTTATTTTGATAACGAATTGTTATTACTAGAGATATAGATGACTGAATACAAAACACAAAGAATCGTGAATTGTCAAAGGAAAACAATATAAAAGTAAAATGATTCATATGTATGTATGGTCATGCCCTGACCCCAAACTAGGGGGTCTAATGATTTGTTTCCCGCAAAAATGGATTCGGTCCAATGAAGGAGCTCGCATTAATGAAAACAAGTTTATCAAATCAAAAAAAACTCGTATATTTAAAATTAATTAGAAAGAAAACTTAATCTTTAAAATACTTTTATTTTTATGATGACAATAATCATTGTTATCACATTAATAAGGTCGGCTATCCATTGAGGCGGGTCGCGCGTCATACACGATTTAAAAAGCAGGCTGTACATATGTACTTTTGTGAGAAGTCGCCTCAGTGGATAGTTGCGCTTTACTGCAATTCATTCCACACATGCACACATTCAAACTCATAATCAACATTATAAACGTGTATATATAGTACACAAACTTAGTTCTGTATGACCGTGTACACCTCTCTCCGTGCAGGAGGAATCGGATAAGTAGACACTTTGACATGTAGCACTACTGTAGGTATTGTTGTCATTAAAACAATAATATTTTGTTACCAAACTACGAGATTAAAGCTAAAGGACGAGCGTACTAATTAAATTATAAAAAGTACCCCCCACTATCCTGGCTCCAAATTCGTGTTAAAGAATAATGAATTAATTTTCATTATGTTGTCGATTACGATGATGTAACAGTTTATGTTTTCTGAGCGAGACCTTCGAGAATTTGCGTCCGCAGAGGTCGCACGCGTGAGTGCGTCGAGTGCCGCACTTGTTCTCGCTCTTGTGCGACTGCTTAGTGCTCAGCGTGACGAAGCACATCCCGCACGCCCGGCACTCGTATAATCTCCTATTTTTCGACGTTTTATTGCTGATGATCCTGACGACGGAGCGCCTGCCGAGCGCGTGCAGCTGCCGCGCGTGGTGCATGTATTCCGCCTCGTTCGCGTACGTCCGCTCGCAGCTCGAACACTCGACCGCTCTCTCCGCGTCCCGGCCGCACACGTGGTCGGCGACGGAGCCCTCCCTCGCGTAGAAGAGCGCGCAATCGGGACACTCGTAGAGCACGAGCCGCCCCTCCTTGCCGCTCTTCGCGTTCGAATGACTCTTTTTGCGTGCGATTCGTTTCTGAATCGAGTTCAGATGTTCGTCCACGGTGAGGTGCGCGAGCGTGATCTGCGAGCCGTTGAAGTACCTCACAACAATGTTGTCCTTGTTGAGGTTCTTGAACCTCGCGTGGAGTCTGGAGTGCGTCTTGGGCACGCACAGTTTGCAAATATTGCAGAACCTCTTAATTTTGCGACAATAGTATTCCTTGTGTTGCTCCAGCCGCGTCCTCTTCGAGCCGTAGTAGCCGACGCCGCAACTCCTACAGACGTAAAACGTATATTTGGGCTTCTCCTTCTCCCTCTCCGTCTCCGGTCGCACCGTGCTCAGTGTGAGCGCGTGTCTATTCAGATTGGTGCACTGCGCGTGTAGTTTGAGATGCTGCTCGTAATAGTCGCTTATTATTCTGATGTCGCACTTGTCGCAGCGCGTGTTGGGAGTGTCGCCCGTGCAGGCGGCCATGTGCTTCGATACGACGTCGCGCGCATGCGTGTAACAGCCGCACTTGCCGCATTCGTAGTGCGTCATGTCGATGCGTCTGCAATCCGTGAGGAACCGTTTGTCGTCGAAGCGCACGAGTTCGAACCTGTCGAGCGGCAGCCCGTCCCTGTGCATCCGTTCGTGCGCGAGCGACTTCTCGCGGAACAGATAATGGCACAGTGGGCATTCGACGAGCGTTCCCCGGCAGCCCCTCCTCATGTGCGCGGCCGCGGGCTTCTTGCAGCAATACGTCTCTTTGCACTCGACGCACTGGTAGAGGCGTCCGTTCCTGCTCTTGCTGTCGAAGCCGACGACTCTGATATTGTTGATGTGAAAGTCGGATGCTGTTTTGTGATTTTTGAGATGATCCCTGTATCCGCAGGTGCTGAATAACAGTTTGCACGGTTTGCACCTGCGCGTGGTCGTGTTGAGGACGCAGTTGTGTATGTCGGAGGAGTCTTTGGCGGTGCATCTGCCGCAATCGTTGCACCTGTATATGACGTACTCGCTTCGTGCGGCGACGCTCTTCGCGTCTGCGGCTTCGATCTCGAAATGATGAATGTTGTGTTCGGCGACGTGCCTGTCGTAATATGCATCACTGAAATAGTGATCGCAATGCGGACATTTCTTGCGCTCGGCCGCGGACGCGAGGCAGTCTCTCGCTCTGTGTCCGTCGACATCCCCCTCCTCCATGACGGTGCGGCACTTTTCGCATCGTTTCAGCAATTTATGTGTATCGCTCACGACGTGCAAAAGCTTCTTGTTGTCGTCTAAATCGTCCGCTCTGTTGAATCCGATTATTTTGTACGATTTGAAGCAGACGTGAGCCGACGCGGCGCGCACGTCGGCGAAGGTGACGGGGCACACGAAGCAGTCTATGTCCGGTCTGCTCTCGCAGTTGGACCTCACGTGGTCCTTCAGATACTCCACAGAGAGCCAGGCTTTGCAGGTGCGGCACAGGTATATCGCGGCCTCGGGTCCCTCTTTCACGACGTCCAGCTTCAGATTGCGTATGTTTTTGTATACACTGTCCTTGACATAGATGTCCGTGTCGCGGCAGTCCGCGCCGAACAGCGCCCTCAGCCAATCGCTTCTCGTGAACATCCGATGGTCAAACATCAACTCGGTGAAGAACTCCCTGTTGAGATGCGAATTCTTGAGATGCAACTCGTAATGTCTCGCGTAGCATTCGTCCTCAATGTCGAAACCGCACAGATTGCATTTGGTCGTCGATGCGGACGCGTCCTCGTTCAATATGTGGTCATGGCAGTGTTCCACGGCGCTCGTGTAGTTATCGACGATGACGTCGCAGTCGTTGCAACGATACAATATGTTCCACGTCATCGTGATGTTGTTGTAGTTCTTCATCAGAACGGAGCCGACCTCCCTCTCGCCGTCGTCGCTCTCGATTCTCTTCTTCCGCACCATGACGTAGTTGATGATAATATTTTTCAATTTCAAATGAAACTGCACGTGACTGTTGAACGACCAACCGGGCACGTAGACTTTGCATCTCTTGCAATATTGTTTCTGGTCAAAGTTTCCGTTGCAATTCTTTATATGCGTCAACATTTTCTCCTTCCTGAAGTGGACATCACACTTTGGACATCTCTTCAGAATCTGCCTCGACAACGCCTCGGACGCCGGCAACACGCGGACGTTCAGGCCGGCCCCGTGCTGCTCCTCGTGGTATCTGTACCCGCTCGCATCGAACGTCCTCTGGCACAACTTGCATTGCACATTCTCCTTCTTGTGTTCGGAGTGGTTGACGGCTGCCGTGTTATTGAAGTAATGTACTTTGCACACTTTACACTTGAACACTACATCCGGGATTATCTTCACGAGATCACCCGCGGACCGCGTCCCGCTCGGCTCGCTTCTATCCTCGGCGGCCACCCTCGAGTCAGGTTTGTCGGTCGTAGTATTCGTCGAGTGATGTTTGAGTTTATGATGTGTGTTCAGTTGTATGGTGTAAGGTTCGATATTGCCTGTGATCTCGTGCCGCACGACCAGATGCTTTTTGAGGCCGCTTTTCGTGAAATAGTTCGTATGGCACAATTTACATCTAAAATTTGGTACAAACATGGCCTTGAGAGTCTGGGGGGCTTTCGGGCGCCGTCGTTTCGGCACAGTCTTAATTGTCGCATTGGATTTGTTGCAGTTTGTGATTTCGTTCTTATGCGCAATATGTCCCCTGGTCACATGGAAGTAGCCATGATTCCTCAATGAGAGCACCGATTTGAAATTCTTGTTGCAAAGTCGGCAGCGAGTGTCCTCGGCTCTGTTCCGATTCGCTCGTGAGGCGTGCTGCGTCGCCGCGAACGTCTTCTTGACATGTTCAAAGAGGTGATCTTCCAAGTCTTTTTTATTGACAAAAGCATGATTGCAAAGCGTGCATTTGAACGTTTTGCCGTCACCTCGCGCCACGTCCGCCTTCGTGCGTTTCTTCTGCACTTCTTCCTCTGCTGCGTCATCAGTCTTACAATTGCGTTTTAGTTGTACGCGTCTGCTCGCAATATTCTTTGAATTATCTTTATCATCATCATCGCCATCACTGATACAATGATATTTCAAATAGTGGTCATCAAAAGTGTTATTGTTAGGGAATAATGTTAAACAAATTTTGCAGAAGTTGCAATTCCTGCTCAAATAATAATGATGGTTGACTAATGGGAGCTGTGCATTCAAATATTGTGGTATTTTCGCTCTCACTTCTTCCTTCCTCTTCGTGCCCAGTATGATTTTGTTGCCGAAGAACGGTTCTGTGGAGCTGACGAGAGACGAGGCGCCGTACTCCTCTTTGATGTCTCTCTGCTTGTAAAGTGATCTCGTGTCCACCAATATTGGCAGTTTCACTCCATATTGTTGCTGCTGAAATCAAATGGCAAATATAGACTGACACCTAAACATTAATAATAGGTGGGCTCCACTATGCTGACTTAGATAGATACATAGTAAGGTACAAATGTCCAATATGATTCTGCTCAATTCCTTTCTAATGGGCACTGAAATAATGACCATGGTCTAGGGGCAAGATGCATCAACTCACTATGGATGAGACCTGTGTTCGAACCTCACTAAATTCTGACTAAAGTTATATTGTGTTGAATATTTTGTAATTGGTAATAATTGGCAATGATGATGAGAAGTGATACCTGATCACCGAGACAACTGGTACTATCGGCCGTGTTGATCTCCACATGCCCAAATTCGGATGATGGCGGATGATCATCATGATTGTAGTTTGAATACACCGCTTCTATTTGGGGTGCTGCAATCACATATTACATTAATTCATAGGATTATTTACAAGAACTTTTTTAAAAATATATGTATGTGACAACACTCCGCCTGATGTAAGCTAGAGTGCGGTCCATGAACGGAAACGACTGCTACTGCAGAGAAATCTCTACGGGCAGCAGTCGCCTCCACTATGCCGGCTTGAGGAGATGAGTATGCACACTCCTCTCGCTATACCTCAGGTCACTTAACAGGCGGTACTACCCCACATGGCAGATTGGGCTGATAAAAATTGATCATTGTTAAAAAAAGAATCAACACATATACGAGAGCCTCAGTATTGCCATGTTTGCAATTGTGAGTGTCGTCTTTTTAAAAGCACCCTCATTGCTTCTCATGGTATGGTTTTATAGTGACACTTACTTTCGCCTGACTCCTCACAATCAAAAACTTCAGTCTTCACCAGAGCTAAGTCCGGCTCTAACTTTATATGTTTCTCCATTTGTATGCATTCATTTGTTCTGAAAACAATTACAACATACAGAATAAGTATTAACACTTGTGATGTACGTGTTACAACAAACAAACAAATAATAATAAACACATTTAATATATTAAAAATCTGCAATTAGATGAACTGAAGTCGTTAACTACATTTATATTTGATAAATAAATAGTAGTAATGTGAGTGAAGTTGACTGCAACTTCTGTCCTATTCTTAGTTGATGTGTTTAGTAAACATATTATTGCTTTATTCCGAGTTGAGGAGTGCAATGTACACCAGACACGTTCAAATAGAAAGGATTATATAATTTACAGCTTTCAGGCACTGAGAATTTGATGTAACAGTGCTGTTGTTTACAATAACATTAAAGCGAAATATTGCCAAAAGCAAACGAACGCATGAGCACGATTAGAAAGCAGTCAAAAAGCCGTTTGCCCTCTTTACTATATATCACTTAAATCGGACCCACACTCGCTATTCCATTGTTTTGATTGAATCATTTATTGATGTACCGATCGCAATTTTTAATAAATTATCTAAATAAAATAATAGATTTAATATTTTAATAAAATGAACGTTTAAAATATTCCGTCGTTGTGTGGACCACTTTCTGCAATGGTAAATAATTAAAAAAACATACGTACCTTAACTATTTGATAACAAGATTTATAATTTAACTATTCGGATTTATGTACATGCAAGAATTAATATTAATCGTCTAAACAAATCATAGAATTCGAAAAACAACCCCACTCCACGTAGTATTTTCCATATACTAGCAGCCAGCCCCCGGCCCCCGCCAGCTCCTGCCAATTAGTGTTGTATCAACAGTCAGCATGATTTAAACAATTTATGATCTAATTTAGCGAAACAATATTATGAATATACTAATTAATAAACATAATGAAAAGTCCTGTCGCACGCTATAACAATTAAACTAAATATGATATATTGTATACCGTAAAAATTCTAATCTATTGCAACACCAAAAATGCCAAAAATTATTATTATTGTCTCTGGTTTGACTGACACGCCTCGGTTCGAGGACGTTTTTTTTTCTAAAATATCTTAGATTTTGTAACTATTTATATTTGTGTTTATAATTAATTACTATTTTGTATGGACTTTATATGTAGTTATTATTTAGTGTAGTTATATATATAAGCAGGAGATTACAGGTATGTCTTCGATGAACTTTAAAATATTACGCGACCTATTTCAATAGTTATTATGATGCCTACTTCTTGAAGCGAAACAGTCATTCGCAATTTAGTCAATTAGCGTGTATACTTTCTATTTGTTCATTGTTTTCTGTGCTTTCTTGCTATTATTACATATTTTGAAGTCAAATTTGTTAAATTATTATTCGAAATACGTTTTGAAGTTCTGAAAGGTGAATTTTACATAGTATTACATTCATTAGTATCTTACATTCTCGCTTTTTTGTGCAACTCGCAGTCGAGTACGTGACTCATGCACACTCGCTGACTTCTTCAAGTTATCGATTACTCGGTATTTGTTGATTGATCACTAACTCATTAAAAGGATCAAACTGCTCAAAACTCATCATCAATAATGAAACTTCAATGGAGAGATGCATCGGTAGTGATGTGAATATATTGATATTTCAGCAAAAGAATGTCGGACGCGTACAGCACCGGCACATTGACCCTTAAATGGGATCCCAAGAACTTGGAGATAAGAACGACATCAGTGGAGCGTACATTGGAGCCGCTCGTCTTGCAAGTGACCACGCTCGTTAACAGCAAAGATAAACCGGCTAAGAAGAAACGACGTGAGTATTCGTGGTTAAAAAAATAACTAATACAGTTTCTTCCCTTTACGCGTTACACACGTTATTGAATTATATTGAAAATTGATTAGAAATAAAAATCCCACAAAATTATTCAATAATAAAGGTAAAAAATAGTGGATACATGTTGAATGTACCAAGACGACACACTTTGCAAAACTTTAATATAGAGCATAATGTGTGGTACAAATGTACAAAAAACTATTATAATAATTCAGTTTGATTGAAGGTAATGACAAAGAGTCTTCAGACCGTGTATATATGTTTATCTCACAGCTGGCAAATCAAAGCGTGCAAGCGCACTCGTCGCAACAGTGGAGCGTGCGACTGAGATATTCATTGAGAGAGGTCAGACCATCGCATACGAGAACCCGGAAATCACTCAGGAGATGCTCGGAGCCGTGGAGGATGTCAGGAAGGCTGGTCAGTATATTAAACATTTTAAAATTAACTATCAAATTGAGCTTAAATAATAAAATGGTATATTTTGTTCATAATTTTTCACATTTCAAAATGAAATATCAAAGATGATGGTCATAATCCAGTCTGCCATGTTGGGTTAGTACCACCACTTTCGAATGTAATAACACCCTTCAAGTGACCTGTGGCGTTTGGAAGTAGTGTGCACTACCTGCCTGGTGCACATTCATCTTCGCAAGCCGGCATAGTGGAGGTGATTGCTGCTTTTAGAGATTTATCTCTGGCTTTACATCAGATGGAATGTTGTTGAAATTCATTGTTTTTCATGTTTCAAAATAAAAGAAAGGATCACTAGTATGAGGTGCCCTCTTTAGATCCAAAGCCAGTTTGTTATTGTGTCATTTCTGTTTAATGCAGGTGCTGCGATGAGTGCTGCCGCTCGGGAGTTCTCCAGTGAGCCGTGCGCCTCCTCCGTGCGCGGCGTCATGGTGAGAGCCGCCAGATGCTTGCTCTCTGCCGTCACTCGTCTGCTCATTCTCGCCGATATGGTCGATGTGCATCTCTTGCTGGCCGGAACGCACACGCTTCACTCCGAGTTGCAGGTGAACCCTCTCACGTGTTCTCCCACTCCTTCGAGCTCGAGCCGGACCTCTACTGTGCCGACCATGAGGCCGGTTCACGTCACATGTGTCAATATTAAAACTCTTTTGGAACTAAACGAACATTATTATAATGATATGTATTGAATTATTCAGGCACTCCAATCTGCGAGTTCTCACAGCGAGCTGACCGAGCGCGCCCAAGCCGCCGTCACTCATGCCTCCAGACTCGCCCAAACTGCTGCCAGAAGACAGAGGGAGTTGAGGGAGCCGCGGGCGAGGGAACAACTCGCCGCCGCCAGGGCGTTGCTCAAGAAACACTCCACTATGCTGCTCACCGCTTCTAAGGTGATTGAAATACTACGGCAACATTATGAACAGTAGCTCTCACTATGCCAGTCTAAATATTTGTTTTTACAACAAGAGAGGAGTGCACTGTCACCATCCAAGGCATGTCCCTAAGTCAGCATAGCGGATCACACACATGAACCCACCATCTCTAATCTCCATTCCCTACTTGACCAGTCAGTACATTGATCCCGGGATAATATACATGGTGTGAAAGTATTGTGGGCAATCTCTTTAACCGCATGTTACACTACTAATACTAAAACATTATCTGCTATCGGAGGCGCAGTCCCCAGACAAGTTGGACATCGGCGGTGCACTTTCAGGTTATAATCAACAAGGGGCTAAGTCAAGAGCCAATCTACAGTCGGCACTCGATCGAATTGACAACGAAGTATATGGGATTTGACATTTCATGGTGGCTTCAGGCCCCCGGTCATGGTGGTGTCCATTCCACATAAAAGAGCAAAATTGTATTGTAATGTGTTATAACGAAGGTGTACGTCCGCCACCCCGAGTTGGCGGCGGCGAAGGCGAACCGTGACTACGTCCTGCGCGCCGTGTGCGAAGCCGTCGACACCATATCGGCCGTGGCGCAGGGGAAGTCAGCACCAAATGATAGTTTGTATTATATTGTGTCTCTTGGTATGATTATGGCAACACTCCGCCTGATGTTGAGCTAGAGTGCGGTCCATGAACAGAAGCAACTGCCACTGGTAGTGCCACCACTTTCTAATGTAACACCCGTGAAGTGTCCTCTTCGTGTTTCGGGAATAGTTTGGAAGTAGCCATTCATTACAGGACCACAATCTAGATGGTGCATGCTCGTCTCCTCAGGCCGGCATAGTGGAGGCGACTGCGGTCCATAGAGATATATCTGTAGCACTAGTTTCCACTCTAGGTTCACATCAAAAAGTGCTTTAGGTTTTTTTAAAATTTCCACAATTGTTGTTTTTTAATAATTCTATTTTTTTATTAGGTGCATTGAATCGCGGTGCAGATGGGCCCGGTGAATTGGCTCAGGCGCTCGATGACTTTGATGTGAGTTTGATATATACATTTTTCGCAGTACCTCCGCATATGACAATTCCTTGTATAGTGTAATCCATGAACAGAAATAACTGCTACTAAAGAGAAATTTATAGAGGCGGCAGTCGCCCCCGCCATGCCGGCCTGAGGGGAACAATAAAATAATTTGTTCTTGATAAAACTGATGGTGGTTATTAACCCCACGGCAGATGTCGGGGTAGTGCCACCCGTGAAGTAAGCATGGTGGAGTTGTCTGTCCGTAGTAGCGGTGTAGTGGTAACATGTAGTATAGAAGTGCAATTGCAGGAGCGCATGGTGATGGAGCCGTTGTCGTATTCGGAGGTGCGCACTCGCCCCTCATTGGAGGAGAGGTTGGAGTCCATCATATCAGGGGCAGCCCTCATGGCCGACTCCTCGTGCACCAGGTAAGTAACCTGCCTAAATATTCGCCATTGCTAACTGCATCTTTTATTTTTCTAAATTGTAGCTCTTTGCTAACAAATTTCTACAGGTCGCGATCGCCTCCGCTATACCGGCTCGGGGGAGATGATTTATTAATTAATTTTGAAAAATATTGTCATTGTGTTTCCAGAGACACAAAAAAAAAGTATTTTTCATTCACGACGTTTGTTCGACCAGTTGGTTTGATTTATTTCTTACAAAGCATAGTGGAGGTGTCACGTCGTCTTTTTGGTGTTATTATTCGGTTGTGCGTTTTCCAGGGACGAGCGTCGCGAGCGCATCGTCGCCGAATGCAATGCTGTGCGTCAGGCGTTACAGGACCTGTTGCAAGAGTACATGACGAATGTATGTATCATGCCGCCAGCGCTATGCCGGCCTGACATATGACGTGTGTCATACGGTTATTGTCGTCTCTGTAGGCTGGCAACAAGGAGCAATCGGAGGGCTTGGAGAGGGCGATCGAGAACATGTGCCGCAAAACGAGAGATCTGAGGAGGCAACTGAGGAAGGCTGTCGTCGATCATGTCTCCGATAGGTATCATCATCATTACTTATTGTAACCAAACTCTGTGGCACGAGTACACGAATTGAGGTATAGTGAGAGGGATGAGTTGAGTGTAGCGGCCGCCGGTCTAGTTAACCGAGACGCCGTAAACTTGTATTAATTGGTACTGATGGATTGGAACAATGAGTGCTTTTGTACTAATATTATAATTGTGTATGTTTGTTTGTTTGTCAAACACAAACAGCTGGATTATAGAATATGCTGCGTCAATTAGCTTGTTAAAAATTACAACACTCCGCCTCATGTTAAGCTGGAGTGTGTTCTAAGAACAAAAACAAATGCTCACTACAGAGAAATCTCTCCAGGCAGCAGTCGCCTTCCCTATGCCGGCCTGAGGAGAGGTGTGTTCGCCATCCTAATTGACAGTGCACACACCTCTCGCTATCAGCGTTAAAGTAAACATAAATATATGTATGTAATCTGTGATAGTTTCCTGGAGACGAATGTGCCACTGCTGGTGCTGATGGAGGCTGCGAGGAATGGCAACGAGAAGGAAGTGGAGGAGTACTCGATTGTGTTCACGGAGCATGCTAATAAACTTGTGGAGGTGAGTGTGCGCTCGTGCAGCAGGCATGTTCGCTCATTGACCAATAGGATCGCATCATTGGACTTTTTGTTTCACTCTGCCGTCAAAATGGCATCGTCTGATTGGTGAATTGGAGGTATCCTCAAACGTCAGCGATCTCACATACATTTATTTACGAATTATCATCATACGTGTGCTGTAATTGAAGTTTCTTGTGGCTGTCTTCGCGTCTAACGCCTTTACGAAAGCTCGGCATGGCGTAGGCGACTGCTGCCCGTAGAGATGTGTCTGTAGTTGTTTCCGTTCATAGAATCATACATCAGACTACAATATTTAAAAAATAGATACGAACGATGTCTATGCTAATAAGAAATATAATTGATTTTGCAATAGGTGGCGAATCTCGTCTGCTCGATGTCGAACAACGAGGAGGGCGTGAAGATGGTGCGTCAGGCCGCCGCTCAGATATCGGCGCTGTGTCCGCAGGTCGGTATGCCGCTGACCTCCCCGCAGTGTGCCGTGTCAGTGTGGTCTAATGTCTTGCGATGGCAGGTGATATTCGCCGCGAGCGTGCTGAGCGCCCGGCCGCGCTCGCTGGTGGCCGACGAGAACGCGCGCTCGTTCGCCTCGCTCTGGGAGAACGCGGTCACTCTGCTCACGGACGCCGTCGACGACATCACCACCATCGACGACTTCCTCGCTGTCAGCGGTGAGTGCCGCACGACAGACTTGTGACGTCACGGCTCTTTTTGTCACTCGGAGCAATTATTATTTTAATTTACAAAATGTTAGTATAACTAGAGATATATGAATAACCAAGAGACATGTTTTTGTGACTTCTCAGCTCTCTTTTTGTGTGACTTCACAACTCTCTTTTTGTGACTTCACAGCTCTTTTGTGTCTCGATTGGTTTATAAAATGTTAGCAAGTAAATATGCATAATAACTGAGGCAGTGTTCGTGTTATTGTAACCAGAGAACCACATCCTGGAGGACGTGAACAAGTGCGTGGTGGCGTTGCAAGAGGGCGATCCCGAATCACTGGAGAGGACAGCTGGGGCTATACGCGGCAGAGCGAACAGGTGACCGATTCGAACTAATGTTAAAGAGCATACTCTCAGGCCGGCATAGGGGCCACACAGCACGACAGAAACGGAACATATCCTGGAGGAGCGTCATGTGCACCATCATCCGACTTTCTCCATCCATTGCTTGTCTCTCGTTCTCTCCGTGGTTTAGTGAGTGAATAGTGATAATGATGTGTCTTGGTGTTTGATAGAGTGTGCACGGTGGTGAGCCAGGAGATGGACAACTACGAGCCGTGCATTTACACCAAGAGGGTGCTCGAGGCCGTCACCGTGCTCAGAGATCAAGGTAACGTGTCATTGTTGCGTTATATCCATTTGTGTAGCATAGGGGAGGGGAGAGGCCACAGTTTCTGCCTACCCCAGTGTGAGTTAAATACTATTTATTTAACATCGGATCCTCCAAGCGGAGCCTTCTAGGGCCGGCATAGTAATGGCGACTGGGGCCACCGGGCGAGCGGTTCTCTAGTCGTCAGTGCTCATAGACTTCCGCTGTGCTTACCAGCAGACGAGTCGACGTCGTCCTGCATCCGAAACGCCACAAGGGCTATGTACAATTGTTTGTACTATCGAGAGCAGGGGAGCAGCTTCACCTTAAGGACTAATGTTACTTGCATATTTTTATGTTTCTCTCAGCTCCTACTTTGAATATAACTTATGTTTACGTTGCTATGACAACTGACGTGTGTAGATTCGTTTTTCCCTCATAACATTGACAACTAAATGAGGTGTAATATGTAAAAAACATATAGAAACATTGACAACAATATTGATCTCCTTTACTTATAATGCAATCAGAAAGAGAAGGCAACTTTTTTTTTATTATAACTCTGCATGTGACAACTCTCCGCCTGATGTAAAGCTAGAGTGCGGTCCATGAATGGAAACAACTGCTACTACAGAGAGACCTGTGCAGGCAGCAGTCGCCTCCGCTATGCCGGCTTGAGGAGACGAGTGTGTACCATCCAGACTGACGATACACACTCCTCTCGTTAAAAAAAAACTGGGACTGCTCCCCTGCTCTTGGTAGTACATATGATTACAAAAGTTACATTGGTACCGGTGGGAATTGGAAAAAAAGCCTTTGTTGTTATTATTGTGTGTTTCTTTGGTTTTTATTATATTTTTGGATTTAATTATAATTCTGCATATTGAAAAGAAACCACCGCACTTATTACATATGTTATAATTAATTATGAGCATTATTAATTTCTTAATTTAATTTGTGTTTTTGATTATTATGACATTTGTGAAAATAAGGGTCGTTTGCACCAGAAGGCCGGTTAAAGTTACTTTAACTATTACTTCTACGTTTACATTCCACACGAGTTGCATCATCGTCGCGCCTGTCATTTTTCACGCTTACTTTAACGCTAACCGTAACCAGCGAATCTTGGCTGGTTAAAGTTAAAGTAATCGTCAAACCAATGTTCACTAACGTCAAATGTATGAAAAGAAGACAAAGGGATCAGCCACCCTTTTAACGATAACAATATGAATTGACACGATATTGCAACGCGTGTGGAGTAAATGTAAACGTTTAACAACGGTTACGTCGTCGCCGTAAAAGTAATAGTTAAAGTTACTTTAACGGGCCTTCTGGTGCAAATGGACCTTATTTTCACAAATGTCATAATAATTGCACGCGCGGCACCTCATTGCGACGTCGTAGCAGCCGCCGCAGACCTCATCGCCGCCTAACATCGAATGCGTAAAGTTGTATTTAGTTCGCTTCCGGCGGTGGCGGATGTGCCCTTATGTATTCGAGGGCACGCACTATAGCCTCGGGGACCGGCGGCGGAGTGGGGATGTGGGAACCCTGCAACGTACATACATATTATTCGGTTTTAAATTGTATCTCTCGACATATGATCACGACACTCCACCCGATGTAAAGCTAGAGTGCGGTCCGTGAACGGAAACAACTGCTACTACAGACAGCAATCGCCTCCGCTATGCCGGCTTTAAGAGACGAATATGCATCATCTAGAATTACGTTATATGTTAAAGTGCACTCTATGAATGAATGAATACCGAATACTTTTAACATCGAATCAATCTCACGATACATATTCGATAGAGAATCGAATCAGCCTCGGACCACAGATGTATTCGGTGTGACGTAAGCAGGGCCCTCTTTCGCTCTCTCATGTGGCGGGACATGAGGAACAATTATTTGAAAATAGTATCGATACTTCGAGTACTACTTAAATTTGAATCGATTAACTTATGAATGTATCTAGAGAACATCCCTATGTTTGTAGGCAGTAGTCGAAGTGTGCCAATGTCCTGCTATAGTGATATAAGTGCCATTTACGCCGTGAGAGTGCGACGTAACGGATTACCTGCGGTTGGTAGCCGTTCTCATCGGCGACGTATTGCAACTGCACCCGTGACCCGTCCGGTGCACTCCACTGTGCCTGACCCTGCGCCACTTGCGCCTCGTTCTCCTTCATTAAACAAATTACCGATGTTCAACTAGGGTGGGTAATGCCGCTATCCACCTCCGCTGTGCCTGTCAATAATCACCATCACTATGCCTACCATTTGCTGAGTTGGGAATTGAACCCATCATATTCCCCTGTTCTATCATTACATGTTAGTTAGTCTGCTACTTATGCCATGCTGCTAACATCAGAGAGGTGGGCGATGTAAGTAAAGAGACATGACTGTGGTCTCGTTTGTGTCGCATTCAGTTTTCCTATTTTTGAAGTTTCCAGAATGTACTCGTAGAAATTGTTTACGCTACGCCGCTCATACGCGACGCTTTCGGTCTCACCCCCCCGATGTTCTTCAGTTGTCCCTGCTCTTGCGCGGCGATGCCGTTCCCCGTCTCGTACGCCCACTGATACGAGCCGTCCGCGCCCACGTCCAACTCCTGTTTGAGAATAGGCGCGTCCGCGTCCGCGCCCTTCTGCACGATGTGGGACACGTCCGCGGACACGACCGCGACCGCGACGCACGCTAGCAACATTTGACGTTTCTGTAAATTGAATATATTGTCGGTTCCATGCGACCACAGTCGCGTCGAGGTGAGAATCGAGTGAGGTCTTCCAGCCAAGATTCGCTGGTCACGGTCGAGGTCGAAGTAACTCTAACGGGCCTTCTGGTGCAATTGGATCGGTCGACTGATGAGAGAGGGTCGGATGACCGACGCGCATGCGAGAGAGGGCACGGTTTCTGCCTACCCCAGTTAATTAGTAGTAACGTAAGTGTGACTGTGACGTCATATTATATATTCCTCATGAGCAAAATGTCAATTGTAAGTGCACAGCCTTCGCGCGCGCCTCTGACCTCTCTACGCCGTGACGTAACGACAATGTTGCCAGCGGCTTCGTGTAATCGCATTCGGACGAGCTAGGTGCGGCCGCTACACTCGACTCAAGTTTTACCCTTCCCTCTCACTATACCTCAATTCGTGTACTCGTGCCCACAAAGTTTGGTTCGCGCTGTAATATTGTACGTCCAAGATTCCCGTTACATCGCTATAACAATTTTTATTTTATATTGCCGCGACACGTGACCTCGACCGGCCTGGTGGTCAGCTCGGTTGCGAGGTCCATGGTCGCCGTCGCTATGCCGGCCCGAGAAGGTTTCTTTTTCACGCTCCGCTCGAAGTATCCGAAGTTACAAGGAGTCGTGAATACATAATAGAGTTTGAAAAAAATGCGACCCATGTTCGAATCTCACTGATTGTGACCTCGAGGTCGCCGTATATAAACGAAGGACCAGAGTTCGAATCCTACATGTTACTAAATGAGTTTTAATAGTAATAATAGTGACCGTAGCCCACTCACCATGTTAACAGTTTGAGACGTGTCGATGGAGTGATGATGCTGCGATGTTGTTGCCGGCCTTTTATGCGTGTCATCTGCCCCGGGGCCATTCGAGATGCTGCCGACGTACTTATTGTAATCTTACGAATGCATATACACGATATCATGTTTTGCATGATTTTCTTCTTCTTCTTCATTATATTCATTGATGTGCAATAACGCTCCTGATGTGACGCGAGAGAAAAGATGACCGCAGTCACCTTTGGGTTCTCTGTCAGTTTTTGTATTTTACTTTAGCACGTCATATGATCCGCACACCGCCCGATGTTAAGCTAGAGTGCGTACCATGAACGGAGGCGTCTGCTGTCAGAGAAGCGTATTCGCTATGCCGGCTTCGTGAAATGTTATAGGAAGGAGGAAAGACGTGGCTGGGAAGGTCCTCGTTCCATCTATTTGAGTTGACGGCGACATTGTGAAGCGGCCTACGCTTCTTTCATGTCCGACGTATGACGTTTGCATCTCTATGAATATGAGAAGAATGGGGAAACTGTGAATTGAGTGCTGAAGTCACTTTCTCTCGATGAAAAGTCATCGACGAGTAACATTTTGTTGTTTATTATTACGCAACTAAGTTTGCGAAATCGCGGCCCAGTGCATGGGTTGGTCTCTTTAATTCATCTTGCGTGTCAATGCGCCGGAGTAATGATGGGACAGCAGCTTCGTTGCAGCGAAGCGCTCGTGTTTGCCCCGAGGCCCCGTCTACTACGCGTTGTTCATGAGTTTTAATGTGAGGTCTTCATTGTGTTGTTGTTATATTCGACGACAACACTCGAATCTACGCCTCCGCCGTGCCGGCTGCCTCACAAATATGTTCCCGCATCGCCTTTGTTCCGATAGCCCCTCGTATAGTGCGGGGAGCGATCACAGTTGTTATAATGAATCGTTGTATCGACGTGGCGACGTAAGACCGCGGAAGGCGATGCTGTCTAACAAAACATAATTTTAATAATCCTTGACATTTTGTACATAATTATTAATAATAAACATATTGGTGGCGGCCATGATGTTGTTGTCGTCATCTTTACGATACACTGACGTCTAATGAAGTCGCCAAAAGCACTACCTGCAAGACCCTGTCTTCGGTCGTCAACACGATCCAATGTTACTCATTTTTATTAAAATTATGTTGTTAATTGTTGACATGAACGGGTGGGCATTCACTGCAATTACAAAGAGTGACAAACCGCACTCACGACTATATATATATATATATGCCTGTTTTAAAGCGAATGCTTGTATCACAGGCAGGCACTGGGCGAGATTCGAACGCGGGTCTCATCTATAACCGCTATACCACGATCGCCCTGAAATTGATGCATTAAATGTGTGAATGATATGCGCGCGAGTGAATCGTTATTGTAGCAGGGAGGCTGCGTGACGAGTGTGACCGGTTTCTGATATAATTGTTGCTCATACGGCAGGGGCAGGGGCGGGGCGAATTAAACATATTATGAACACTAAATACCATTTTCAAGTACTTAATGACATTTAAGAAACAATAAGAGCGGCCGTGGTATAGCGGCGAGACGATAGGTGAGGCCCGTGTTCGAATCCTGACCAATGTAACTTTGTTATATGTACATTGCCTATAGGCACTATTGGTGGAGATTTGTCTGTGGTAGCAGTTGTTTCCATTCATGGACCGCACTCTAGCTGTACATCGGGCGGAGTGTTGTCATATGGCACGAGATACAATTTAAACAAAAATAGCTTATCCTAATAAATGTTTATTAATAATACGTTAGGTCCCTCGCCTCGATGTTGTACACTTTCTCATATAGATAATAAATAAATGAAATCTTCAGTTGTTCATATTTGGTACTTTATATATTTTGTCGCCTCAAAGAATCACTTCGCGACTCCCGTATAAAAAGATCTATAGAAACTGCCCTATTTCAAAGTGCTCTCACGTTTCGTATGTTAAGTCAGCCATCCGCCATCGCGATAGTGCGGGCCACGAACCCGACCTACGTGTATGATAGAACTGAATGAAGATGTGTTTTTCAATACAGCACACAATTTTGTTTATGTTGACTCGACCGAGCCGATGGTGAGCGCCGTCACTATGCCGGCCCAGGGATAATAATAATGATAATGTTTTCAGTAATGTCGAAGTTCGGCGTGCGCGTGGACGCCGCTGTGTCTGCTTTGGGCGGCGCGGGCGGCGGTCTCGACGAGAACGACTTCATCGACGCGTCGCGGCTCGTGTACGACGCGGTCAGGGAGATAAGGCGCGCCGTGCTCATGAACAGGGTGAGACATTCACGCTGATGGTGATGATGATGGTTGCGACAGCGTTGGCTTGGATGCCGAGCCGTTGCACTTCCGAAACGTCATAACCCATACATTTTGTTAGTTGTCGATTCGATCGAGTGACAATCTTTGGTTTTTGACTTTATGCCCATTATCGTCAGCATAGAGCCGGCATAGCGGGGGCGACTGCTGTATGCAGTCATACCTCCGTGGCGGCAGTCGCCCCCGCTCATGGGTCGATATTACGTCGAGTTACTATAGAAATAGGCATATTTGATGACGTTAGCGGATGATTGTGTGAATAGGAGGAGGAGGAGCTGGACCCCGAGGATTTGGACCTCGACGAGAACTATACGCTCGAGACGCGCAGCAAATGTAAGAGTTGTGTGCGCGTGCGCCGCTTATGTGTGTTGTATGTCGCCAATTACGTCACCGGTTACAATTCTCTATGGACCCGCACTTTGTACTAGTGTGTGTGTATCCATAGAGAATTCGTGTCCACCTCCACTATACTGTACTTTAAAACTACTGCTATTGTTTCGTTTGTGTTTGTGTATGGTTATTAATTGTGTGCGTCCCCGCTAGTGATATAATTGTATGTATTGCATGTTTATGTGTTTGTCTGTGCGCCCGCTTGTAGACGAGCGACGATCTCGACACGGACACCGAGTTCGAGCCGGTCGAAGATATGACCATGGAGACGAGGAGCCGCTGTGAGTATACACGTTCTCTTATATAAAGCATAGTGGGAGTTGCTCTGAAGCTTTGTCTGCTGTTTGTGTTGTTTGTGTGTGTGTTTGGGAAGGTAAGTCGCATCGGTCCTTTTAGAGTATTCCATCCGTTTTCACCCCGTTTTTTGTTGTTTTGATCCCTCTCTGGGGTGAAACGTTCTGATTTATAATGTTCCTCAAACCAGAGTCTAAAATATATGTATTTTTAAATAAAAAAGAGTTTCATAACGTACTTTCACCCCTCTTTGTTTTTTGCACCATTTTAGGGGTGAAACGATTAATTAAACCTATTTTAGTTGGGTAGGGGTTTAAATGTATTTTCTCCCAATGAAATGTTTGCTGCATAATATTTTCACCCCTCTTTGTTGTTTTTTTTCACCCTTTTAGGGGTGAAATGGTAAAACTTTAATATTCAACCCGTTTTTTTAAAAATGAATTAATAATGTATGTTGCAATGTCCAGCGAGCGTGCACACGGGCGAGCACGGCGTCGACGAATATCCTGACATAAGCGGCATCACCAACGCGAGGGTATGTACATATTCCGAACGGGGCATGGCCGAGTGTGCACTGTCGATACGGAGAGTGCGGAGGTCACGCGCCACACTCCGACTCGACATCGTAGCCGAGCACAACAGGGCGAGTGTGCCGTGTCACGGTGCACGTTTGCCTCTTTGAGCCGGCATAGCGGAGGTTCTTGATCGCCGTCGTGACTCAACATTGAGCGTACGTGAAAGCATAATGACTCTCGTTCGGTTGGCATGCGACGACAGGAAGCGATGAGAAAGATGACGGAGGAGGACAAGAGGAAGATTCTGCAGCAAGTGGAGCTGTTCAGGCGCGAGAAGATGACGTTCGACAACGAGGTGGCCAAGTGGGACGACGCCGGCAACGACATCATCATGCTGGCCAAACACATGTGCATGATCATGATGGAGATGACCGATTTCACGAGGTGCCTATACTATTGCGTGGATGCGATCGGGGCCGGCATAGTGTGGCCGGGCGACTTGACGTGTCGTGTCGCTATTGTGATTGCAGAGGGCGTGGCCCATTGAAGACGACCATGGACGTGATCAACGCCGCCAAGAAGATATCCGAGGCTGGCACCAAGCTGGACAAGTTGACGCGCGAGATCGCCGAACAGGTAACATAAATGGGATGCACTGTCAATCTAGATGGTGCATGATCATCTCCTCAGACCGGCATAGCGGAGGCGACTGCTGCATGTTGAGATTTGTCAGTAGTAGCAGTTGCTTCTCCGTCCACGGACCGCACTCTATCTAGCTTAACTCCGTGTTGTCATATGGAGAGTTACACTAAAAAACAACTGCTTGTTGCATACAAATCTCTACGGGCAGCAGTCACCTCCACTATGCCCGGCTCGAGAAGATGAGAATGCACCATCTAGAATGACAGTGCACACCTCTCGCCATACCTGGCTACTTTCAAACTGGTCACATTCGAAAGTGGCGGCACTAGCAGTGGAATTTGTATCTGTTCATGGACCGCACTCTAACTTGCCATATGCCAATGTTGCCATCATGTAACTCGTACAACAATAATAACACAGTATGTATGTGTGTGTGTGTGTGTGTGTGTGTGCAGTGTCCCGAGTCGTCGACGAAGCAGGACCTGCTGGCGTACCTGCAGCGCATCGCGTTGTACTGCCACCAGATACAAATCACGAGCAAGGTGAAGGCGGACGTGCAGAACATCTCCGGTGAACTCATCGTCAGCGGGGTGAGTGTGACAACGTGGACACAATTCGGCCATAGCGGGGGTTTCATTGTAGCGAGCGGTTCCGGCCCATGAACGAGGAAACGACCGCTCGTTTACAATGAAATTTTGACAGGCGACAGTCACACTCCGCTATGCCGGCTCGAGTGGGACGTCATACAATATCGTTGGGTTATTTTGTGTATATTTCAGCTCGATTCGGCGACATCGCTAATCCAGGCGGCGAAGAATCTGATGAACGCCGTCGTGCTGACCGTGAAGGCGTCGTATGTCGCGTCCACTAAATACACGCGACAGGGCACCATCGCCGTGAGTATTGGCACATGAATGTTGACCGTGTACATATAGTGCAATGGTGACGTGCGATGTACGTCCCGCAGTCGCCGATCGTGGTGTGGCGCATGAAGGCGCCGGAGAAGAAGCCCCTCGTGCGGCCCGAGAAGCCGGAGGAGGTGCGGGCGAAGGTGCGCCGCGGCAGCCAGAAGAAGCAGACGAGCCCCATACACGCGCTCGCGGAGTTCCAGAGCGCCGCCGACAGCGTCTGATGCGCCCGGTGAGCGTCACGACTGCCGCTCACATGCGACGACCGCCTCCGCTGTGCCGGCCCGAGGAGGCGAGTGCTCGCTATTAACCCGGCCACTTTCGAACTACTTCCGATTTCCCTGTTGTTACATTCGACAGTGGCGGCACTGAGCCCAACACCACACTAAAAATAGTTTTAATTGAGAGTACATACACACAATTTAACAAGCATGAACATGATTAGATGCCTATTATTTATATAAGACGATATAATCTTAGTTTTGGGTATTTATTTTTGTGTAGCAAATAAAATAGAATTTGTTTCTAACATAAATTAGAAGAAACGACAATTAAACTTTATTCACGCACTTTTTTAGATTGTAAACAACAATAAAAAACCTTTTAAAAAAAAAAGTTGAACCGACTTCAATAAACACTAAAAGCACTCAAAAGTGAAAAATAATTTTTAACAAGAGTATCTACACACAAAGTAATAAACATAAACACTAATAGGTGTTTATTATGTACAAATTAATTGTCTACATACCTACCACATTTTTGGAGTAGGTGCCAAGCAAACGTTTATAGATATACTTGATATCTAGGAAGATATCCAAGTGTTCCTATCCTGAAATTTTGAATTGGTATATCTTGGCACCTACTCCAAAAATATGGCAGATATGTAGACAGTTAATTTGTACATAATAAACACCTATTAGTGTTTATGTTTATTACTTTGTGTGTATATACTCTTGTTAAAAATTATTTTTCACTTTTGAGTGCTTTTAGTGTTTATTGAAGTCGGTTCAACTTTTTTTTTTAAAAGGTTTTTTATTTTTCCATTTTTAGGGTAGCGGACCAAAAACAGCAAAAACTCCCTATTAAACGTACAAATACTAATCGTAGTTCAAATGAAATTAATCTAGCAAAAAGAAACTCGTACAATTTCACCCCATTTCGGATTAAATTTCGAGAAAAGCTGAAATACACGTTTCGTTGTTTATGTTGTGTGTAGAGCAAATATACTTAAAATTAAGTATATCTGACAAAAAAAATTCAACACATTTTAACCCGTTTCACCCCCTTCGGGGTGAAACGCATGTCAATTGTTTATATTACATTATAGAGCATTATTTATTATGATTTTGTCACTAAAAATATTTATTATTATCACGCCGTTTCACCCCCTTCGGGGTTGAAACGCAAGTTTCATTATTAACGTGGTAAAGCAATCTGCTGTTTCGGGTAAATCTAATTTTAAAAAATTCAACGAACGGGGTAAACCGTTTCATCTCTTTAGGGGTTACATTTCAAAAAACGCTGCAACACGTGTTTCATTATGTTGTAAAGTATGTATGCCAAATTTCAAGTAATTCTGACTAAAAACAATGTAATTCAACCCATTTCCCCCCATTTCACCCCCTTAGGGGTTGACTTTCCAGAAATGCTGAAACATGTTTTCATTATTTATGTTGTAAAGTATGTATGCCAAATTTCAAGTAATTCTGACTAAAAAAAAATTCAACCCATTTTGCCCCATTTCACCCCCTTAGGGGTTGAATTTCAAGAAATACTGAAACGCGTGTTTCATTATTTATTTTGTAAAGTATGTATGTCAAATTTCAAGTAAATCGGAGAAAAAAAATTTTACAAACTGACTTTTTTTTCCGCTTTACTAAAAAACGGCAACACTGTGCATCTTAGAAAAATAAATGGGACCACTATGGGATGCAGCTTAACACAATACAATTTGAATCATTGAAATCGGTCCAGCCGTTTTCAAAAAATCGATGAACATACATAAAAAAAAAACATACGCGACGAACATATAACCTCCTCCTTTTTGGAAGTCGGTTAAAAATATAGTTCTTTATTACTATCACAATTTACGAGTCATGAACTGTCATAGACATCAACCGGGTTTTTATTTCCCTCGCCAGGCATCGACCATACGTTTTCAGCCAAGTACTATAGACAAACAAACAACGTGAAAGAAATATTATTTCTTTACATTTATTTACAAATTAATTGTCTACATTTTATCTAGCATATGTCTGAAACTGGGCTCAGAGAATGCGGAGTTTCATATTTGGTTGGCATCGTCGACTTTGAATTTGGTTAAAAGTAATATTGTGTTTCTTCTATTTCAGCAGATTATGCTTCGATGGCGACGTTTCACTCTTCTTCTTTCTTTATTCCAATATTTTATGTTATTATAATATTTTGGACAAATATTTAAATCAATTTATATCCTTTTTAGTTTTAAGAGATTTTTTATTATATACATATATTATTTATGTGTTTCGTATATATGTCATGAATATGGACTCTAATTTGTACAACCTAACCTAACTCGGAACAAAATGAACACGCGGTCATGAGTACAAGCACTAACTTGATATGAAGACACAGAACGTGACTCGTTTGTGCGGAGGAGCTGTCGTGTTTGAGCAGCTCAGTGATCGGCCACAAATGGAGGAAGGGAGCCATGGACCACTTCTCATATGAATTGTTAACATTACGGCGCAGTAGTACAACACAATGTGCGAGTGACGTCGGCTCACTCCCGACAGCTCGGAGCCTGCTAACTAATCAATAACGTGGACTGAGCCGGCATAGCTGAGGCGACTGCTGCCACTCCAGTTTAATGTTATGTCAGGTGTTTTTTGTCAATGATTGCTGCATGTTGTGACTTTTGTTGTACTGTTGCGTCGTACTGTCATCAACAAAAGTGCGTTTCTGCTTTTTGGAAAATCATAACTTTATTATAATAATGTTGATTAATTGAACTGAGCCTACGTTGGTTGGTCGAGCAATGGGCGACTAACTTCGTAGCATATAAATGGATGCAACATTAATTGAACTTGCTTCCTTATCATTCAATAGGCGCACTGCGCTGAGACGAGAAGTGCGCTGTAGTGCGGCGACTGTTGTAAATCAATATAAACAGTATTTGTGAAACCGCTAAAGTGCGGTCTCCACCTAAAATGGGCTTATTGGGTAATTATGATGAATATTGAATGGAAGCAGGCCATTATTGGTCATTTTTTTCCTATTATTTATTCATCATAATGAGTGATTCGCGTGAATGAATGACGGTACAATAATGTATGAGCCAAATTTTTGTATTTTAATAATAATAATTAGTGTAGCGCA
Organism: Tinea pellionella; assembly: GCA_948150575.1. Classification (NCBI taxonomy): domain Eukaryota; kingdom Metazoa; phylum Arthropoda; class Insecta; order Lepidoptera; family Tineidae; genus Tinea; species Tinea pellionella. Next base: position 46,282 of record OX411273.1, read on the forward strand.
TTATTTAGAGTACTTTTTTATATACATACATACATTAATATATAATTTTTGTAATTACCATCTCATATGATAATCAATTAAAAATTATATATTGATTGTGAGTCGACGTCTCTATGCGTTAGTTACGTACCTACGCTGTGCCGGCTTGGTGAGACGAATGGGCACCAACACTCGATAGTGCCGAAGTTAATTACAAAAATTATTTTATTTATTTAATTTAGATATTTAATTATCGTAATTGTAAACGTGTATTATTTGTGTGGCCATTTTTTAAAATATAACTAAAAAGTCTTCAACTGGTACAAATGTAACTTTTAAGTAAAAGTATCAAAAAAGTGCCAAAATACGGAAAAATTTTGACCATAATACTCTATTAAAAGTTTCCTAGGCACTTTACTGCATACAATTTAAAAAGGAAAACAATAGACGATGCTGTATGGGCGACGAGCCCTTTGCCTCGAATAGAGCAACCAAAAAATGGCGACACAATATTATTGTGTAGTATTAATAATAAAACTTATGATTATTATAAATGAACGTGCTTATTCATTAGTTAGTGTTATTTTTTGCAATGGACGGTGGCCACGTCGACAGGGTATACGTGTAAATCACGAACAACGCGGGTTAATCGGTGTTCTATTACACTAGTAATAAGCAGAATAATGAATCACTGCCATCAATGTATCGCGTCCGATATAGTACTCACTGTGATTACAACATAACATAACCCGCGTGGACGGCAGGACATACATTCATTCGAACATAATAATTATAAGAGCGGCCGTGGTCCAGCGGTAAGACGCGTGAACTCACGATCTTGGAGTCCCGTGTTCGAACCTCGCTAAATTCTGACCTCAATGTAACTTTGTTATATGTACTTTGGTCGCTCATTAAAGAGTGGCAGGCATAGTGATGATGAATATTAGCCCAGTCTGCCGTGTCCTGGGATAGTTCCACCACTTTCGAATGTAATACCCGTGAAGTGTAGACCTAGTGGCGTTTCGGGAGTAGTTTGAAACTGTCAATCTGGATGGTGCTTATTCTTCTCGAGCCGGCATAGTGGAGGCGACTGCTGCCCGTAGAGATTTCTCTGTAGCAAGAAGTTGTTACCATTCTTAGCGTGCACTCTAGCTTTACATAAAAGTGGGTTTGAATTACCACCACCTTCTAACACCAGTAGACGGTTGACACTTCATCACCTGCTCTCTCGTTACTCTCTCTCTCTCTCTCTCTCTCTCTCTCTCTCGCATTCATACTGTTGCTTGAGCGGTATGGTGCTCGAGGTGTTTATAACGCGGCATTAATGTAAAACTGAGATGGGCAGTAAACATACTTGTGTCAAAATATCCATTGCAAAAAATATATTTAGAGGATTCCATTTATTATAAGCGATTATTTAATGGGAAGATTGAATTAGACGCACGAATTAGGGGAGAAACAGAACAATCGTAGCTCTCACTATGCCGACACAAAATTGCATTGTTCTTGAACGCATGTATCGCATGATAATGGTTCTTCACGATTCTTGTGTCTAATTCAGTTGCTATTCGTCTCATTCGGAGAAACGGAATAAATTAAATGTCAATTACTCGCTCGGCATTGCGAATTGCGATCCGAATGAACGAAGGCGGCAGTCACCACGGAGAAAGTCGCCTCCGCTATGCCGGCTTGAGGTGGCGAATGCGCACGATCCACTGATCGTATTGAAAGCGTTAATTTTTCTGTTCCTTTGAATGGGTCTTAGTAGTAATGATGACTTTTTGCATTGTTACGTAATTGTATTGACGCAGTATTTGTATTGGGTTTGGGGAGTTTTTCTACTTTGTAGACGTTTTTTATCGTGTTTTAAAATAATTATTAGTGATAGAGGGACATACCCCTGTATTATGCCTGCGGTTGACAGGCTTTACTCACGCGCAGCCGCATTCGAACACATCTTCAATCGAATTGTATCTCTCAATGAATTAATGCAAATTCCCCAATTACTATTAAATATTTTAAAACTACATTTTATATTAGAGAATAAATTGTAATAAAAATATACCTGAAGGAAGTTGTTTCATTTGACGCAATCGAGATGGCTGCCATTTCATTATTGCTATCAATAAAAAAAAACATAGCATTTATAACAATACCTATTTATCACATTACAGTTTGTTTTTACAAATTTTCAATTTTGAAAAATAATATTAAAGATCTTTAAATTCATAGATTAGAGGGGAAAACCTCATATACTATATGACATGAACAAAAGTGACTGCGGTCATCTTTTCTCTTGTCACATTGGGAGCGTTATTACTTGCTAGTTGATGAAAAGAAAAAAACACGAGAAGAGCTTTGATAGTAGGCAGGTTAATAAAACAGGTTTTTGCTTATTATTAGACATATTTATTTACAATTAAATTACAAAATAAATAACAATGGAGTTTTGAATCAATTAACAGTCAAATTATTCCAATTGATAAAATGCACCTTCACGTTCATTGCCTATAATATTCTTAAAAAAACACTTCGATGTAATATGTACTTCTGTGAGGCATACTACAAACTGATCAGCTGTACGCGCCTGTCCTCACATCTACATTTAGCTATTAAACGAAAGCAATAATTACATTTTTCAATTATTTATTATTTTAATTTGTTAGATCTGATTGAGTTGTCTGGCAAGTGACAAAAAATGTTTGAATAACTATGTTTTAATTTTTTTATTTTGAATTTCCTCATCGCTCACATCTAATGACCTTTTCAAGTAACGTTTATTATTATTATTAAATTCAGTCTTTTCCTCCTCAACTTCCATTTCATTCTCCTTATTCTCATTATAATACTCTTCAATTTTATGATTCGCTTCTCCGTCCAGTGGTGTCAAAATGAACGACTCATCCAACTCAGAGTTCCTTGGCACACCTTCCATATCCGCTTCATCATCAGACTCTATTATGTTGTGACGCTTTTTCTTTGGATTACTAGTGCCTACAAAATTGTTCATAATTAAAAGATACTGAAGACTGGACTGCACGGGCAATGAACCCCTTGTCGTCGTCTCCAAATCCACAAAACATATTGGTAAGAAATGTACAACTAGAACAAACCTGGACATTCTTCATCTTCATGTTGCTCACGACTTGGTTTTTCATTTCCGATGAAAAAGTTTGTGATAGGTTTCTGCCATTTGGGCGTTTCTCGCGGACACACCGGGTTACCGCCGATTGAACGGTTGCTGGACTTTTCCGAACCTCCTGAAGCAAATATAAATTGTAAACAAACTGTGTCACTGGACTGCTGTCAAAATGCAGTGTTCTTACCTGAATTTGAGGTCCCAAAGGATGCGCTAGGAGGTGCGATGGCTCTAGCTTTGGAACTTTTCACAGCAGAAACTAAAAATAGTACGAAAGAAAAAACTTGATTTTAGAAAAAATACACAATCTGTATAATTACAATTGTATTGTATTGTGTTGTAATTACAATAAAATAAATACCTATTATAGTTACGCCGTATTGCATGGTAAATATTATTAAATGACAAAACTAAATATAATAATTGCGATGATTCAAAACGTAGTGATTAGGTTATCACGTTATATGATTATACCGTAAATAAAAGTATTTTCAAACCTTTTGCGCCGACAGAAGCCTTTGTGCGGGCCATACTGCACTTAAATGAACTAAAAAAAGTTTAATTTAACTTAAAAACTATTTAAAACACAAATTGAGAGAAATAAATACTACTCAGCAAAACAAAAACGCGTAACACCGCGAATTCTTGACTTTTCTTGACAGAACCCGGAATTAGGCGCGAAAATTGTTTCTTAATTTTATATCTTGCCTTGGAAAACTATTTTCATCCAACGATTTTTTATTATAGTTTTTTTTTGTTTTCATAGGTGGGAATACATATTTACTTATTAGTATGTACTTATTAAAAATTAAATACACTATGTAGTTATTTTCTTTATTAATTATTTTATAATTTCTATTTTTGTATTATTTGTAATATTTTTAGGCACTTTATCAATAATTTCACCACCCAAAGGCGGTTTGCTGTTATTTTTAATTTCTTCATTCAGTACTTCCATAGAATCATTATTTAATTCTTTTAAAATAGATGTTTTATGTCCTGAATTTTTGGTTGTGACGTTTTTATTCATTTTTGTAGTTATTGTTGTGAAATCAAGTTCGATTATATTTTCTTTAGATTCAATATCATTCGAGCTTTCATTTTTGGATTTCGTTTCGTTGATTTTAACATAATTCACCTCATTATTGGCGTTTAATTTTGTTTTATTTGTTTTAAATTGTATACTGAAAGTATTTCCGACATCACTAGAGTTATTCAAGGTTCCCGTTCTATTCTTTATTCTAAATCTTCTCGGAGCATTGACGTCCAAGTTTCTGTATGATTTCTTGCCGATTTTAACTTTTATTTTTCTATGTCTTTTTGGTTTTTCCGTTAAAATCTTATCGTATTCTTCGTACCAGACCGTTTGAAGTGTTTTTCTTGTGGTGACTTTCCTTCTATTGATTCCGCTGCTCTTTTCCTGCGTAATTTGTGTTTGACTTGAAAGTGACGTCAGGAAATTAAAAAGTTTTCTGGCTAAAAATAGTAAAACCTCTCGTACTTCTTTAGTCGTGTTTGAATAAATATTTAATACAAATAGATCGATGTTGTTTTTTAAAAGGGTTTCTAGAGTTATATTTCCCCGTTTCGGATTATGACAGTATTCGTCCAATTGTTTTATTAATTTTGTAGCCATTTCACTGTAATTTGGCTTATAAATAGTATTAAAAAATTGTACAATCATTTTTTCACGTTTACTAAACTTGTTCGTGTTAATTTTTTCCAAAATTCCATTCAAACTATCTCGTAAATTAATTTTTTTCATTTCGTCGGACTTTCTTATATTTTTTTCAGGCGTTTCGAAATATATTTCTAATTCATCCTTTAATAAATTAGATAATTTAATTAAATCGTCGTCTTCTAATTTAAGTAGCGTGTTAATACCATTTTTTAAGATATCATTGAAGTTGGAAGTGTTTTTTCGTCTCGTTCGTACATTTTGCTTCAGGGACCTTTTAATATGGCGAATAATTTCTATTAATTTAGTAATTATTTCATAATCTGCTTCATTGTTGTTGTCGTCTATTTTAATGATGCTTTTAATTAGATATTCATCATCTTTTTCGCAGTTTACTGTAAATTACAATAATATAACCACTGCGCTATAGTGCCAACTAGGGTAAAAGCACTAATCCCAAACATAATAAATATAACACTTAATTATATTTAATATACATACCTACTAGAAAATATGTTAACAAAAGCAAACATTTTATTCCATACATATTTTGTTTTATTGTTATGAAAAATTGTAATAAAGAATCGTATATCGTAAATTGTTTTATTGTTCATAAAATATATTGAAAATATACTTTATATGAAATGTAATAGATATGTGGCTATATTATTGTATTTTATTTTTAATAATACAAATAAAAGGTAACTATGGGCTTATTTTTATGCTCTTCTCAATAATAGCATTATCAATTTTATATTTTGCGAAAAGTCCCGTAATCTTTTAACATAATCACAGGAACTAAATTACATAAAATATAAAAATGACATGGGCAATGCAACGTCCGTTGTAACGCCGCGCCGTTTGGTGCATATAATTTATGATAGATTTTGGGACATCTTAAAACTTTATTAAATTGTAAGGAATAAAAGTGAACAATTAAAATATTAGGATAAAGTGGTTTTATTTAAGTTTCTGCAAAGGAACCATCATCGAGCATCGAAGTAGAGGTGAAAGCAGAAATCGACAATGACAGAGACACAGCGAGACAACTCTCACACTTTGAAAAGCAACTGATCAGAATACGGAACAATTTTAAAGGAATGAAGCGCAATAAAATTAGTAAACAACACATTAAAAGGACCGGTGTGTTCAATTCGTTTTGTGACTATACTGACTTTAAATTCCCATAGAAAAAGCGATAACGTTTTTCGATTTAAGAGTAGTAGACAGACTGATGATGGTTATTCGCCCAGTCTGCTGTCCTTGTTTTATACATCATGATGTGACCCAAAGAAATTGGATGTGACCGCACGCCGTCTTGAGCTAGATAGAGTGCGGTCTATGATCTGAGACAACTTTAGTCTAAATTCTAATTTCTAAATCAAGATATTTTAACTAAACTAAAAGAAATGGGCCCACAATTTTTTCTCGAGTTCGTCGATGATTTTAGTTCATTTTGTAGGAAAATAAATCTACATTCATTATCACCAATTAGTTTCAATTTTAGTTTTTTTTTTCATCTGGGTTTTTGGGTAATTAGATGTTGTCTGATGCAATATTTGAGGTTATTATTATATTAAATGCTTTAATAATTGTTGATATCTGCTTTTGTATGTAATTGAACATTGTCTATTGATTGGTACACGATGTGTTGATATAATTAAAACAAATTAATGAAAAAAATAGGATATTATTATAGAACATTGTTTTGTTAAAATACCATTAGATATAAAGTGGGCCCAAAATGAGCATTGTTCTTTGATGTATAGCATGATTATGTGCATTTTCAACATTATATTTCCGGTGTTATAGAAAACGTGACCACCACCACGCCTACGACAACAGCAAAGGATGATGGCACTAGACCATTTACTAATTTCTTGCTCAATATCATGTCACATTTTATGATGAAGAATTCGGAAGAAGTTCAAATGTATGCACTTGTCTTTAAGCGAGCGTTGACCAACACGTGAGTTGTTATTATTATAGAAGTTTCAAATCACAAACAATCAGTACCCTTATTGTGGATTTTACTCACTCGCCGCGTAATGGGAGTACTTTCCACGTACACCCAAGTGAGTGAGTCCTTTCGAGTTGCAATCGAGTCAAAAATAGTTTCAGTTCATATTAAAGTGTTTAAATCTTCTCTACAAAAAAACTATCAATCAACGTTCGGATGGAAAATGAAACACCCGTTCTTCCATTGACAGTATTGTTTTGCAGGCCTCCGCTATGCTCGCTCGAGGAGACGAATGTGCATAATCTAGGTTGATTGGGCACATTCGTCTCATTTTTTAATAACGTGAGCGAAGCATTGGTCTCCCTTGCCTTTAGTTTAAAAACCATGGGAGTTATTCGTCCTCATTTGTAGGTTTATGGCTGATTATGCATTGTATATGTTGGGCAGTACGTTTGTAGCTCTAATGACGAATATCAGTGAGTATGCAACCACTGTGCCGGCTCACTATTTACAAGGTAAAAACCTCTTCATTACTGATTACCACAGCGAAGACATTCCTCCGGTTGTGAAGCTAGAGTACAGTCCACGAACGGATACAATAATTACTACAGGGAAATGTGTACTAGTATGCAGCGGGGGCAGCCGACGCAAACAGTCTTTGAATTTTCTTAAAATCTCAGAAAAGCAATTTTTCAGACTGGAATTGTGCACTCTGATGTTTTGAGGAGACGAGTGTGCATCGTCCACTATGAAAATGATGCTGCTTTAATATTCCTAATTATTATTTCTAAGTATGTTTAAGAACTTGATTGTTTATATTGTTTGTGAAGTCCTAAACCTAGTCGCGTTCTAGGATTATCTTAGAGGTAGTTGGTGAATAAACATTAGGCGGAGTGTGGCCGAATGCAGGCTTATTAATAGGTTTAGAGTGGCCATGGTTTAGTGATAGAGGGCGTGATCTCGCGATCGAAGAGACTCGTATTGAATCCCTGCTAAATACTGACTGTTTTGTTCGCTCGGCCAGACAAATACTAACATTTAAATCCCACAGAAAGAATAAATTACATTCATTCGTTCGTTGCGAATAGAAATGAAAAGTTTCATAAAGATTTAAACGATTTGTTCAATTTCGTCGAAGAGCAATATACGAATGATGATTCGGAGAGAATGACTGAGATTTTAATAGATTTGAATAATCCGAGCAAGAGAAGACTTGATGTTGTTAAAGACACTGTTAAAATTATGGTGACACAACCTTTATTGAGGTAATTATAAGTAAAGCGGTAGAAGATGCGAAGAACTGAGAAATATGAAGCAGTACCAATGTAACTAATGTTATATTATGTAGATAATCGAAGGTATATTCCTACAAATAAATAATGGTGTATAATAAACTATGACCCGTGTTCGAACCTCGCTAAATTCTCTGTCCAATGTAACTGTGTTATATGCACTTTGGTCGCTCATTAAAGAGTGGTACGCAGACTGATGATGGTTATTTGCCCAGTCTGCCGTCTTGCCTAGGGTAGTACCACCACTTTCAAATATAGTGACCGTAAAGCGACCTATAAAGTGATCTTGTCTCGTTTCGGGCGCAGTTTAAAAGTAGATAATTTTGATGATTGAATTGTTGGTTTTTTTTAAATTTCAGATTACAACCGTTTGAACGTGATAAATTCGCCTTCTCCCTGTCAAATGTAATAAAAAATTCCAAATTCTACGACGAGTTTATTAAGAAAAACGTTGAAGGAGTCATTACTCGAAATAGTGACAGAAAACATAAAGAGCATAAAGGTGGCGCTTTAACAAAATTAATTCAGAATGTTATTAAAATGTTAACTGCGATTTAATATTATTGTTTTATTAATCTGGAGTGTGGTACATGAGCGAAGACAACCACTGCCACAAAGAAATGTCTACAAGCAACGTTCGCCTCCGCTATGCCGGGTGTTCACTATTCACTGATAGGGCACACACTCCTGTCATCCCAGTTACATCGGAAATAATCCAGAAGCACTACAAGTCACATGGCGGGCGTTATACCTCGGGACCAAAGTCTTCAGAAGGACTGAAGAATAGTAACTCTTAAAACAAATTACTGCGTTAATGTACGAAAAACATTTGTAATTGATGTCACATTAACCGGTCACAACTGGAGTAATTACCCTATAACATTATTAAACAATAGCGCCATCTAGTTAACACAACATTAAACGTTAGTTTCCTATACTGATAATAGATGGCGCTTGCTAGAAACTACAAGTTATTTCTTTTCCCTTATTAAAAATCATTTTAAAAAAATCTCTGAAAACATTTGTGAAGAAAAATTGAGCTCACTTCTAAATACAACGCAAATTACTTAACAGTGTAAAATAATTTTAATTAAGAGTACCTACACACAAAAAGCGTGAACAAGACTACACTACCCTCTAATAGTGAAAATGAAAAAATATTTTGGTGTTTTTGTAATTATAAATATTCCAACCGTTTTAAGTGAATTTAAACACAGTTTTAGCGTTAATATTACGTTTATTTTACATTATTTTGCGTGAAGATAATATTTAGTGCAGTCTCGTCACGTCCAGTGCAATTTTTTTATTTGTCCAAGAAATCCGCTATCTGAAATACCTAGTAAGTATTGATTCACAGTAAGTAATTTTAAGTTTTTAATTCATAAATCGTGCATGTTAGAATAAAGCGGCCAATTAAAATTATTTGAGCACAATTCAAATATCAGCTTTTAATGCCAGATGATCCTGGAAAGGTTCTCTGGATCCTGTACTATGTTTCTAGAGTGCGGTCCATGAACGAAAGCAACTGTTAATACAGATCAATTTCTATAGGCAGTCACCTAGATTGACGGTGCACACTCCTCTCGTTATACCTGGCTACGTCACATCACGAGTGTTACATTCGCGTATTGATTAGTGTTCCTGTCGCCGACACTATGTCTTCAAGGAGTGGGAGTGCTTTATATAAATTAACTTTAATTCCCACATTCCCTTCCAAAATTAATACAAACAAAAACATAAAAATTAGAATATAAAACAATTAAAACGAATCTATAGTCACTTTGACAATAATACAGCATCCGTTTGGCGCCAAAAGTTCACAGGACCTGTAATTGTTCCCCTTTTTTGTTTAGTTATTTTTTTTTAGAAATAGGATGCTTTTCTTTTTCTTTTCAAATGGACTTTGGTCGGTCAGCTGTTTTTATTAATAGCTGGGTTTTAAACAATTTTTTTTGTTGTTGCCCCTGTAAATGTTGCTCAAACACGTCCTAAATTACTTGATACAGGTAATTTCAAGTAAGACGACCTGATATTTACCAGCTCACAAGTTACTGGTGCTTTTTTTTTAAATTGTAGCTCGTGGCATATGACATTACTCCGCCTGAGGTAAAATTAGAGTGCGGTCCATGAACGGAAACAACTGCTATCACTAGCTGTTTTCAGGCAGCAGTTGCCTCCACTATACCGACTCTTCCTCGACTACCTAACCTACCAGCGAACTTAAAATAGAAGCTTCGTAAGCGTTCAAAAATGACCCAACGAAAACGGAGCCGCGGTGGGCGGGGCTTAAAAACGGAGCCGCACACGTCCGGTTTGGTTTTGTTTAATTTCTTGCATTTCTCAATATTAAAAAGCTTTCATGTTTAGTGAATTGTTGTATAAATAATTCCACAAAAAATCATAAACAAGATGGAATAACATTTGTTTTTAAATACGATACAGTTAACGTTTTTGTCCCGTTTTGTTCTAGATTATAATTATAGCTTTGTGTTTTAGTTTTAAGTTCGCTGCCTACCACTCTTTAATAACTTATTTAAAATAAAATAAATAATAGTTTAAAATGTATTAATTCCTGGGAATGGTCAATTATATGACACCGATTCCCTGTGGTGCACACCCACAGTATGGTGAGCACAAAATCACAAAATATTTGCTATTATTGTGAGCCATTTTGTGTTGGCGGCGGGCGGAAGTGCGTGCTTATGACAAGTGGCAAAGGGAACAATTTATTCAGCCTTTCATTATTTTTTTACTTCGAATGTATTTATTGTTATGTTATATGTACGATTGTACGCCTCAATAGTTTTATTTGTACGCGAAATTGTTTAGTTTTGCTATTTTGTAACTCGATAAATGTGTTTTTTATAGAAGAGAGATAAAAAATCTTGATTAATTATTTATCTGTCTAATCATATTTTCCTAGCTTGAGTGTGTGTTGTGTACATTGAAACAACGTATACAGGCAACGGTCACCTCCGTTATGCCGGCTTCGTAAGTTGAGTTAAAATTACGGAAAAAAGCCAAGTAGGTACCTACCTACCTAATTATCATTAACTATTATCTTACATACCTATTGTAAAATCATTCCTAATGGGATGAAATAGGGATCGAAAGTTTGTACCTATTAGCCCACCATTTTCAAGTAAAACTAAAAGAAACAAAAATGCAAAACTTCTTTCATACTATCACGTAGGTCCTAATTTGACAATATTTTTATACAATGTGCTCTGTCAACCTTGAAAAATACATTTTACAAGTGCCTCTGTCCTTCCGTTAGCTCCTATTACAAGATTTAGAAAAAAAAACTATTGCCACAGACTAATATCAAACCGAACAAAAAAAGAACAAAAAATGCAGAATACAAAACATTTCGTACTCAAATAAAACGGCCTGTCTACTTTACCTGTCATTTGGGGATGGAAAAAAAAAGAATTAACCAAATCCCAAAAATAAATTTCTCAGAATACACCCCCATAATGGCATGCGGCGAAACGTCAAAGACCTGTCCGTTGCTTACGACAAGAAAAAAGCGACGGCTCAGCTGATCGTTTCCTTCGACGCCATTTTACATTTCTATCCTTCTACTATGATACACTCATTGAGAACGATATCGGTTTTGATATATCTATTTATTAATATAAACACAAGTTTAATTTAGTAAAATATCTTAAAACAAAACGAGGAAGATACTATTTAGGTACTACTAGCTGTTGGTCCCCGGTGCTACCCGGGCTTATCAATTTAACAGCTCTCGAAGTATGAAAAGTAAGAAAAGAATACCTCATATTTAACTTCGTTTCCATAGTAACAATAAACAATAAATAATTTCGACCAAATTTGATTATCATAAAAACGGTTATTGTGAGTTAATCTTAAAAGATAGACATATACTGTCGCGAACATTTTTTTAGATAATTTAAAGAGGAATAATTCTTTCATACATATTTTTTGGGTATCTCGAACGGTTTTCGCAGCGCACGCAACGGAAGCCCTCAAAGATGAACAATATTCCCCGTTTTTCCCACATTTTCGACTGTTTCTTCGCTCCTATTAGTCGCAACGTGATGTTATATAGCCTATAACCTTCCTCGATAAATGATCTATCCAACACAAAAAGAATTTTTCAATTCGAATCAGTAGTTCCTGAGATTAGCGCGTTCAAACAAACAAACTCTTCAGCTTTATAATATTAGTATAGATTGAAAGCACAACACTATTACAGCACCCTATACTCGTGCACGAGACAAAGATAGAAAGATGTTGACAGACAGCGACGCGAGGGAGACGGAAAGCTGTCAAAGGATGTCAGTTAGACCTACTTTGCCGGGTCCATTATTTGTCTATTTATGTATCTTCCTTTTTGTTTTAACCTAAGTCTGAGGAAATACACTATTTCGGAGTTGGGGCGACTTGAAAATGGTTAATTTAAATCTCGTTTTATTTTACAATATTGTTAAAAATGAACCCCATTTCTATAAGATGCGAAATAACTTGATTTTTACAAAAAAAAACTCATCCGTTACTTTTATAAAAAGAGCCCCCGTCTCGTGGTAGAGGAACGTGTTTGACCTGTTCTCTCGAAATCAGCTGATCGCCGCCAAAAACCCTGGACTCGCTCCTTTATATATTGTTATTACTATTTTGTCGAAATTTTATGTTTTTAGTACCACAATGGTGGGCTGTTCATTCGTTTGCCTCTTTTTTTCGAGGGTAAAGAAATTCTCACGTCAAACCAGCTGATTTGGCGCGAATTGGCGCGTCTCGCCATTTTATGTCGTAACCGGTATAGGCTAAGGCATTCTTATGTTCTTTATGAATAAAATCAATATGTTTTATTTCCTCTCTTACTCGGTATCCTGGCTGAAAAGTTCTAAGCTTTATTTTGTATTAAAAAAAATTTACAAAGAAATAACTAAAATAATCTTAATTATTAACAACAATAATACTTAGATTTTTATTTAAAATTCAAATAATCATTAATAATGTGTAAATTAAAACAATAAGTAGTTGTATTGAGTTTATTTTGTTGGCGTGCCATCGCGTCAGCTGATTTTGGCGGGAATCATCGGCCTCTATTCCTGTTTTTATTTCGGAACGTGTTTTTCTTCAATGTTTTTTTGTGGCCATTTCTTACTCGACGTGTTCAAATTATGATTTTTAAATTATTTATTGTCAAAGGTATATGGTTTTTGTATTCGATGAACATAAACTGGTGCTTCGACTAAAGTTGTCCATAACTAGAGATACTCTTTGAAAATTAAAAAAAAAATGGGCCGGGATAGTGGGAGCTACTTTTTCTGTAACAGTGTTTGTTTATAACCAAATTATTATCATTATTCTATTCAATTAGATGCCAACACGTTTCGAAAGCTTTGCAGCCAGAGTGCTGTGGACCGGATATCCCGGATTCCAATCTGTAACCGTTTTATATCATTTCGAACAAATTAATACAAGTTTTGCGCTGATTCCTACATGTGAGGAGACAAAATGTCGCCTCCCCTATGCTAGCTTTACAGTACAGACGCTTTTAGTTTTTTGCGAGGTGGTACAAAAGATGACTAAAACCATTATCGGTCCGCTTACCAATTTTCGTTTCTATAAAATTATACGCGTCTAAGACGATACGCCTTCAAAATTGTAACAACAGGAAATGGTAAATAAAATATCATTTATCATCTTAAAAGTAACTAATATTGCATCTACAGGTAGTTATAGCGAAAAGGACCTCTTTTTTTCTTTTGTAAAGAATAAATCTACTCGTACATTCATTATCACAAGTGTGCACATGGGTCTCCTTAAGCCGGCATAGCGGAGGCGACTGCTGCCTATAGACATTACGGGCCGCACTCTAACTTAACACCAGCCGGACTGTTGTCATATACCTACAACAAACTACACACACAAGTTTAGGAAAATAACTCAAGACAGACCACTGCCCGCCAAAAATGTTTATTTAATATTTCTTTCTAATTTCTACACAAAATCGTGTATTTAAAAAAAAAACAATAAGAAAACTGAAGCAAAAATCTTCATTTGCAATCACCAACTTAGCAACAAAGCATTTGAAGCAATAACAGCATTTATTACGTTAGAATTAAAGCTGAATATCGTGCGAGAGGCGTAGGAAGAGCGTACGACCGCCCTCACGCGTCCAGAGCAACGGTATTGTAACGGGCGTACATTTCGCGCCATTTCTGCACCACTGATAACAAATGAATTCGAGCATTTGTTTTTTTAATATAACACAAAAATAGATTTTGCGCATGTGTGCGTGCGGACAAATAATTTAAAAATAGAACATGCGTTTTTTAGCTATTTTTGACTTGACTGGGATTTTGATTTGAATAAACAAATAGAGACCCGTGTTCGAACCTCACTAAATTCTGACCAATGTAACTATGTTATATTACCGAGAGAAATCTGCAATGCAAACTCCTAAAGCCGGCTTTGAACCCATAGTGCGGTCAAGAACGGACACAACTGCTACTACAGACAAACCTATACGGGCAGCAGTCGCCTCCGCTGTGCCGGCTATACCTGGCTACTTTTAAATGTGACAAGGTCACTCCAATGTAATTCGAAAGCGGTGGTACTGCCCCAACACAGCAGACTGGACAAATAACCATCATCAATCTGTCTATTGAGGAGGGGAAGACAACACTCCGCCCGATGTGAAGCTAGAGTGCGGTCCATGAATCGAAACAACTGCTACCACAGAGAAATCTCTACGGGCAGCAGTCGCCTCCACTATGCCGGCTCGAGGAGACGAGCATGTACCATCTTAGATTGACAGTGCACACTCCTCTCGTTCTATCTGGCTACTTTCAAACTGTCCCCGAATCACACAGACAACCAGGTCACTTCACGAGTGTGTAATTCGAAAGTCCTGATTTTTATAAATTAAATTTCCTATTTTAATATCCACTTTTTTAGGAATAATATGGAGGTATTAGTTTTTACCTATTTTAGCGAGTTATTGGTGAGATATCCGCCGTGGCTTCCTGTCAGGTTAAACATGTGGAAGACGCCATTTTGTTCTTTAATATTTACAATTGTCAGGGCTGGTAATTCAATCCTTAGTTAACTATGACGCTACCTTAGCTTTTTACGATAGCAATTCGACCTGAGACTACACTTAATTTTTTTAAATTTTAATTGTACCTCGTTTCATGTGACAACACACCGCCTGATGTAAAGCTAGAGTGCGGTCCATGAATGGAAACAACTGCTACTACAGGGGAACTCTGTGCAGGCAGCAGTCGCCTCCACTGCCGGCTTGAGGAGACGAGCATGTACCATCTAGATTGACAGTGCACACTCCTTATTGGTGAGATAAACCGTGATCAATAATAACGGCTACAAGAGAGATGTGTCCGTAAGGCAGCCGGTCGCCATCGCTATACCGTCTTGAGGAAACGAATTTGCATTATCTATTGGCACGATACATGCCTCTCGTTATTTCAAAGTTAAGAGACGCTTTCTTATGGTGTTTTAAATATATGACCCTCGCCAAATGCTGACCAATGTAACATAGTTTTTTTTAACTGTAGTTAAGCATACAATAACATTGTTGTAAAGCTAGAGTGCGGTTCGTGAATGGAAACAACTGCTACTACAGAGAAACCTATGCGGCACCAGTCGCCTCCATGTCGGAAACTCCTCTCGCTATACCTGGCTACTTCCAAACGCGGTCACTTCACGAAGTCTGCCGTGTTGGGGCAGTATCACCACTTACGTTCGTGAAGTGACCTTGTCGCGTAGTTTGAAAGTAAAGTCAAAAATTACCTGCGTTAAGTTAGAACTGAGATACCGGCCCTAAGTCGTTCTATTATGGGGTACCTACTTATTTGTATTTGTTTTAAAATACGTCGAACTAAAATTAAATTAAATAAGAAGTGGACTTGCATGCGTATCCACAAGCCGGCATAACGAGAAGGGATTATATTGAGATAGATACCTAGGTATAGACAGGCGGAAAGGCAGGCGTGGGTAAAAAATATAATTTTATCTATTACTTAGCTAGCATATTGTGATTTATGTTGTAACTAAATTAGGAAACTTCGTTTTTTTAAATAGATTTCTAATACCAAACTCAATTTAAAAAGAAACAGCCGGCATAGTGGAGGTTACTTTCAAAATAGTTTACTGTCAACATTTGTAGAACCCACGCTTGTTAAATTAAAATCATCGAAGAAAAGATCGTTGCAAAGCTTTCAAAACGTAATTTTTTTATTGAATTTAAATCTTTTATTCATATATTAATTGGACCCATAGGAAAGGTACACGCTCGTCTCCCCAAGCCGGCATAGCGGAGGCGACTTAAAAGCGTGAGAAAGTCCCATATTGTAACCTAGAAGTCATGGCAACCCTACAGCTAATGTAGTCCACACTTCGACTGCAACACGAGGTAAGGAGACGAAGGTTATCGTTATTTGTAATATGATAACATGACGTAACAGATAAACGTGCAAACGGTCATTTTATATATATCTATACTAATATTATAAAGCTGAAGAGTTTGTTTGTTTGTACGCGCTAATCTCAGGAACTACTGGTTCGATTTGAAAAATTCTTTTTGTGTTGGATAGATCATTTATCGAGGAAGGCTTTAGGCTATATAACATCACGTTGCGACTAATAGGAGCGAAGATACAGTCGAAAATGTGGAAAAAACGGGGAATATTGTTCATCTTTGAGGGCTTCCGTTGCGTGCGCTGCGAAAACCGTTCGAGATACCCAAAAAATATGTATGAAAGAATTATTCCTCTTTAAATTATCTAAATAAATGTCCGCGACAGTATATGTCTATCTTTTAAGATTAACTCACAATAACCGTTTTTATGATAATCAAATTTGGTCGAAATTATTTATTGTTTATTGTTACTATGGAAACGAAGTTAAATATGAGGTATTCTTTCTTACTTTTCATACTTCGAGAGCTGTTAAATTGATAAGCCCGGGTAGCACCGGGGACCAACAGCTAGTGTTTATATATACACGCGATAAATTAATATTCAATCATTAAACCATGGTTAGAATACAAGCAATCTCTTGAGCGATGAGACCTGTGTTCGAACCTCGCTAAGTTCTGACCAATGTAGCTATGTTATATGTACTTCCTAGCAGAGAACCTAAGGGTCGTTTGCACCAGAAGGCCGGTTAAAGTAACTTTAACTATTACTTTTACGTTTACATTTACTCCACACGAGTTGCACCATCTTACTTTAAACTTAACCGTAACCAGCGAATCTTGGCTTGGTTAAAGTTAATGTAATCGTCAAACCAATGTCGCTAACGTCAAATGTATGAAAAGAAGCCAAATATGTTTTTCTATTATTTTAACGATAACAATATGAATTTACACGATATTGCAACGCGTGTGGAGTAAATGTGAACGTTTAACGGTCGTCGTCGCCGTAAAAGTAATAGTTAAAGTTACTTTAACCGGCCTTCTGGTGCAAAACATCCTAAACGTGGCTGTGGTCATCTTTTCTCTCGCGTCACATTGTCACATAAACATTAATTTAAAAAAACCATCAATCTATCTTCATATTTCCTTTAAGTCTCGCCAATACATTTTAATTCCTTGTAGATTGGACTGGAAGTATTGTCAATCTGGATGGTACACTTTCGCCTCCTCAGGCCGGCATAGCGTAGACATTGCCTTTAGATAAATTTTTAAAAAATTCATGTAAAGCTAGAGTGCGGTCCATGAACGGAAACAACTACTATTACATATAATTTTCTACGGGCAACAGTCGCCACCGCTATGCCGGCTTGAGGAGACGAATGTGTATAATTCTTTGCATTTTCTCATATTAGTATGTATTAAGTAAGGAAATGTACAAATTAACATAACAATGGTTTAAAGGAGGGATAATTCGCTAAATAAGATTTTTTAACCTCCATTATTATGGCCAAAACGCCACAAAAGGAATATCTTTCTTGTGTGTGTGCCTACCATATGATTTTGAAGTATTTCTCAGGAATCAGTTTGACGGTTAAAAAATAAAAACAACTCAATTTAAACCTTAAATCGCTTAGTTTAAAGTTGATAATGCTTTAATGTTATTTGTAGCTTATCTTCAAACAGGATTTCGTTCCCATATGTTCTGACATTCCTTAGAAAAAAATTAATTGAATTTAAACTCTATAATTATTTAAATAAGGTTTAATTTAGATTGTTGAAGTTTTTGTATAGATTTAGTATGGTAGTGGGGATGAGTCAATCGACCTGCGCGGGCAGTATTAGTGTGGTCAGGTATAAATTTTCTTTTAAATTTTTACCATGAAGGTCGAAATGGTCAAATTTGTTACTTTTTTTTTTCTAAAAATTCTATTTCTATTTTATAAAATTAATTTTTAAATACAATACAATTGTCACGCCTTTTAAATAATGTAGGATAATCTACAAGAAATAGTCTTTAAATCTTTCCTCGAGTGTACCTCGACTCGAATTGTCCTTATGCGAGATTTTTATCTGTTAGTCAATTTGTAAACCACTCATATTGTAAAATAATATCTCTGTTACCTTACAGTGGTTAATAGTAACTCATGTTTGATTGTAATACTCGAGTTGTACAATGAACTGTCTTTAAGATACCACTGTTAAATAATAGTGGTTAATAGTAGCTCATGTTTCATTTCCTTATGATACTTGATTGCATTGTCTTGAAATATAAAAAACTTCATGCTTATGGTATGAAGTATGCTTCGGTGCTTATGTTAATAATAGTGGCAACGTCAGCCCTAAATGAAATATACCTAAAATTTATAAAAAAAAAATCTATGTTCCCACTCTCTATATTACGTGAAAAAATAAATAAATAAATAATCCTAAAGTAGGGGAATTTTTGTTATCCTGGCAATATTAAACAGGGGTTGGCGGCACAGGACATCCAGCCGGGCAAAGGAACTCAAAAATTTTACCAGTTGTGTTTGAATCGCCGTGCGGTGCGCTCGTTTCGCGGCGAGTCGACCAACTTCATCAGTGTCCCTAGAGAGAGATATAAAGACTGAATTTAGTCAAAATATGTAATAATCGTGTTTATTATAGTTAGCTTTATTTCGAGAGACTCAAACCAAAATGTGGGGTCAAAGTGGTGATCAGTGCGAGGGAGACTGCCAATGTTCAAGGTAACCTCACATTTTTAGACGCTTTATTTAACACATTTAATTGAATAAACGGAAGAGTTTACAGTCCAATATTGATGTTTATTTATTAATAAACACTAAAATATCCGTGTAGACTGAGTAACGATCACTATTATTTCGCCGTTGCCTTGTCAATTTGTAAAAGTGACGGTTGACTGATTCCCCCTAACATCTGATTTTTATTTACTACGTTTTTATTGTTGAATATGATAAAGAAACGCGTATATCTTAATTATAAACATATGTTTTGTGTTATTGTAATTAAATATTGGTGTCAAATTTTATATTATCGTTATTATTGTTTTTTTTTTCATTGATAGGTTGGCGAGTTATCGCGTTTCCGACCTAATTTAGATGAATGCTCCATTGAGATTTACTTTTATCTCTTTTATTTATAATTAATTTGTTTATTGTTTATTTTATAGTGCAAATATTGAAAATATGTAGTAATTTTAAACTTAGTTGTTTTTATAATGTATATTTTGGACTATCATGAGATGGCTTGAATTTTTTTTTTATCAATAGAATGTTTTATTGTTAAGCCGAAAAGTGTAACAGGTAATGCCTATTCTTTATTTGAAATGTTAAAAAAAAGGGCGTTCGTAAAAAAACAAAACAAAACGTCATATTTCCCGCGCGTTTATCAACATTCCCGCCTGTTCGGGTCTCCCGTCTCGCTCGAGCGCGTGCTCTAACGTGTGTTAGAAAAGGATAGCTATATAAACAAAGATGGTCGCACGCGTGCTTTGACTTTTTAACGTATATGTTAAAGTTTCAGATAATTTTTATATATTTTTTTAATGGTTAATTTAAAAGTGGTAGGCAGATGGATGATGGTTTGGCCGTCTTGTGGTCAAGTGTAACGTTCGTGAAGTGACCTAGACTCCTAGACTAGATACTAGACTCCTCAAGACGGTATAGCGGAGGTGTTTTTCTTGATGATAGTTGCTTCAGGTAGTTGTCATATAAAAAATATGTTTATAACAGAAAATGCATTAACGTTTGTGTGGAATTATTTTGTATTGGATAAAGTTTTTTTTAGTGACCTCGTGATGAAAATTATCTGATATTTCCTCGTTTACTTTGGCCGTTTCATTGAGCTATTTAAACTTGAAGAAATTTCACTGTCTATTGAAATGAAAACGAATGTTTTATTTTTTTCATACGAATAAAATTATTTCTTTATTAGGTACGTTTGTTTATAACAATATTGTTTGTTACATTTCCTCGTATTGAATTGTACAGTAAATTAACTATTGTTTACCTTATTATTTTAAATATTTGCTTATTTATAGATTTATAATGTTTTCCGTTGGCGGGAAGTCCCTTATCTGCATGCCGTAATTCTGACCAATGCAACGATGTTATATGTTCTTTGATAGCTCACGTGTTTATGGTAAAATATGGACTCGGGACTAAAGTGAACCTTTGTTACTATCACCTAAGCGATTTGACTACTTTCAAATGTCGTCCGTCTTCAAGCCGGGCATAGTGGAGGCGACTGCTGCTTGTGTATATTTCTTTGTATTTTTTCTATTTTAGCTCGTAATATGACTACACACCGCCTATTGTTAAGCTAGAGTGCGATCCACGAACGGAGGCGATTGCTGTCAGAGAAGGGGATCTGCAAACAGCAGTCGTATCCGCTATGCCGGCTATGTGAGATGCCTCTTCCCATGTTATAGGAAGGAGGAAAGACGTGGCTGGAAAGGTTGTTCCACAATTTGTCGATATTTTGTCGATATCTAATTAAGAAAACGATTATTTAGAGCGGCCGTGGTCTAGCGGTAAGAAGCGTGAACTCACAATAGATGAGACCCGTGTTCGAACCTCACTAAATTCTAACCTCAATGTAACTTTGTTATATGTTTTTGATCTCTTAGTACTTCTAGGCATTATTAAAGAGTGGCAGGCATAGTGATGATGATTATTAGCCCAGTCTGCCGTGTCCTGGGGCAGTACCACCACTTTCGAATTACACACCCGTGAAGTGACCTTGTCGCAGTTTGAAAGTAGCCAGGTATAGCGAGAGGAGTGTGCACTGTCAATCTAAGATGCTACATGCTCGTCTCCTCAAGCCGACATAGTACACAGGTTTCTCTGTAGTAGCAGTTGTTTCCATTCATGGACCGCACTCTAGCTTTGTTGTCATATGCCGAGCTACAATAAAAAAAAGTAAAAAAGTATTAATGAAGTAATTGTTAATAGATGCATAAAGGTCGCGGGTTCGTGTCCGTTAGGGGCATATGCGATTCACGGCGTGTTGGCTTACCCGATGCCCGTGACGGACGGTTACTGCACGTTACGAATACGTTTCTACTTCGATTATAAGTACTCGATTTACATAATCAGCTATGTACTTCACTAGCATTTGAATGTACAAAAAAATCTTGCTCGGTACCAATGTATTTTTTTATTGTACATTGGTACCTATAAGCTGAACACTGATTCTCGTGTATCTATAGTCTATACCGACTTCGCTACAATCGCTCTGGTTTTTTTTTCAAATTTATAGTAGGTAGATAGATCACAGAGAAAGTCGTACAAGGGCCTGCCGCCTCCACTATACCGGCCCTGGCAAACGTAAATAATGTCTTTTACGAATTTCACAATAAATATATTAGCAATGTACGATACAATAGGGAGGCACCATGCGCACACGCACCGTTACACGATCGATACACAACCCCTCAAGTTCATTCACCCAGTGGGGCAGACAGATGTGGGAACACCACCCCAAGTTTATTACACCCTCGCTTAGTTACATGTTCGAATCCGAGTACTGTTATTTTAGAATTACTTGCTATTCAAAGTGCGGCAGGCATAGTGGTGATGGTTATTAGCTCACTTTCAAAAGTGACCTTGTCGCATAGAGGAATTCGCACTGCCAACCTGGATAATAGCCGGCATAGTGGAGGCGACTGTTGCCCGTAGAGATTTGTCTGTGGTAGTAGCAGTTGCTTCCGTTCATGGACCGCACTCTAGCTTTACTTAGGAGTGTTATCATATGTCGAGATACAATAATAAAAAAAACACTCTTGGGGTCAAACCATACCCTGTCTACGAACACACCTTGGCTAATTTGGCGCGCGAAATTAAGATAAAGTTTATAGCCAATAAAAAAACCGATCGATTACCTACAATAAATTAAACGTGTGCATATATTTAGGTCCGTTTGCACCAGAAGGCCCGTTAAAGTACCTTTACTCCACATGAGTTGCACCATCGTTACATCTGTCATTTTTGACGCTTACTTTAACGCTAACCGTAACCAGCGAATCTCGGCTTGGTTAAAGTTAAAGTAATCGTCAAACCAATGTCGCTAACGTCAAATGTATGAAAAGAACGATACCGATATGAATTGACACGATATTGCAACGCGTGTGGAGTAAATGTAAACGTTTAACAGTTACGTCGTCGCCGTAAAAGTAATAGTTGAAGTTATTTTAACCGGACTTCTGGTGCAAATGGACCTTAATCAATTTAATTCCGCTTTCTAATCGACTGAAGTAATTAAAATTTACATTTTAATTTGTGGGACTTATTTCCCCGATCGAGAATTTAGATAAGAAGAAGCTAGAATTACTTTGGAGTGATACTCGTCTCCACATAAATAAAATAAAACATGTTTTTGCTTTAGTAATTTTTTTTTTGTTTTTTTATGGCATTATAACAATTTGCCATTGTCAAAGTTAATATTTTTGCATCAAGTTAATAACATTGTGCATCACGAGTCATTCATTCATCACATTAAACAAGACTCAGTCAAGTCAAAAATTGTTCCAGTAAAATGGTAGAAACAAAGGTTTGACATCTTTGACATATTTCAACATGTAACTTTTTAATAGAGGTTGACACAATACTTAAAAAAAATCAACTTTTATTGTTATTTATCTAAATT
Source organism: Tinea pellionella (assembly GCA_948150575.1). Lineage (NCBI taxonomy): Eukaryota > Metazoa > Arthropoda > Insecta > Lepidoptera > Tineidae > Tinea > Tinea pellionella. Next base: position 69,385 of record OX411273.1, read on the forward strand.
ACAACAATGTTTTATTGGTGGATCTTTTTAAGGTTGGTAGGCATAGTGACGGCCACTTTTAACTTAGTGTGAAGTGCTGCCGTGGTCTAGTTGTAAGACGCGTGAACTCGCGATCTAAGAGCCCGTGTTCGAACCTCGCTAATTCTGACCTCAATGTAACTATGTTATATGTACTTTGGTCGCTCATTAAAGAGTGGTAGGCATAGTGATGGTGTATTAGCTGCTCAGTCTGCCATGTTGGGGTAGTACCTTGTCGCGTTTGAAAGTAGCCAGGTATAACGAGAGGAGTGCGCCCCCAAGCCAGCATAGCGGAGGCGACTGCTGCTGAGAGATTTATCTGTATCAAGCATTTGTTTCTGTTCATGGCGCGCACTCTAGCTTAACATCGGGCGGAGTGTTATACTCGAAATGCTCTCATGTTAAGAGTGGTAGGCATAGTGATGCGTGGTTATTAGCTAAGTCCAGCAGCACCACTTTAGAATTAAGTCGCGTTCCAAGATCAATTTGGAAGTAGCAAGGTATGTTTCCACTAGCAACTCCTCAAGCCGGTATAGCGGAAGCGGCAGCTCCCTGCAGAACTTTGTAGTCTATTAAATTTAAATAAAAAACTCAGAGCTATTGTGGCGAAGTCGTTAGTAGCAGTTGTTTCCGCACTGGACCGCACTCTAGCTCCAAAAACATCGAACGAAGTGTTCTCATATGCGACGAGTTACTATTTAAACAAAGTTCTACAAGGAGTAAAACGAAGTCGCTGGCATTTAAAAAAAAACGTAGCCAAAGTATACCTCAATTACGTAGACGCAGCACAACATTAATTTAAGATACCAATAAAACTTGCTAGATGAAGATGCATAAAAGGTAATTTCAATGCCTCTAAGTAAAAAAAAAAAAAACCAATATCTAACCAACCATCCGAAGGCAGAGGGCTTTTTAAAAAAAGAATACGTACTACGTGACTGGCCGGTTGAAGAATCTCGTTACGATTTGAAAAAGGAACGCTGCATGCTGAGAGGTCGCTTCTTTCCGGTTAACCCTTTAAGACAACCGTCAAAGAGCTGTACAGGGCGAGGACCCGCGATCAAAAAGACCCATGCCAATTTTTGTTAGGCAGACTGATGATGGTTATTAGTCCAGTTTGCCGTGTTGGGGTAGTGCCACCTCTTTCAAGTTACCCAGGGTTAGCGTCCAATGGATGGTGCTCATTTATCTTCTGAAGCACTGGTTAAAGTCTTAGTCCGATTCCAAATGATAAAAAAAAAACTCGAAATTGATTCTTTCAACACTACGAGTCGATAACAAATTCTAAATTTAAAATTTAAAAAAAGTACATACTTAATTCAAATTTCGAATTATTACAAAACAATTCGATATTCAAAAACAAAACGTCAATTTTGGAATACTTATAATTCGAAATACAAAATCACTGACCGTTGATATTAGAAAATGGAATTCTAAAAACGAAAATTCGAACTACGAGTATCTTTAAGACATTAGAAATCACTGTTGGAATAAGTGTAGTTAAAAAGAAAAACCTGTGGCAAAGGAACAGGCTCCTTACAGCCGTTATTCTCTACGACGCTCTCTCTTATAGTTGTGTCTCTTTCCAGCGGCGCAAGATTCATTCCTAGGCGATGTCCTTAACCTCCGCTTATGTCATAGGATGTTATTTATACACATATTTACACGTAAGAAACCCTTAACATGCGCACGAGTTTAAACACAGATCTACAAATGACATATTATTTAAAAAAAAGTGTGAAAAACGTCTGTTGCAATTTAGATTTTTGCATTGCAATCGCAGACCAAAGTATGTATAATAGTTACATTGGTCAGGTTCGAACACGGGTCTCATCCGAGAGTTCACGCGTCTTACCGCTAGACCACGGCAGCTCGATTGCATCCTAACAAACGATATCTTTTTTTTTATTTAATTGTAGCTCGGCATGTGACAACACTAAAGCCAGAGTCAACCAAACAACTGCTACTACAGAGAAATCTCTACATGCAGCAGTCACCTCCACTATGCCTGCTTGAAGAGACGAGCATGCACCATCCAGATTGACAGTGCACACTCCTCTCGTTCTATCTGGCTACTTTCAAACTATTCCCGAAACGCGACAAGGTCACTTCACGGGTGTGTAATTCGAAAGTGGTGGTACTACCCCAACAAGGAACGGAAACGACTACAGGCAGCAGTCGCCTCCACTATGCCGGCTCAATGAGATTCCCGTTAAACCTGACTAATGTCAAATTATTCCCGAAACGCGACAAGGTCACTTCACGGGTGTGTAATTCGAAAGTGGTGGTATTACCCCAACACGGCAGACTGGGCTAATAACCACGCATCACTATGCCTACCACTCTTATCTTATAACATTGTTATAGCTCTGTAAATACACGTGCGATCTTAATTTATTGTTTGTGTCGGCCATTTTGGTTCATGTTATCGTTAAATGTTTATTTTGGTAGGAAAGTTGGACTTTCTTTGAGTGCCGAGCGGGGGGAATTTACTTTGGTATAAGTCGGGTGGGTGTGACTAGATCAAGCCGGCATAGTGGAGGCATAACGGAAATAGATTAGAATATATTTTAGAGTGGCCATAGATAAGCAAACTTCATACATCTGACATGAAAAAAGCGTAGGCCGCTTCAAACGATTTGACAATGTTGCCGTCGAGTCAAATACTAATAAAGGTGACTGTGGTCATCTTTTTTCTCGCGTCACATTGCGGGCGTTATTGCGTATGTAGTTGTATATCAATGGGTATAGCGGTAAGACGCGTGAACAGATGAGACCCATGTTCGAACCTCACTAAATTCTGACCTCAATGTAACTATGTTATATGTACTTCGGTCACTCATTAAAGAGTGGCAGGCATAGTGATGATGGTTATTAGCCCAATCTGCCGTGTTGGGGTAACACCACCACCACTTTTCGAGTAACCTAGTCGCGTTTCCTAGTTACGTGTGCCTTGCTTACGTCACCTCGAGCCGGTATAGGGGAGGTGTAATAATAAGATGTGTACAAATGTAGAATAGCGTGAGAGAATCGATCTGTGACCGTCAGACTAATAAAATTTAACAATAAACCGCTGCAGCACCCCCGAGAAACCGAAGCCTGGGAGATGTTGGGGTAAATCACTTAACAATAGACAATCGTGATCCAGATTCGCACGGGAACATCTTTGTATGAATGATAAAAGGTCACGACCCCCTTTTAGAGAAAAAAAAACTTTATTGTTTATGATTGACACATTTTGGAGGGAATTTTCGCAGAAGAAATGAATTTAACGTTGTTCCGTACCAGAAAAGATTATTTTTTTTATTTAACAAATTTATAATTAGTAATTTTGTCGGCTGGCAACATCCCTGACCCCTTCTATACAATTACTTTTCCTACGACTGCGCCATCTAGTGGCCACCGCTCTCTTGTGACAACACACGCTCGGACATCCGACATGACAACACTCCGCCTGATGTAAAGCTAGACTGCGGTGCAAGAATGGAAACAACTGCAACTACAGAGAAACCTGTGTGGGCAGTAGTCGCCTCCACTATGCCGGCTCGAGGTGACGTAAGCAAGGCACACGTAACTAGGAAACGCGACTAGGTTACTCGAAAAGTGATGGTGGTGTTACCCCAACACGGCAGACTGGAGTTAATAACCATCACCACTATGCCTGCCACTCTTTCATGAGCGACCAAAGTGCATATAACAAAGTTACATTGAGGTCAGAATTTAGTTAGGTTCGAACACGGGTCTCATCTGTTCACGCGTCTTACGTCTTACGCGCCGTGGTCTAGCGGTAAGACGCGTGAACTCGCTGAAGAGACCCGTGTTCGAACCTCGCTAATTCTGACCAATGTAACTTTGTTATATGTACTTTGGTCGCTCATTAAAGAGTGGTAGGCAGACTGTAGATGGTTATTAGCCCAGTCTGCCGTGTCCTGGGGCAGTACCACCACTTTCGAATGTAACACCCGTTATGTGACCTTGTCGCGTTTCGGGAATAGTTTGAAAGTAGCCAGGTATAACGAGAGGAGTGTGCACTGTCAATCTAGATGGTACATGCTCGTCTCCTCAAGCCGGCATAGTGGAGGCGACTGCTGCCCGTAGAGATTTCTCTGTAGTAGCAGTTGTTTCCATTTTTGCACCGCACTCTAGCTTTACATCAGGCGGAGTGTTGTCACATGCCGAGCTACAATACAATACAATACAATACAATACAATACAATACAATTGTCACGCCTTTTTTTTTGTATCAATACAATAACGGATATATATTAATTATTTAGGTATTTTAGTTTACTGTTAAATTATATTTCCTGTAAACATTTGGAGGTTAATTAGGGCTAGAGTGCGGTCCATGAACTGGACTACAGATACATTACTACATACAACAGTAACCTTCGCTATGCCGGCTTGAGGAGTTGTCTCTTCGCACTGCTCTTGAAGCAATTCCATGTTGAAATTCATCCGGACGGTTTCCGGACTAGGACGAATCCGGACGGATGGCAATCTTGTTAATAACCATCGTCAGTCTGTCTACTACACTTAAGTTGAGAGTGGGCAGGTATAGTGGTGGTGGTTATTAGTCCAGTCTGCAGTCCTGAGGTAGTACCACCACATTCGAATTACACATCCGTTTCGGGAGCAATTTGAAATTAGTCGGGTTTAACGGGAGTCTCATCGAGCCGGCATAGTGGAGGCGACTGTTGCATGTAGTCGTTTCCGTTCCTTGTTGGAGTAGTACCATCATTTTCGAATTACACACCCCTGTGAAGTGACCTTGTCGCAGTTTGAAAGTAGCCAGGTATAGCTCGCCAAGCCGGCATAGTGGTGGTGACTGCTTTAATTAAAACATATTTAAACTTAAACCTTGACATAAATACGAGAGATCTGTTCTTTACTTTATCAATTGGACTTAAAAATCAGTCTCGTAGTATCTCCGTCTCTTTCTAATCGCGTATGTTAGAAAGAGACGGCACCATTAGTGCTCGTTGACCTAAATTAATGGACCGTAGTAGATTTGTTTATTGTACCGAATGAATTTGTAATTTAAATTTAAAAAAAAAATTGTTTAGACAAAAAGAGTGGCAGGCATAGTGGTGGTGGTTGGTTGGCCCACTCTGACGTGTTGAGGTAGTTAGGAACCACATTAAGTTTCAGTTTGGGAGTAGCCGGGTATAACGAGAGGAGTGTGGCAGGCATAGTGGAGGCTACCGCATTCTCTGTATCGCAATCGCTAGCCTAACCTCACAGGTGCCACTATTTAAAAAAAAACAAAAAAAGTGTGTCCTATCAGTGGACGGTGTATACTTGTCTCTTTAAGCCGGCATAGTGGGGGTGACTAGTGCCTGTAGAGATTTTTTTTTAGTAGCAGTCGTTTCCGTTCATGGACCGCACTCTAAGCTTTACATCATATGCCACGTGCTACAAATATGTTCGTAATGATTTGTACGCGTGTATGACGATACGCTCGAGTTGTAACAATGGCCGGATGGATGGTCGTGATCAGCCGAGTGTGACTCCTGTAGGGGATGCGGTTAATATGTCGGTGTCGCGTATCTTAAAGACCCTTTGTTTTGTGCGCCTGCGCATGTCCGCGCGTTCATACGAAAACATTTTTTTTAAATTTGTAACACGTACTACAGATAAATCTCTATAGGCACCAGTCGCCTCCACTATGCCGGCCCGAGGAGACGAGTATGCACCGTCTACATTGACAGACGCATTTCAAACTATTCCCGAAACGCGACAAGGTCACTTCACGGGTGTTACATTCGAAAGTGGTGGTACTACCCCAGAACACGGCAAACTGGGCTAATAACCACCATCACTATGCCTGCCACTCTTTAATATCCACGTACAATCTATTATTTTTTTTAATTAACTGAACTCTTAATTTAACTAGAGTGCGGTCTATGAACGGAAACAATTGCTACTACAGATAAATCTCTATAGGCGCCAGTCGCCTCCGCTATGCCGGCTTTAGGAGACGAATGTTCACACTACACTAGTTACACTGTATCCTCAGTTACTTTCAATCAGACGTCGAAACGCGCCTGCATCAAACACTTAGGGCCATTTGCACCAGAAGGCCGGTTAAAGTAACTTCAACTATTACTTTTACGGCGACGACGACCGTTAAACGTTTACATTTACTCCACACGCGTTGCAATATCGTGTCAATTCATATTGTTATCGTTAAAATAATAGAAAAACATATTTGGCTTCTTTTCATACATTTGACGTTAGCAACATTGGTTTGACGATTACTTTAACTTTAACCAAGCCAAGATTCGCTGGTTACGGTTAAGGTTAAAGTAACCGTCAAAAATGACAGGCGCGACGATGCAGATGGTGCAACGCGTGTGGAGTAAATGTAAACGTAACAGTTAAAGTAACTCTAACCGGACTTCTGGTGCAAACGAGCCTTAACGAGGAAACCTGAACGTAATTCCTAACGAAGTCGCTGGCAACGGGTAGTTTAATATTAATAAATATCAAACAATATATACAGGATGATTAAATGCACGCGATTTTAATAATAGCAGGGGTCGGAACGAACAATATGCCAACATATCGATCTGTAACGGCTAACGTGCCATTGTCCGTTTGAAGCAGGCCTTCCCAACCGCAATGGATGGCCTCGCGGGCCGTACCCTAAAATACAAAAATTAATAAAGTACTACGCCCATTTTTGGACGCCACTTCATATCTAATAGTTTGTTAACAAAACAATATTCTAAAATAAAAAACCTTTTCAAAAAAAAAGTTGAACCGACTTCAATAAACACAAAAAGCACTCAAAAGTGAAAAATAATTTTTAACAAGAGTATCTACACACAAAGTAATAAACATAAACACTAATAGGTGTTTATTATTTACAAATTAATTATCTACATATCTGCCACATTTTTGGAGTATAAATGATATAAATTGTTGTATTGTGTTGATATAAATCAACACATCGTTTACCAATCAATAGACAATGTTTAATTTCATAAACAAACAGATATAAACAATTATTAAAGCGGTTAAAATAATAATAACCTCAAATATTGCATCGGAAAACATCTAATTACTCAATAACCCGGGTGTAAAATTAAAACTGATTGGTAATAAGGAATGTAGATTTATTGTCCTACAAAATGAACTAAAAATCATCAATATAGAGAAAAAAATTGTGGGCCCATTTCCACCAGAAGGCCCGTTAAAGTTACTTTAAGGGTGGTTTGCACCAGAGATGGCCGGTTAAAGTAACTTTGACTGTTACTTTAACTTTAACTTTGACAGTTACCTTTACTTTTACTCCACGCGCGTTGCACCATCGTGTAAATTAATTCGTTATAGTTAAAAGGGTCGCTGGTGTAAACGAATTCTCTCAATACAAACAAGAGCGGCTTTTCAAAGATTTGACGTTAGCGACATTGATTTAACTATTACTTTAACTTTGACCGGCCGAAATTCGCCAGTAACGGTTAAGGTTAAAGTAATCGTCAAATGTGACAGATTTTTTTTTTAAGCAAACCAATTTTAACTTTAACCATTACTTTAACTTGACAGTAATAGTTAAGTCATATGGTGCAAATGGACATTACTGTTACGTTTACATTTACTCCACACGCGTTGCACCATCTGCTACGTCGCGCCTGTCATTTTTGACAGTTACTTTAACTTTAACCGTAACCAATGAATCTTGGCTTGGTTAAAGTTAAAGTAATCGTCAAACCAATGTCGCTAACGTCAAATGTATGAAAAGAAGCCAAATATGTTTTTTTATTATTTTAACGATAACAATATGAATTTACATGATATTGCAACGCGTGTGGAGTAAATGTAAACGTTTAAGGGTCGTCGTCGCCGTAAAAGTAATAGTTGAAGTTACTTTAACGGGCCTTCTGGTGCAAACGGACTTTAGGCACTACCTCCCTCCAGGCACGGTTCGTACTTTCCCAGTTTGTGATAACCCTAGAGATAACATTATTCAACGCGTCTTCTTCAAACCAGGCCTGCCCAATCACCAATCGGTTTTTTTTTTACCCGGGTTATTGAGTAATTAGATGTTTTCTGATGCAATATTTGAGGTTATTATTATTTTGAATGCTTTAATAATTGGTAATATTTATTTTTTATGTAAAAGAGCGGCCGTGGTCTAGCGGTAAGACGCGTGAACTCACGATCGATGACCGTGTTCGAACCTCGCTAAATTTTGACCGGTACCAATGTAACTTTGTTATAGTACTTTGGTCGCTCATTAAAGAGTGGTAGGCAGACTGATAATGGTTATTAGTCCAGTCTGCCGTGTTGGGGTAGTACCACCACTTTCGAATGTAACACCCGTGAAGTGACCTTGTCGCGTTTCGGGAACAGTTTGAAAGTAGTCAGGTCAAACGAGACGAGTACACAATCGTCTCTTCAAGCCGGCATAGTGGAGATTTGTCTGTAGTAGCAGTTGTTTCCGTTCGTGGACCGCACTCTAGCTTTACATCAGGCGGAGAGCTGCAATAAAAATAAGAAATAAAAAGTACATATAACTTTGAGGTTAGAATTTTAGTGAGATTCGAACACGGGTTCACGTCTTATACACTGGACCACGGCTGTTCTTAGAGTAACAGTTAAGTGTGTTTTTAAGTAAAATACATAATAGCTTTGAGGACTTCTTTATCGTTGTTTTTTTTTGTTGACTCAAGGACAAGTTGAAGATTGTAATGGTTTTTTTTGGATGCTTTTGTAGTCTCTTATAGTTAACATATCTCTTTATTATTATTACGCACTAATGTCCATTTGCACCATACGACTTAACTATTACTGTCACGTTAAAGTAATGGTTAAAGTTAAAATTGGTTTGCTTCAAAAAAAATCTGTCACATTTGACGATTACTTTAACCTTAACCGTTACTGGCGAATTTCGGCCGGTCAAAGTTAAAGTAATAGTTAAATCAATGTCGCTAACGTCAAATCTTTGAAAAGCCGCTCTTGTTTGTATTGAGAGAATTCATTTAAATCTTGTATTATAATAGATAATCTAGTTATCTATTTGTATCTTGTATAGTTCATCAAACATACAGTTTATTTTCCAGAAGAATTTTGAGATTATCCATTACTCGGCTGCTTCTTTGACTATCTTTTATAAATTCCAAATATTTTGTAAATACTAAAACACGATACAAATTTTTCTGTGGTGCAACGCGCGTGGAGTAAAAGTAAAGGTAACAGTCAAAGTTACTTTAACCGGCTTTCTCTGGTGCAAACCACCCTTAATAATCTAAAGGAAGGCGTCCTCCTGGGTATAGACTAGAGGTACATTTCCTACGCGTCCATCCATAGACAAATTACACCGCATTACCCATAGGAGGAGGTGCAGACTTCATACATCTGGCATGAAAAAAGCGTAGGTCGTTTCAAACGATTTTACAATGTTGCCGTCAAGCGAATACTAACTGAGAGAGAACCTAAACGTGGCTGTGGCCATATTTTATCTCGCGTCACATTGAGAGCGTTATTGCACATCTACTTGTATATGTCAACGGTATTGATAGGTATTACGATAAAAATTCGCTTAACGACCTATGCGTATCAAAGCGGTTCGATTCGCTTCGATTCTACTCGGTAAATATAGGTGAGGGAATTTGATTCGATTCTGCATTCCTAATTAACCATATTTGTTTTTTTTTTATGTAGCAAAATTAATCGTTTGTTTATTTTATAGAGTTTAAGCGTGAAAAAGCACCTTCTCAGGCCGGCATAGTGGTGGCGACTGGAGCCACCGTGCGAGCGGTTCTCTAGTCGTCAATGCTCATGGACCTCCACTGCGTTTACCATCAGACCAGTCGAGGTCACATGTCGTGCCAAAATAATAAAAAAAAACGTCATTGGGAGACAAACAAGCAGACTTTTACTATTACAATATTAGTATAGACTTAGTAAACATATCCCTCCCCCTATTACGGGACCCCCCACCTCGGCATGTCAAACATATGTTGTTAATCGTGGTGGGAGGTGAAACGAGACTCCAGACTTAGTTCATTGAATTTTACTTAATTAAATATTATATTCGGGTGGTCTGAAGCGGAACAATGCGTGTGCGCATCACGTGTCAGACGATCTTTAACAAAAATAACGGCCACGCCCGAATTAAAGGGCGAGTGTGCCCTGTCACTTGAAGAAACATAAGCCTAGCGCGTCAAGTCTCGACAAATGGGACTTGTTGGCCACACATTTTTTTTTAAATTTTTATCCCTAATAAATAGTCGTATAGCTATTTATCTCATTGTATTTGGTGTAAGACATATTGTAATATGACAATGACAATTGTGATATCTGTCAGGTCCTCCGTCGCTATTTTCGTAGTCCGTAGCTGGTCCTGGTGTATCTGTCAGTCCTCCACCGGCATTTACTTGGGTGCATATACCCGCCCTCTGTCCCACAGGTATCTTTGTAAAATATTGTATAGTGTCATTTTACATGTAGGTTCTTTGTAGGTGCACGTAACATGTGCTACGCCGACTGTGTTGATAATTTCGCCGGTGTGTGTCTTCATTCTATTGTCAGTTGGGTGTATCGTGCCTTTTATGTATTCTTCTAATGTACTCGTATTCGCCAGATCTTCGAAAGTGTATGTTGTAGGGTCTTCAGGAGAGCATAGGTCGTATGCTTTCTGATGTAGCTCTGGGGGCAAGGTGGATAAAAGTGTGTACACTTTAACCTTACCGTCCGACTGATTGTTTAATTTTAGGTATACGTCTAACCTTTTTACAAAACGTCTAAATGATTCAGTTAATTGGAACGGCTGAAACGCAAGTTTTAACTGTATCGGTTCATGGCGGTTCTGTGGGGTCGGGTTGGAGGGTAGTTCGTTTAAGACTTTTTGTATAATAATTTTGATTTCGGTGATCGTTTGTTCTGTGCAGTGTCTATTCTCCAATTCTTGTTCGAACTCTTCGTCAGATACTAGTAGTTCGTACTCATCCTGTATTTTATTGTATTTTTCTTGAAACTGTTTTATAGATTCCAGACGTACTTTCGCTTCGTGTAATTGTATTGCGTTTGTTGTCAGGAGAGTGTGTAGACGCGTGATCTGACCTTTAACCGAGCTGCGTGCTTTTTTTAGTTTAGCAATGTCCATTATCGTCGCCACTCATAAATAGTCGTATAGCTATTTCTCTCATTGTATTTGGTGTAAGACATATTGTAATATGACAATGACAATTGTGATATCTGTCAATCCCTAAGTATTATACTAGATTAGTGTAGGAATTAAAGAAAAAGTTATCTCAAAAATCTCATGGAGTTTTGGCGGCCATCTTGAGACGTCAGGTTATCTGTCTTGAATTATTTTCCTAAACTTGTGTGTTCTTCGAGTGTTAATGTGTAATAATATGGTGGATTAGTAACCATTAATTGTTCGTGAACGTGCGCGAGTCTGTGTGGACAAAAAATTCAATAGACAAGAACCTGTGTTTCCATTCTCCCTCCAAAACCCCATAGGAAGTTTCAGTAAAGATTTCACCACTTTACTGGAGCAATTTTTGACTTGACTTGACTGTTTAGTGTGATGAACGAATGACTCGTGATGTACAATATTATTAACTTGATGCAAAAAATATTAACTTTGACAATGGCAAATTGTTATAATGCCATAAAAAAAGTTGACATTTGACACAAAATCGGCGTTCAATTTTTTCTTCTCAACAATTCCGGTGGCAACGGATATTATCGATGTCCCTATTGAGGCGAGAAACCTGCTAAAAGATAGGCAGATGCTGTACGACCGCGCAGATGTAACATCTTACAAAATCAATAATCCTTAGGGGGAAATTTTGAAGCTTCGACTGTTTCTTAATTAATGTACAGCCAAAACTAGGGTAGGTAACGAATTGAAATTTTTAGGGTAGGTTGGTATTTTAAGAAAGGATTTTACGAAATTTTCATTTGGATTGGAAATGACCGTAGACCAAAAATTATAGACTAGAAAATTATGACAAAAAAAACTTGAAATCTGTCGAAAAAAAACTATTAAAAATAGTTTTAATTATAATTTAAATAATAAAACAAAACTAGCATTCACGGACCGCACTCTAGCTTTACATCAGGCGGAGTGTTGTCACATGCCGAGCTACAATTAAAAAAAAATTAAAATTCTTAAAATTATTTCAAATAAAAAATCAGCAAGTTATAACGGTCGTGGTATAGCGGTGACACGTGTGAACTCACGATCTTAGAGACCCGTGTTCGAACCTCACTGATTCCGACCAATGTAACTTTGTTATATGTACTTTGGTCACTATTAAAGAGTGTGGCATAGTGATGGTTATTAGCCCAGTCTGTCGCGTTTGCAAGTAGACAGGTATAACGAGAGGAGTGTGCACTGTCAATCTAGACCGCAGTCTAGCTTTACATCAGGCGGAGTGTCGTCGTATGCCGAACTACAATAAAAAAAAAGAGAAGGAAGATTGGCTGGAGTGTAATAGACATCTGCAGACAAACATCTGCTTCCTATCGTGTGCCACACCATACACTTGTTTTCATCTTATTGTGTACCAGCTGTGGGGCAACACACCCGAGATGATTATTTTTTTATTGTAGCTCGGCATGTGAGAACACTCCGCCTAATGTAAAGCTAGAGTGCGGTCCATGAATGGAAACAACTGCTACCACAGAGAAATCTCTACGGGCAGCAGTCGCCTCCACTATGCCGGCTTAAGGAGACGAGCATGTACCATCTTAGATTGACAGTGCACACTCCTCTCGTTATACCTGGCTACTTTCAAACTATCCCCGAAACGCGACAAGGTCACTTCACGGGTGTGTAATTCGAAAGTGGTGGTACTGCCCCAGGACGGCAGACTGGACAAATAACCATCATCAGTCTGCCTGCCACTCTCTAATAGTACCTATAGGCACTGAGCGACCAAAGTACATATAACAAAGTTACATTGGTAGCGGTCTTTAGCGAGGTTCGAACACGGGTCTCATTGATCGTGAGTTTATGCGTCTTACCGCTAGACCACGGCCGCTAATAGCTAGCCAAAAAATGTTATCTGTGAAGATAATTGTAATAATAAAAATACCGTTACGAACAACACCCCCTCGTATTATCTATGGCACGTGCGTGGGTGTGGGTGTTACTTGTATTGTATTCAACACAATGTCTATTGTAATAAAGTATATTGTCGCGTGGCAATTATATACGTTGTGTGACGTTATTTCGTTGACACTATCGGATGGTTGTCACTTACTTGATCTTCTTCTTCTTCTTGTTAAATGGCCTCAGATGTCATAACAACGACAATTCTGCCAATGTCGAGTAGTAAATTCTTGATGTCTTTGCATCAAATTGCAATGGTGTTTTACAATTTGACGCTTTCACGGAGTATTTGGCGGCAATTCACCCGGTCACGTCGCAATATGAGCGTTTTCAGGGTGTGGGATAACCACAAAAAAACCGCTCCCGTTGGCTAATATAGAGTGAATTTTAATGTTTCCACAATTACTCACATAAAATTACGCAAAATAACACCAATTTTACACAATAAAATAACCTCTAAACTAATTAAGGAAAGGGATAAAAACAGCTCAACCTTCCCGGGCAAAAGCGCGCCAAACACTCCAAGAAAGTGACAACCGTCGATTGGCTTTTCACTTTAGACCCTGTATGGTATATCCACTGGCTGGCGGAAGGTATGCTGGATGGAGAAAGAGAGGTACGGCTGCACCAATTTCCTCCTGTATCCCTATCGCTTGGTACCAAGGCAAGAAAGCTGGATCGATTGTATATCGTTTTATTTGAATTTCGTCCTTTTTTTGTTGTTGTCGGATGTCCGAGCGTGTAGTTGTCACAAGAGAGCGGTGGCCACTAGATGGCGCAGTTGTAGGAAAAGTAATTGGATAGAAGGGGACAGGGATGTTGCCAGCCAGCAAAATTACTAATTATAAATTCTTAAATAAAAAAAAAATCTTTTATGGTACGGAACAGACCCTGATGTCTGAACTGAGGCCTAGAGATTTTCGCGTAACAGAGACAAAAAGAAGAAGAATTTTTGCCTCACCAGTATAAGGCAAAAGAAATAATGAATTTCTGAACGGATACAAATAAACGGTCGATTATTTGAAAAATTTCGTTCGAAATTTAAACCGCTGTCATTTGGTTTTGAGATGACGTCACAAAAAGTCGGTATGGTGTAATCGCTTCCTTGATTCGTTCGCAAACATTTTTTTTTAATTAAATTTTCATCATCAAAGTGGGATAAGCAGACTGATAATGGTTTTTAGCCCAAGCACCTGTCCGTAAAATGACCTTGTTGTATTTCGGGATCAGTTTGAATGTTGACAGATATTAGAGGAGCGTACCGCGTCAATCTCCTCAAGCCGGCATAGCGGAGACGACTGCTGCCTGTAAAATATAACTATAACATTAGATAGGCATTATTGTTAGCCCAGTCTGTCACCACTAGCCAGATATCAGAGGAGTGTTCACTGTCTATCTGGATGGTGCACATTTGCCTCCTCAAGCCGGCATAGCGGAGGCGCCTGTAGAAATATGAACTACAATGAAAACAAACTCGAATATTATCCAGTCCGAATAATCATTCGAATGATTAATTGATATTCGCCCATCACTACATTCGTAATTTAAACATCGAATTGGAATAATTAATGTAGCTATTGTTGCAAAGCTTTCCCATGTCTGTCTCCTTTCCAACTTTTAAAACCAGTTCAACCCATCATCCCCATTGTAAAGTAAACAACCCTTTACAAAGCACAATTGATCTATAAAAAAATTGATTAACATATTTTGTTTATTATAGGTTTTTTTTAAATTTGTCCCATAACATAAAGAGTGGTAGGCATAGTGGTGAGTGGTTATTAGCCCAGTCTGCCGTCCTGGGGTAGTACCACCACTTTCAAATGTAACACCCGTGAAGTGACCATGTCGCAGTTTGAAAGTAGCCAGGTATAGCGAGAGGAGTGTGCACTGTCAATCTAGATGGTACACGCTCGTCTCCTCAAGCCGGCATAGTGGAGGCGACTGCTGCCCGCACAGGTTTCTCTCTGTAGTAGCAGTTGTTTCCATTCATGGACCGCACTCTAGCTTTACATCAGGCGGAGTGTTGTCACATGCCACGAGGTGCAATAAAAAAAAAATAGCCATTGGCGCAGCAAATCAATAATTGGTTATCTGGAAGATAATTGCTGTATTCACTTTAAAAGATGCCTAACTGGTGCTCCAGCGACTTCTCTCCCTTCGTGCCACTTTCGCTTAAACCACTAGCTACAGATAGATTCTCTATAGGCAACAGTCGCCTCCACTATGCCGGCTTGAGGAGACGAGCATGTACTATGAGCACTCCTCTCGCTGCTTTCAAACTGCTCCTGTAACGCGACAAGGATACTAGGGTGGGTGAGTTGAAAGTGGTGTTACTACCCCAAGACTGGCAGATTGGACAAATAACCATCATCACTATGCCTACCACTCTTTAATAAGCGACCAAAGTACATTGGTCAAAATTTAGTGAGGTTCGAACACGGGTCTCTAAGATCGCGAGTTCACGCGTCTTATCGCTAGACCACGGCTGACATTGGTCTTCCTAGGGCGCCCACTTCATACACTTTCGCGTCGCAAAGAGTGGCAGGCATAGTGATGATGGTTATTAACCCCGTCTGCCGTGTTGGGATAGTACCACAAACCAATGGAGCGTGCACTGTCAATCTAGACGGTGGGTATTCATCTCCTCGAGCCGGCATAGTGGAGGTTACTGCTGCATAGAGATTTATCTATAGGTAGCAGTCGTTCCCAGTTCACGGACCGCACTCTAGCTTATCACCATATGCCACGAGTTACAATTAAAGAAACAACTTCTGTGTACGCCTCTCATACTGTCTGATACGTAACCCCCCCTATGACTCTAATTATAGAATTGTATTGCGAAATTCCTTTGGCATATGTCGCGTGTGACACGTGGTTATATTTAGCAAATAACCGTTAATTTTAACGAGCGCTCGTGGTTTAGCGGCGGAAGGCGTGGACTCACAATAGACGAGACCCGTGTTCGAATCTCGTAAAATTCTGACTAATGTAATTACGTTATTTTAAGTACGTTAGGTTTAAAGATGGCCGCCAAAATTCCCTTGTTAACTTTTTGTTTTATATGGCGTTATAACAATTTGCCATTGTCAAAGTAAATTTTTGCATCAAGTTAATAATATTGTGCATCACGAGTCATTCTTTCATCACACTAAACAAGACTCAGTCAAGTCAAAAATTGCTCCAGTAACATGGTAGAATCTTTACTGAAACTTCCTATGGAGCTTTGGAGGGAAAATGGAAACACATGTAGCGGAGATTTATAGTGTGTTTTATCTGTGTGTGTGTATAGGTATTTCTATGTATTTATCTATGTATTAATATCTGCTTCGCTTTATTATTATTTCATACCTATCATATGCAACTTAATAGCATTATATTTATATTGCAACCTCTCCACTACAAAGTATACTCATCTAACGCTATAGACATAGACAGTGCCACCTGACGTACTCTCCTATCTTTTACTTACTGATTATTCCTCTAGACAATCAGTACCAACTTTATGTTACTTCAATCATAAGTTATATTATTCAACATAAGACATGTGCCTACGTAGCCGACTTAGGTAGTTATAGACCCCTCAATTTTACATCTCTCAAGATCTACGCCACATACGAAGATCACCAACATAAACATGGACTCCGTCGACATCCATGCCGAACCCTCGGTTCTCAGAAATCAACAATCACATGTAGTTCGTCAACTACAATGTGGAACCAACCGGTTCACAGAGATGATAATCACATGAAGTTCGTCAACTTCCATGTCGAACACATTAGTTCTCAAAATGCCTACGTCAGATACGTAGCAGATGGATCTACCTGACAGTCATGGAGTCCGTCGACCCCACGATGAACCTCCGTACCTCCCCTCTCTAGTTCACCCTTTCCACTCTGGTCAGGTATCCAGATCTATAACCAACCTCTCGTCCACATAACTACTAGGCCATCATTTCGTATTTCATTGTCATTATCATTTCATATTATAATCAATTATTCTCATTCATAATATCTATAACATTATATAGATATGCTTAGGCAGATAAGTCAGTAGCCACTATCTATTCCCAAACGCTAGATAAACATCTAATAAATATAATAAGGATAAAATACTCTCACCACGGTATCTCCCGTAACTCCATCACTTATCACTATACATAATAACTCTTTATCTTATTCGATATATCTAATACGGTGCATCCGCCTATGCGACCGTCTTTGATTCCTTTCTGCGCGAGACTGACCGTCGATCCGCGGGCTACACACTCCCGCGTTTTAGTTACTTACATAAATATAATAACAGGCTAATATAGCTAACATCTCGCGATCTCCGCGACACTCCCGAGGGGAAAACAAAATTAATTACCTATGTGAAAATCAGCAGTCGCGTCCACTCCGCTATTTTTTCTTTAGCGCGAGTAGCAGCTGCTCTTTTTCCTTGACTCGGCTCTATCGGTTGTGGAGGTAATTCTGAGTTAGTATTTTCTATAAGCGGTTCTATCTCTAGCGGGTACAAATGAGTTAAAGATCTCGTAAACTCCGTATCGCCCACCATCACTCGAGCAATACGACATTCACCATCAGGGCCTTCAATTAAGTTCTTAATAGTTCCCACTTTCCAGTTGATTCTATTCTTAGAATCATCTTTAATCTGCACTACATCTCCTATCTTAGGAGTTTTACTTGATTTAACTCGCGGTTGTTTATGCGAATGACTGTATCTCTCACGTAGGCTAGGCAAGTATTGATTTATAAACATTTTTTTATACTCTTCGAGAATTTTATGACCTCTTTTCCAACTGGAAACTAACTCTGTCTTAGTAGTTGTACATTCGAAGCCAGACTCTTCGAAATTAGGTTCAATCTCTAGACACTGTCCTAGTGTCAGAAAGTCTATAGGTCTTAACACTTCTTCAGGCTCTGATCCAACGATAGTTAGAGGTCTAGTATTAAGAACTGATTCTACCTCCTTCGTAATAGTCAGCATCTGACTATCTGTCAATAAATGCTTATCTAAAGTACGTTTCAAACATTGTTTAACAAGTGCTACTAATCTTTCGTAGAAGCCTCCGTGCCAGGGTGCAAGTTGAGGTATGAATTTCCATTGAATATTGTTTTCATTACAGTATGAATTCGACAAGACTGTACTCGTTAATTTAAATTGACATGCATTATCTGATATTATTTTCTTAGGTAATCCTCTCACGGATATAAATCGTCTTAAGGCAAGTAGACATTCTTCAGCCGTCAAATCTTTTACTAATTCTAGATGTATCGCTCGTACAGCTAGACATGTGAAAAGACAAATCCATCTCTTCTCTTTGTTTTCATTGACTTTAATTAATATAGGACCTAGGTAATCTAACCCAGTAAATGTGAACGGAGCACTAAAGTTTACTCGTTCACTAGGCAAGGCAGGCGTAGATGGTAACTTGTATGGACCACCTATATGTTTCACACATTGCGGACACTTCTTCAATATCTTTTGCACTTGAGCTCGGCCTTGAGGTATCCAGTATTTCTCTCTTAATATACTTAGCGTGTGCGATGTACCCACATGATAGTTGTCTTCATGTGTCTTTTGAATAAGTCGCGTTGTAATAGGAGAACTTTTCGGTATTAAGATCGGAAATGTCTTATCATACGACCAGTTTGCATAAGTCATGCGACCTTTACTTCTTAGTACTTGATTTTCATCTAGGAAAATACCTAAGTTTCTTGTTAGATTCGTCTCTTTTCCTGAAACTTCATCATGAAAATATTTTCTTTGCAATTTTTTAATAATCGTCGTAGTCATATTCTCAGCATTGCAATTTGTCTCAAAATCATCATCTTTATCACTTGAAGTGTGTAAAGAAAATACATTTTCAACATCTCTCCTCTCTGGAGTATCTGTAACTTCCAGAGCGCTCGCAGGCAAACAAAGTTCTTGTTCATTATGCTTGATCTTAGGCCAACTTCTCTCTTTTTTAAGAAGAAAACTTGGGCCATTAAACCACAGGTGTTGTTTTTGATTCCAAAGGTCAGTACGAGTAGCTATGTCGGCTGGATTTTCTTTTGTATTCACATAACGTAATTCTATCCCAATACTGTCTCGTATTTGTTTAATTTCATTAATTCGTCTTAATACGAATGGTGGTAACAATTTATTTGATTTGATCCATGATAGAACAACTAAACTATCTGTCCATAGATATAGTTTGCATATATTCATCTCGAGATGTCCTTTAACATATTTAATAAGTCTACTACCGATTAAATATCCTAATAATTCCATCCTAGGAATTTTTATATCATTTTTATTCGATATTGGTGCTATTCTAGACTTTGCCATAAGAAATGTCGTAGTAATTTTGTTATTGTAAATGACTCTTAAATATACAACAGCTGCATACGCATTTATTGAGGCGTCAGAGAAGCAATGTAATTCATACTTTACATTTTCGTCACTCATAACATTTCCTATGTATCTCGGTATTTTAATACGCTCAATTTCTTTTAAATTTTCTTTTATGTTATTCCATAAAGATAATAAATCATCCGAAATTGCATCATCCCACTTACATTTTTTAATACAAAGATCTTGAAATAATAATTTTCCTGGTAATATAAGTGGTATTATAAACCTCCTTGTGGCTTTATAGATACGTGCTAACGTACGTAACACATCCTTTTTAGTAACAATTTCTTTCTTACACTCGGTGTGAAATGATCAACAAAAACTATAATTAATTATATCGTCTTAGGAGAGTCTAACACTAATACTCTCCAATGTCCATAAAACTATTATTTTTTATTTTTTACTTCTATTATCGCTATCATTGTTAAATTTTTCAGGACAAAGTGCTCTATTATGTTTTTTGCCACAATGCACACATATTTTCTTCACAGAACACTCGGCACTACGATGCCCGACCATAAAACAATTGTAACATTTATTTTTAAGTCTCATTGTTCTTTCTTTATATGACTTGTACTTTACGCAGTTATCAGAATAATGATCTGTACCATCACAGAATATACATAACATTTTTACTTTCTTATTATATCTTGGTACATACGTCTTATTATTGTAAACTTGTTTTACACGATTCGAGTATTGCCAATTTCTCTTACGTTTCGAGTTATCATTCTTTTCAGTGTTTGTATAAAGTACCGACGTAGTAGCAACTGGTGAAGAACTCATCATATCTAAGGAAACATCGCTCTTTTTTGCTGTCATCCTAGCGTCTGATTTTTCTAAAGCAGATATCACTATATCGAGAGCTTTTCTAATAGAATTGACCGATGAATCTTCATCCGGTAACAATAAAGTAGCCTGATAAATTACTTTCTCTGGAAATTTGTCTAATATAACTACTCGAAAATAGCTTGATTCAATATTTTCACCGAGACTTTCTAGTACTCTTAAATGTCGTTCTATTGCGTTCAATGTGTGTCTGCAGACAGTACTATCTGACGAAGACTTTGTCATACTGAGAAGACTTTCAATATGCGCATCAACAACTCGTGATCTATTGCCAAATCTATTCTTTAAAATATCTATTGCGATAGAGTAGTTCTGATTACTTGACTCCAACCCTTCAACTGCTTGAAGCGCGGTACCTTCGAGTGAAGCCAACAAGTAAGCAAACTTATCGGTATCTGCGAGAACTTTCTTTTCAATAGTTGCTTCGAAACGATCCCAAAATGACGTCCCTTTCAAACTATTTCCATCGAATTTAAGAAGTTCTAATTCTGGTAAACGTGTTTGATTAACACTCGGTTGAGAGATTTGATTTACTTTAAGAGTCGATTCGATACTTATAAGAAGATCTTCTCCTTTAATCTGATCGTTGTAATACCCATTAATTACATCCTCATTTATGCCTGAAGTCTTTCCTATGTAGTCTTTCAATAATGTTGAAAATCGGCTTAATGTATCACTTAAAAATATTTGAGATTCAATTAATACTGCCCTTGTTACATCAGTCGTGGAGATATTCGTTGAAACTCTATCAATGCCTTCCAGCAACCGCTGATGTCGCTTTTGTAAAATACTTTCCTCCATTTTCACCGATAGTCAATTTAAATTTATTTATACACAAAAGTATAAATATCAGATATTATAAACACTCATTCACTATTGTCCGAAACAGAAAACTTTAATAACATAAACCGAAACACAACGTGTGTCTATTCTTTAAAAACTGAAACCACAATAAGGCTTTGTTTTATCACGCGGCCTAATTAAAAGACGCACACGCGGCTTATTTTAAAAGGAACCTATTTTATTCCTATGGCTGTTTATTCATCGTGCTGTATATTTGATACGCCGCCAATGTTTCCTTTATTGGCGGTTCATTTTAGTTTACAATTACAAAACGTTCTTTATTATGTTTTGCTTATAAATGAACCTTTATACCAAACGTATTCCGTTACAGTCTATTAGTATTAACCCGACCATATTTTTCATAACAAAAATATGCGGCGTTATTTCAAGTCATGTTATTCAATCTACAAAGGCCATAAATCTATACTCGCATTACACGTACTATTGTTATTTCACACTCCTAACAATCAAATACTATTCTCGTACACGTGTAGCCAAACTGTACTATTACTAAGTACTAAAACCTAGTCTCTCATAGTGAACCTATGTCACTTTGACATGTACATATATTACTCATCAAATATACTTATGTGATATACTTGTGTGATGGGTCTCAATATGAGCATGCTGTCTGGGTTACGTATCGGTTTTCACACTTTACTAGAAATTACTAGAAATTATCAATTTAGGATATCATAGCCTCGCGGGCCTATAATATAATATTCTCTATATATATGCTACACCACCCTCATAATGGTTAGCCTCAACTCTAGGACATGCATCACTTATAGGACTAGATCCCATACACCATAGTGAGCCTCCCCAACAAAAAATAATTTTTAGCTTGCCCAAAAATCAACATAGAATATTATTATCCTAAACTCTTGCGTCTCAAACATAATTATTTCAATAAAACCGAGAAACAAACCAGCAGCTCTTTAAATTTTACGTGGTTATCTCATCATAATCTAGGTTAGTCCATGCCTAAATTATAGCTCATGTACTAAATATGTCTCATTAAATCTAGAAACAACTAATAGCTCATTTCCACATCATGAAAATCTAGAATCGAACTGTGGTTCCTCGACCAAATTTGTATTGCCCAGGATTGAACAATGGCACCTCCAGCATGTTTTATATTGCCCAGGATCGAACTTAGGCTCCTCCACCAAATTTGTAGCGGAGATTTATAGTGTGTTTTATCTGTGTGTGTGTATAGGTATTTCTATGTATTTATCTATGTATTAATATCTGCTTCGCTTTATTATTATTTCATACCTATCATATGCAACTTAATAGCATTATATTTATATTGCAACCTCTCCACTACAAAGTATACTCATCTAACGCTATAGACATAGACAGTGCCACCTGACGTACTCTCCTATCTTTTACTTACTGATTATTCCTCTAGACAATCAGTACCAACTTTATGTTACTTCAATCATAAGTTATATTATTCAACATAAGACATGTGCCTACGTAGCCGACTTAGGTAGTTATAGACCCCTCAATTTTACATCTCTCAAGATCTACGCCACATACGAAGATCACCAACATAAACATGGACTCCGTCGACATCCATGCCGAACCCTCGGTTCTCAGAAATCAACAATCACATGTAGTTCGTCAACTACAATGTGGAACCAACCGGTTCACAGAGATGATAATCACATGAAGTTCGTCAACTTCCATGTCGAACACATTAGTTCTCAAAATGCCTACGTCAGATACGTAGCAGATGGATCTACCTGACAGTCATGGAGTCCGTCGACCCCACGATGAACCTCCGTACCTCCCCTCTCTAGTTCACCCTTTCCACTCTGGTCAGGTATCCAGATCTATAACCAACCTCTCGTCCACATAACTACTAGGCCATCATTTCGTATTTCATTGTCATTATCATTTCATATTATAATCAATTATTCTCATTCATAATATCTATAACATTATATAGATATGCTTAGGCAGATAAGTCAGTAGCCACTATCTATTCCCAAACGCTAGATAAACATCTAATAAATATAATAAGGATAAAATACTCTCACCACGGTATCTCCCGTAACTCCATCACTTATCACTATACATAATAACTCTTTATCTTATTCGATATATCTAATACGGTGCATCCGCCTATGCGACCGTCTTTGATTCCTTTCTGCGCGAGACTGACCGTCGATCCGCGGGCTACACACTCCCGCGTTTTAGTTACTTACATAAATATAATAACAGGCTAATATAGCTAACATCTCGCGATCTCCGCGACAACACAGGTAAGAACCAGACAAGAGTCTGTTGAATTGTTTCTCCCCACACTCACGCACATTCACGAACACTTAATGGTTAATAATCCACTATTATTACACATTAACACTCGAAGACACAAGTTTAGTGTTAGATACTTAAAGTTAGTCGGAATCCCATTCCTTCCCACTTCCTTTGCCTAAAAACTCAAAAAAAAAAAACGAGTACACAAAAGTCTAAAAAAGAGTGTGTCGCCGCTCCAAATATCTATGAATATACAAGAGTACACCTACTAAACCAGCCCTTGGAACATTCTAAAGTAAGGACAATGGGCAAGGTCCAAAAAAACTAACCCATGGTGAATCGAAAACCATTTCGAGATATTACTTCAATTAGAAGAATTTTTTCATTCTCGTCTGAAAATACTTAAAAATCGAGGAGATATTTGAAAAACTGTAATGACCGTCTTCGACCTTTCACTTCGACTTTCGTACAGTTTGACAAGATAGAATACAAAGTACCAACCTAACAGTTTTGTAGATTATTTTGTTGTCTATGGTTGTCGCCTCACAAGTTTGTCAAATATCTTTTGTTTGTGTTTCCTAACAACAACAGTGTTTTATACGAATAACTATTGTAATTTTTAAAACAAAACTACACTATAAACACGATGTTTTAATTAACAGAAACTTTTAAAAATCAAAAGTTTGTTTGAACTTTTGACAAACGATTTTTTTTTGTTCATTGGCAATGGTTTAGTTCCGTACGAATCCTCAGGTTTGCAATATTACGATCGCAATTTTTAAAAATTAATAAAAAAAGAACAAAGCAATTACAAAAGTTTTCCAGAAACACGTGTCGACTAAATTAATCTATATTATCTAAAAAATATGTAAAAAAGATAGCTGTCACCAGATACACCTCCCCTATTGAGCTATCCGTGAGTACCCTTCCTTTTATTTCCACCGACTAGCTGTGAGGAATTTCAAAACCAACTGGTGTTCCGATATCCACCATTTAGGAAAATAATTCAAAACAGATAACCTAACGTCTCCATGTTGCCGCCAAAGCTCCCCGCTTGTAAAACTTCAATAAATGATTTGTGTTTTTTTTTCGCAAGGTCTGGGAAGCTAAAAGTGGACGGCCAAGTCACGAAACTGGTTTATGTCAGGTTCATTTTTAGTAACAGCTGTTTTTGTTACGTTATTCTTTTCGTAAAAAATAAATCAATATAAACAAGGCAGACCCAGAAGGGTGTTTTCCGAACAATTATATCAACACATCGTTTACCAATCAATAGACAATATTTAATTACTTAAACAAACAGATATCAACAATAAAAAACCTTTTCAAAAGAAAAGTTGAACCGACTTCAATAAACACTAAAAGCACTCAAAAGTGAAAAATAATTTTTAACAAGAGTATCTACACACAAAGTAATAAACATAAACACTAATAGGTGTTTATTATGTACACATTAACTGTCTACATACCTACCACATTTTTGGAGTAGGTGCCAAGCAAACGTTTATATACTTGATATCTAGGAAGATATCCAAGTGTTCCTATCCTGAAATTTTGAATTGGTATAGCTTGGCACCTAGAAATAAATTGTGAGAGATTATTTTTTATGACACGACATGTGACCTCGACTGGTCTGGTGGTAAGCACAGCGGAGGTCCATGAGCACTGACGACTAGAGAACCGCTCACTCGGTGGCTCCAGTCGCCATTACTATGCCGGCCCGAGAAAGTGCTTCATTCCATTTGTCAATTGTGTGGCACAAAAAGTACGCGCCGAACCGATTCGGTGCATCCTTGACACAATGCATCCCTATGAAAGCGAGAGGAAAGCGAGGGAGTTGTGCCAGGATCTAAAGAGTGGTAGGCAGAGTGATGATGGTTATTAGTCCAGTCTGCCGTGTTGGGGTAGTGCCACCACTTGCAACTTACACGCTCGTGAAGTGACCTTGTCGCAGTTTGAAAGTAGTCAGGTGTAACGAGAGGAGTGTGCACTGTCAATCTAAGATGGTACATGATCGTCTTTCTGTTTATTGTAGCTCAGCATGTGACAACACTCCACCTGATGTAAAGCTAGAGTGCAGTCCATGAATGGAAACAACAGCTACTACAGAGTAACCTGTGCGGGCAGCAGTCGCCTCCACTATGCCGGCCTGAGGAGACGAGCATGGACCATCCAGACTGACAGTGCACACACCACTCGTTATACCTGGCTACTTTCAAACTGCGACAAGGTCACGTCACGGGTGTGTAATTCGAAAGTGGTGGTACTGCCCCAGGACACGACAGACTGGGCTAATAACCATCACTATGCCTACCACTCGACTAGTTGTAATGTAAAAGAAATGCGTTTATTTAAAACTAGTTTGAAGCAATCTTGCATTGTGTGCTGTTGACAAAGGGCTTGCACTTTCGTTGCATTACAGTTTTCTTAGGGGAGAAATTCGGTTTTTTTATTAACGGCATCGTTTATTAAAGAAAGGGATGTTTTAACTGTGCTTTTTTACCGTTAAACGTGAAAAGTAACGTGTTTTTAACTATATTTTCAAACCCAGTTATATCAACTACCCTAAAGTAGGAATGGCTGTCTACGGATTTGAACTCAGGAATTTCTTACGACACGATCATGTAAAATAACAATTTTTTTATGCCTGTGTGGTCTAGCGGTAAGACGCGTGAACTCAATAGACGAGACCCGTGTTCAAACCTAACAAAATTCTCACCTCAATGTAACTTTGTTATATGTACTTTGGTCGCTCATTAAAGAGTGGTAGGCAGACTGTAGATGGTTATTAGCCCAGGTCTGCCTTGTCCTGGTGCAGTACCACTATTTTCGAATTACACACCCGTGGAATGACCTTGTTACGTTTGAAAGTAGCCAGGTATAAAAAAAGGTAGCCGGCATAGCGGAGGCTACTGCTGCCTGTACAATAATAATAAAATAATGTATAAATTCTTTTGTTTTCAGATTAATAACAGACAATTTCAAGATAAACTCCGGGGGCAATGCGACGAAGAGACGTCACGAGGAAGCCGTCGCCAAAAACTTCAAATTTAAAATGAGGCCTCACACCCTCAACATAGACGATACGTCACCGAGCAGGAGTAGCCCACGAAAGGCTGCAAAGACCAGCCCAAAGTCTATTTTCAGTCCTCTATCTTCGGGCGTCCGATCGCCGCTATCTAGACGAGTGTTAGGTGAACTCACAAATTCGATCGATATATCGAATACGCCGCTGGGTACAGCACTAAAGCATTCGCCACAATTAGAAAGAACCTTCTCCAATATAAACTTGATATCGCCCATAACGACGAAGGTGACCAACACCGCCAAGATTACGAGAATATTTGAGGAAAGGAATAAATTTAAAATGAACAAGGCTGAGGACAGTTTCGATTTAGATGTGAATGAGGAGTTTGGTCCCGAGAGTCCTGTCACGGGACCCATCACTAATTGGACTTTAGCTAAGGTCAGTTTTAACACTAACTTGACATGTTTTTTTATTTGAAATTTTAGTATTTTTTTGGCATTAAAACAAATTGCCATTGTCAAAGTAAATATTTTTGGCATCAAGTTATTCATATTCACGAGTCATTCATTCATCACATCGCTAAAAAGGCAGATCGAGTCCCAGTCAAGTCAAAAATTGCTTCAGTAAAGTGGTAGACTACTAAAACTTCTAACGGAGTTTTGGAGGGAAATGAAACCACCGCCAAAGCTCTCAAAACATCTATAAAATATAAACTTTTAGTAAGTTATAGTAATCTGAAGGCAAAGTATGCGTTGACACTTAAGCTTTCACGACGTAAAGTGAGAATTCTTCACCAATCTGACATTTGGCCGCGGAGGTTTAAATGGAGCGATCCTATTGGTGGAGAGACTCCACTTCACGCCGTGTAAGCGTAAACGTAAACTCACACTAAGACCTCATAGACAAACCTTCACACTATCAATCGCAGTGCACATACGTTTCCTTAAATCGACATAGCGGAGGCGTTTGCTGTCGTAGATATTTCTCTAAACGTTAATTTCAACAATTGCAGGTATCAGAAACACCTACATTAGAAACGCCAACGAAACAAGACACGACATCTAGAGACTCCGGTTACATAAATTCAACAGAAAAGATGCCGTACGAACCTCTGGACATGGAGAGTCTCTCGTTCCGACACACTTTCGTACCGGAACCGGCTGAGTACGAATCCACTGACAATTTCGAATCTCTACACGACTTAGAAACCGAACTGCAATCGGATAACTTCGACCAATGCACGAAATACGAAATCATATCAACCGACAGCCCGAATATTATCTCCAGAGGCTCGACGAGAAAGATTACAGCGAAGAATTTCAACTTCGGTTCTTCGATCGCCGAAACGGAGACGAGCACGTCTTTCAACAAACCTTTGAACAGAATTTTAAACTTCGACGATTCCCCGATACGTCCTAAAGGATTAATTAAGAAGACGTTAAAATTCTCCGATAGTCCTTCGAAGCCGACGACGAGCACTGAGAGCGGATTCGTCTCCGAATTCGAGGAAGCGTTGGACTTCGACGAGGCTTCGACGTCGCCTAAGATTCAAAACTTTACGAATTTAATTTCTGGCGCGATCAAAACCGATTTCAAACGAGTAAACGACAAGCCGATCGCTAAAAATTTGTTCACGACGATTCTAGAGAGTCCAGGTGAGAAACGGACGTTGAAGGTGGAAGACGACGAGGTGCTGAGCAAGAGAAAGAAGGAGTCTCCGAGACCTGTGCTGCAGAGGGCCTTCTCTGAGAATGGAGCCGATATTATTAGTGCATTGGCGAGATGTAAGTTTGCTTTTAACTTTTCTTCACGCAACACGTCTCGATGTATGTAGGGTAGGAAAACGTTAAATTCATAGGTAAGTTAATATTAAGATCTGTGTTTAAAATTAATTTAATTGATTACACTAGGCTCAATTTTGATTACATTTTAAGCAGAACAAGCTTTAATTGATCTAATTGATTACGCTAAGCTCAATTTTGATTAAATTTTATGCAGAACAAGTCAGAATTAAATCAAATCTAATTTTAATTAGGCAAAGCTCAAATGCGTTTAATTTGAAGCCTTAATTTAATTGATTACACTAAGCACAATTTTGATTACATCATATGTAGAGTAAATCTTGATTAATTCAACTTAAAACCAATTTTAATTACACTAAGCTCAAATGATCAAATTTTAATTACAGCACCTTCGCAGCCAGATTTAATTGGCGACTTGACGCTACCGTTTGCATTACCACTAACCGTTGGAAGACACCGTGATCTCAAATCTATATCACGTGACACCCTGGCTGCACTATTACGTGGCGAATATAAAGACTCAATCGCTGAATATCAAGTTAGTATTTCCTTTTAATTGTAGCTCGTGGCATGTCCATGAACGGAAACAACTGCTACTATAGCTACAGGCAATAGTCGCCTCCGCTATACCGGCTAGAGAGGATAAATGGACCTATTCCTCTTGTTATACCTGGTTACTTTCGAACTGCTCTTGAAACGCTACAAGGTCACTTCACGGGTGTGGTGGTACTACCCCAGAACGGCAGGCTGGGCTAATAACCATCATCACTATGCCTACCACTCTTTAATGAGCGACTAAAGTACATATAACATAGTTACATTGATACCGATAATAATTTTGTGTTATTCTATTCTAGTATTATTCTATTCTAGTATTATTATAATTTTCATAGTAGCACTTGGCAACAATCGCCTCCGCTATGCCGGCTTTTTGATAAATTTCCCTTCCCACTTCCAGGTAATAGATTGCCGTTACCCATACGAATATGAGGGTGGCCACATAATTGGAGCAAAGAACATTTACACACCAGAGCAAGTACTCTCGCTGCTGAAGAAGCCATTACAGCCCACTGCAGCTGGTGCCAAGAGGAAGATCCTCGTGTTTCATTGTGAATTCTCATTAGAGAGGGGGCCTAAATTGTGAGTATTTCTAGAATGGTAGTCATAGTGAGAGTCCTGGGGTAGTGCCACCCCAGAGCCTCGGGTCGTTGAGCCCCAGAGCCGGCCGTGGTCCAGCGGTGAGACGATCTTAGAGACCCGTGTTCGAACCTCGTTAAATCTGACCTGACCAACTAAGGTCACTATTAAAGAGTGGTAGGCATAGTGGTGACAGTTATTAGCCCAGTGTGCCGGGTTGAGGTAATACAACCACTTTCCAATTGCACACCCATGAAGTGACCTTGTCGCAGTTTGGAAAGTAGCCAGATATAACGAGAGAGCTGTGCACTATCTATTTGGATGGTATACGCCGGCATAGTGGAGGCGACTGCTGCCTGTAGTGATTGAACTGTAGTAGCAGTTGTTTCAATTCGTGGACCGCACTCTAGCTTTACATCAGTCGGAGTGTTGTTATAATTATGCCGAGAGATACAATAATTTAAAAAAATTATCTCATTTCCAGGACACGTTTCCTTCGTTCATCAGACCGCGCGCAGAACCAGGAGAACTATCCGTCGTTGCATTACCCAGAAGTGTATCTTCTACACGACGGGTACAAGTCGTTCTACTCCGCTTATCCGGAATTGTGCATTCCGTCCGGATATACCGCCATGTTGGACCCCAGACACCGGAATAACTTGAAAGATTTCCGCACGGGCGGCCTGAAAAGATACCACAGTGCCGATGGGAGGAAACGGCTTATGTGGTGAAATTAAACTCAGTCAAGCTAAAATATCAAGGAACTGTTAAACAACAACAGTTCCCTCCACTATGCCGGCTTGAGGAGACAAATGTGCACTCAACACCTGACTAATTTTAAGCTGGTTTAGAATTCGCGTAAAAATTAGTATAATTGTCTGAAGATCTAAAGAAATATCGTAAATATCGAGAGGAGTGTGCAGTGTCAACCTGAATTGTGCACCTTCGCCTCTTCCAACCGGCATAGTGGAAGCTACTGCTGATATTTGTCACTGCTAGTGTGGTTTACGTGTCGAGTACGAGTAAATATTCTCGTGCTTCGTGTAATTTTGTGTTTAGAGTAATTAAAACTGATTACAGATAATTCGATAGAGATTTTTAATGCCGGCGCTGCACGCTGGCCGAGCTTTCTTCTGCTCGAGTTGGCCGAGCGTGTTGCGCAGGCGTAACTTTGCCATAAATAAGCTTTAATTGGGAAGTTAAAATGTAAATACAACGTAATTAGTAATTAGTTTTTGCGACAGGAATGTCTTTTGTCCGGATAATTTAGAGCAGCCGTGGTCTAGTGGTGAGACGCGTGAACTCACGATCTAAGAGACCCGTGTTCAAACCTCACTAAATTCTGACCAATGTAACTCTGTTATATGTCCTTTGATCGCTCATTAAAGAGTGGCAGGCATAGTGATGGTGTATTAGCTCAGTCTGCCGTCTTGCCGTCGTGTCGCAGTTTGAAAGTAGCCAAGTTTACCGAGAGGAGTGTGCACTGTCAATCTAGATGGAACCGGTCCTCAGACCGGTAAAGTAGAGGCGACTGCAGCCCGTAGAGATTTGTCTGTAGCAAGCAGTTGTTTCCGTTCATGTACCGCACTCTAGCTTTACATCAGGCAAATGAGCAACAAGTCCGGATGAATTGATGGATGCAAAAACATCTCTCTTCTGTCATCCCATTAAACTGGCTCCTTCTCCTTCCTACAACAGCCGGTATAGCGGGCGCGACTGGATCATGGCGAGTGAGGTCATATACAATACAATTGTCACGCCTTTTTTCACACTGGGATAGGCAGAGACCCTCGCTTCCCCCACATCCGCAATTCTCTTCATATGACCTGCTAAGGTCATCCCCCAGGCGTTACAGTCAAGTTAGATGACAGTGCCCGTTTCTCTCCGGTTATTTTTGACTGTGTATTGTCTAGCATCGTCCGGGTGTTAAATTAAAACTTGATCCGGGTCCGGATGTATCCGGACAGAAAACAATCCGTTACTTACGCTTTTTAATATAAAAGATTCTAATGTAATTGTATATATATTTTTAGTTTTATTTTATGTGCACAGTCGCCTCGTGAAGCCGGCATGGTGGAGGCTACTGTTGCACGCACTGTGTACACTAGGGGATTATTGTATAAAGATTAGGTTTTTTTTTTTGGAAAGTTTCCCATGGAATGCAAGCTTGCAGTTTTGTTGCAGATTCTGTGCAGTCGACAGACCTGCATTGCGTGTTTTTCGGTTTTAATCTCGTTTGGGTTGATTAAGGAACGAATAGTTTTGTAGGTAGGCATAGTGATGGTTATTGGTCCAGTCTGCCGTTAAGTGACCTTGTCACGTTTGGAAGTAGCCAGGTATAGCGAGAGGAGTGTGCACTGTCAATCTAGATGGTACACGCTCGTCTCCTCAAGCCGGCATAGTGGAGGTGACTGTTGCCTGTAGTGATTTCACTGTAGCTAGCAGTTGTTTCCATTAATAGACCGCACTCTAGCTTTACATCAGGCGGAGTGTTGTCGTATGCCGAGCTACAATTTAAAAAAAAAAACGAGTGTTTCTGTCAAACTTGCATGGTTGCAATCGTCTCTTAAATCTGGCGCATAGTGGAGGCGACTTCTAGCAGTTGTTTTCGTTCTAAAATCGCTCTCTAACTTATCAAACGCGCGGTGATACTATATTACTATAGGCAGCAATCGCCTCCACTATGCTAATCTCGAAACACGACTAGGTCTCTTAAGTGGTTTGAATTATGGAATTGGTGGATTACGTGACGCCTCTCCGTGTAGGGTAAAGCGTAATTCGTTTGAGATTTAAAAAATGTAAAGTTTGTATTGGAGCTTGGAGAATAACGGCCCTGTTGCACCAATGGGCCGCCCGCCCGGTTAAAGTAACTTTAACTATTACTTTTACTGCCACGACGTAACCGTTAAACGTTTACATTTACTCCACACGCGTTGCAATATCGTGTACATTCATATTGTTATTGTTAAAAGTACATTAGCAACATTGGTTTGACGATTATTTTAACTTTAACCAAGCCAGGATTCGCTGGTTACGGTTAAGGTTAAAGTAACCGTCAAAAATGACAGGCTCAACGATGGTGCAACTCGTGTGGAGTAAACGTAAACGTAACCGTCAAAGTCTCCGTAAAAGTAATTATAACGGCCCTTTTGGTGCAACCGGACCTTAAGAAGGTTTTTTTAAAGTAATTAGTTTTTAATAAATTATTACATTTATTATGCCATATTAATGTTTTAAGTTTTTTTATAGTAGTAACTTTGAGATACGTCGTAACCTTACAGTGGTTGCTGGAGGTATCTTTGAGAAGTTCACAAGTTTTAGTGTTAAAAAAGAACATAGAGTAAAGTCCTTTACAGTCTGAAAAAAAAAAACTTAGTGTTAACTTAAAAAAAGTCCTGAAAAGTTTCAATATTATGGTCACTGGAGTTAAATTACGTGACGAATGAAAAAAGCTCCATGTCACGCCAAATTACTTAAAAGGATAACACCTTTTTTGGGCCCACTTGATACCTAATAGTTTGGCAACAAAAGAATATTTGAAAAAAAAATCTTATTTCTTCAATAATTTATTTCCATTATATCAACACATCGTTTACAAATCAATAGACAATGTTTAATTACATAAAAAATAAATATTACCAATTATTAAAGCATTTAATATAATTATAACCTCAAATATTGCATCAGAAAACATCTAATTACTCAATAACCCGGGTGAAAAAATTAAAACTGATTGGTAATAAGAAATGTAGATTTATTTTCGTACAAAATTAACTAAAAATGATCCTGAAATTCGTCTAAAAAAATTGTGTGCCCAATTTTTTTAGACGAATTTATTTTAAACACAGCTAAAAGATCTTTTAAAGAACCGCTGTTTGATCGTTACTACGCCGTTTGATGTGCATAATTTGTGGTTATTTCGGGATAACTTGGAAATTTTATTAAAATCCTACATGCATGCCCTCTAGGGATGCGTTTTTTTTTTCAAGGCGGTAAAGGATAACCTCTGCTATAAAATGCGTTTTAAAACGAATCCCACCTTTTTTAGAATTATGAACTTTTAGAGTTATATTTTTGTTTCCTGGCAATATTTTAATATATTTAGGTATTCTAGTTTTAATTTCATTTAATATATATGTAAATGTGGAATTGTGGAAGACGCTTTTAGGAAAACATGTGACCGGGTATAACGGGAGGAGTGTATATTGAACCTGAATGGTGCCTCGTCTCCTCGAGCCGGCATATCGGATACGACTGCCTGAACTCAAAGCGTCATTTCCATAATAATTTAAGTATTTTGATTTGTTTCTGATTGATTTTTTTTTTGTTTTTCTTAGTTTATTTTAAAATATTTGGGTTTTTTGTGCACCGATTGAAAGCGTGGTAGTACCACCACTTTGAAGTGACTCAGTCGCGATTCGGTCGTTTCCGCACATTGACCGCACTTTGGCTGAACTTCAGGCGAAGTGCGGTCTAGACTTTAGATTGTACAAATATATCTATGACAATAATTCTATTGGAAGAAATAGCAATATTGGATTACGCTTGGTTTTTTTTGTTTATTTTTTTTTTAATAATTTTGAGTTTATATTTTCTATTATGTTTCAAAAAGATTTAATAAATATATATAAAGTTTCAATAGAATTGCTGATTTATTTTTTTATGTCGACGAGTATTTTTTTTAAAATATACATGCAGGGTTGGTTGGAAAAGACGATATAGCGAGCTGTCGATGTGGATCGAACTCTTCTAAAAAAAATGTTAGTCTCTTCCAGCGCCTTCTGTATTAATATCACTATAATTAAGATTTTAAAAAAATGAAATGAAAAAGAGGTTTTTGTTGTTTTTTTTTTTCAAGTAAATTGTTTAAAGAAGAAAACAGGAAATTTCTTTCGTACGCTTACTAATATTAATAAAATTAGTTTTGAAGGTTTTTTTTTCTTTAATATTTAATAATAAAGATTTTTATAAATGTACAAGTTTAGTTTATTTTGCAGCCTGTTTATTAAATGACAATTTATGCCTGAGGAGTCCATCATATTTCACCGTAGTGGTGGAACCTTTACTGAAACAACGGAGTTTTGGAGGGAAAATTAAAACATGATTTTGATTGATTTACCCGACGTTTTGATGAATTTGAATTTTTAAAAAAATTCAAAGAAAACAAGTTTAGAAAAATAAATCAAGAGAAGTATATAATTTATTACTCTTTATTAGAAATATAGAAGAAGAATAATTAAAAATTTAATAATAAAAAAATAAAATACTACAAAATGAATACTCTGTAATGAAATAAATATTTGGTAGCGAGTTTAGAAAAATACAATCTGTTGTAAGCGTGTCGTCATAGACGCGTACCATTATATTGTTACGTGCACCTGGGGTGCGAAAGAGAGCATGCGTCGAAGTTTCTGGAAAGGTCTCGTATAAGCGGCGTAGCGTAAACATCTTGGCCACGTGACCTGTGACCTTGTTTACATTATAATTAGTAAACAACTTCGACGAGATCTTTCTCGAAACTTCCTCCTGTTTGGGTATAAATACTGACACCCGAGTGTCCCAAAGAGGAGTCCTATTCTGGATGCGATACAAGCAACTCCTGCGATACTGAACAGCGACTGAAGGCTATCCAGCGAGCTTTCAAACTATTCCCGAAACGCGACGTAGACAGAAATACGAATTGCAAGCGCCTAAATAAATTTTAAGTGCAAAGGATTGGTAAAAACGTTTTTTGTTCTTTAATTTTTCAGGAAATATTGAAGATCAAAATTAAAATATTACTAAAGAAAGCCTAGAAAATAGTCTGCAATCAATAGTCCTTTATATCAATGGTAAAAACAAACAAACCTTACAGTAACGGTACACATAAAAATCCACTTTATTGTGAAGAAAATAATACGTATCACCCACTACACGCCACGCACACTACTACGCCGTTTGATGCGCATGATTTAAGATAATTTCGGGACATCTAAAACTTGTATTATAATACTACATTTGACAATAAAAAAAAACTAAACCAATTGAATCTATTGCTGACAATTTTTGTTCTATATGATTTTTATAGTAGTTCGGGATGTGACCGCACTCCGGCTGAATTTATGCGAAAGTGCGGTCCATGAGCGGAAACCGCTGTCAACATAAAGAAAATGTCTGCATGCACCAGTCGCCTATATTATAGAGCACACTTTTCTCGCTATACCTGGGGGGCTATTGCGGACGCGAGCTCACCGTGAGTCACGGCGACTATCTGGCGTTCCCTGTTGACAGTGGCTCGTCCAATCACATTACAAATAGTGCCGGAAGGAAACCAGATAGTCACCGTGAGTCACGGTGAGCTCGCGTCCGCAATAGCCCCTCTGGCTACTTTCAAACTGCGACAAGGTCACTTCACGGGCGTTACATTCGAAAGTGGTGGTACTACCCCAACACGGCAGACTGGGCTAATAACCATCATCACTATGCCTACCACTCCTGATAGAAAAAGAATTTATTAACTCAGTTATTATTTTTGTGTATTTGTATCATCTTCATCAGCGCCATTTTGTTTTTTGATACATGAATCGTCGAGCGATGTTTTCGATAATTGTCGCAGAATATTTTCGAATATTTTTGGCGCGCTTTTCGTGTTCGGCAAAGAGATGTCAGTCTGTGTCGTCGCCATTTTGAAATCACTTTCTGACGGTTTATTTTGCTCTCTCAACTCTAATTTTAAGTTTTTCTTCAATAATTCTGCTTCTAATTTGTTATTTTCTTGTGTTTTAACGTTTGTGTTTATTTTAACAATATTTACTTTTCTGTCTATGGCTTTGGAGAGGACGTTGCCTAAAATGTGTGCACATTTTATAACGTTTTGAGTTTCACGCGGAGTCAAAGTCAGTCCTTCATTTTTTATTACATTACTGACATCTCGATCATTGTTGGATACGGTTTCTTCTATCGAATCGAAGTCTTCATAATGTAACTCTTCAGTTCTATACGGAGTCGGGCATTGGTCGTAATAATCCTTAACTGGTACGCGAGAAATTGAGTTATTGTATTTGAGCCAAAAATTATTCCATTCGCCTTTCTCTGTTCGACGACTTTCGGACAATTTCGTTCTTTCTGCGTTCGAATCGACCCAACTTAGATAACAGCTGTGAAATTAAAAAAATTGTATAATTTTTTCGAAATAATGCAAGA
This sequence comes from Tinea pellionella, assembly GCA_948150575.1. Taxonomy (NCBI): domain Eukaryota; kingdom Metazoa; phylum Arthropoda; class Insecta; order Lepidoptera; family Tineidae; genus Tinea; species Tinea pellionella. The sequence goes on from OX411273.1 coordinate 105,986, forward strand.
ACTTCTTTTCTTTTTGTTTTTTTATGGCATTATAACAATTTGCCATTGTCAAAGTAAATATTTTTGCATTAAGTTAATAATATTGTGCATCACGAGTCATTCATTCATCACACTAAACAAGACTCAGTCAAGTCAAAAATTGCTTCAATAAAGTGGCAGAATCTTTACTGAAACTTCCTATGGAGTTTTGGAGGGAAAATGGAAACACAGGTTCTCTTCTTTTGAATTGTTTGTCCACACAGACTCACGCACGTTCACGAACACTTAATGGTTAATAATCCACCATTATTACACATTAACACTCGAAGAACACACAAGTTTAGGAAAATAATTCAAGATAGACAACCTGACGTCTCAAGATGGCCGCCAAACCTCCCTTCCTCTCCTTTAGCGTTAATGATTTTTTTTATAATGGCGCGTGGCATATGGCAACATTCCGCTCGATGTTAATTAAGCTAGAAAGCAGTCGCTTTCGCTATGCCGGCTTGACGACTACTACTACTTTCAAACTATTTCCGAAACGCGACAAGGTCACTTCACGGGTGTGTAATTCGAAAGTGGTTGTAGTTCTTTGTCTATCGCCAAGTCCAAATCTCTGGTTTAAATCTAAATAATGTTGAACTGTTCACCTTGAGCCGGACAATTGTGACCGTTGGCTGTATGGCGATATGACGGCTACATCAGAATTGACCATTGAAGTCCTCGGTGAAGCATCGCACGACGATTGCGTGGAATATTCCGGCGATACGGACGAGTATTCGAGCTCCGTGGCCGTACTGCGACCCGTGTACCTGGAAGTTACAATTTACTCATATAGACGTTAATAATAAATTATAGTAATACGATGAAAATAATTACAATAATATGATGAAATCAATTATGGTAATACGATGAAAATAATTACAATAATACGATGAAATCAATTATAGTAATACGATGAAAATAATTACAATAATACGATGAAATCAATTATAGTAATACGATGAAAATAATTACAATAATACGATGAAATCAATTATAGTAATACGATGAAAATAATTACAATAATATGATGAAATCAATTATAGTAATACGATGAAAATAATTACAATAATACGATGAAATCAATTATAGTAATACGATGAAAATAATTACAATAATACGATGAAATCAATTATAGTAATACGATGAAAATAATTACAATAATATGATGAAATCAATTATAGTAATACGATGAAAATAATTACAATAATACGATGAAATCAATTATAGTAATACGATGAAAATAATTACAATAATACGATGAAATCAATTATAGTAATACGATGAAAATAATTACAATAATACGATGAAATCAATTATAGTAATACGATGAAAATAATTACAATAATACGATGAAATCAATTATAGTAATACGATGAAAATAATTACAATAATACGATGAAAATAATTACAATAATGTTAGCTTAAAGCGGTCGTAAGCTTCTAGCGGTAAAACTCGGACGAGACCAGTGTTCGAACCTCGCTAAATTCTGACCAATGTAAATTACTGACTATGTTAATTACTTTGGTCGCTATTAAAGAGTGGTAGGCAGACTAGTGATGGTTATTATCCCAGTCTGCAAGGTCTTTCATGGTCATGGCATCTAGGCCCAGAGAAGATAGGACTCCCCCGTTTTTTCTAATTATGCCATCTTTTACTGCTTGTTTTTTTTTTTGGATCCCCTAAGAACCTGCATGCCCTAGGTCTAAGCCTTTTGGGCCTGTGCCCTATAGTTGTGTTTCGGGACCAACCAAGGGACAGTTACCTACTATAAACCTAGGTCATATAATTAGAGGAGTGTGCACTGTTAACCTTGAAGGTGCACGTTCGTCTCCTCAGGCCGGCATAGCGGAGGTGATTTTTGTATGTAGAAGTTCATCTGTAGTAGCAGTTGTTTCAGTTCATGGAGCGTTGTATTTCCGGGCTACGATTTAAAAAAAAAAGATTAAGCACCTACTACCGCTGTAAGTAGAGGAGGTCTTATATAAACTGTCTCTGCTGGCAACATTACTCCGCTGTAACAAACTTGCATTACTGCGAATCGACTTCGGTTTCTCCATTATTGTTGATCTTTGACTTTGAAGTGAACCTGCAATTAAAATTCAAGAGAGTCAATCCACTACAGACTGGTGATGGTTATTTGTCCAGTCTGCCTTGTCCTGGGGCAGTACCACCACTTTCGAAATACACACCCGTGAAGTGACCTTGTCGCGTTTCGGGAATAGTTTGAAAGTAACCAGGTATAACGAGAGGAGTGTGCACTGTCAATCTAGATGGTGCATGCTCGTCTCCTCAAGCCGGCATAGTGGAGGCGACTGCTGCAGGTTTATCTCCGCACTCTAGCTTTACATCAGACGAAGTGTTGACACATGCCGAGCTATAATAAAAAAAAGCAACTGCTAACACCTTAATATCTCTGCAGGCAACAATCGCCTCCACTATGCCGGCTCCTCTCATAATACCCGACTACTTCAAAGCTGATTCCTAAAGGCGATTAGGTCACTCGCAGGGTTTTAATGTTTTAAATAAATTAAAGGGAAGAAAGTCTCACCAGATCGTGGTTTTTGGTGTGTTTTAGGACATATCTTTGGTGTCGACGTTGCGATACCTATAATAATAGTAATAATAATTATTAACTTTACTTTTAAGGTCCGTTTAAACCAGAAGGCCCGTTAAAGTTACTTTAACTGTTACGTTTACATTTACTCCACACGAGTTGCACCATCGTCGCGCCTCTCATTTTCGACGCTTACTTTAACGCTAACCGTAACCACCGAATTTTGGCTTGAGTAATAGTTAAACTGATGTCAAAAATGACAGGTTTTTTATGAAGCAACCCAATTTTTATTTTAACTATTACTTTAACGCAGAGGCGGCTCTAGCCCTTGTGGCGCCCGTGTGCAACCAGTACCATGGCGCCCTCTAGTAGGAGCGGGGTGAAAATGGAATACTTACAGTTATATTTTCAAACGGAAATTCGGGTGCAAATAGTGCAATTTTAAATGATGTCGGAAAATGAGTAGTGTCGCATTAGATTAGAGGGTGCTCGGCGGCCCCTTAGACCCGGCGCCCTGCACTATAGGTAAAGCCGCCTCTGCTTTAACGTGACAATTAAGTTAATGGTTAAGTCATGTGGTGCAATTGGACCTTAGAGTGATGAATCAATGACGCGTGTTGCAAATATTAACTTTGACACTGGCAAATCGTTATAATGCCATATTAAACTAAAATATAAAAACGTACCTAAGCGAGGGTATGTTAAAATTACTAAAACTTTTTTCAGTAGGGTCAGTTTATAGCGGCCGTGGTCTAGCGGTACACGCGTGGACTCACGATCGATGAGACCCGTATTCGAACCTCGCTAAATTCGAACCAATTGTCACGCCTTTTTCCCACAGGGATAGGCAGAGACAACGGAACTCCACTCACCACGTTCCTGACGCAACACCCTCGCTTCCTTCACATCCACAATTCTCTACATGCACGCCCGACGGTTATGGGCACTAGGCAGCCCAGCTTTCATGAGGAAACACCCTTCTGAGTCTGCCTTGTCTAACGCATCCATTCACATCAGATTTATATATTCCTTTCTTCAATCTCTTTTCCAAGTGCCCAAACCATCGAAGTATTCCTTTCTCAATCCTCGTCACTACATCATCTTTCAAAGCAATGTAACTATGTTATATGTACTTTGGTCGCTCAGTGTAAAGCTAGAGTGTGGACCATGATGGAAACAACTGCTACTACAGAGAAATCTCTACAGGCAGCAGTCGCCTCCACTATGTCGGCTTGAAGAGACGAGCATGCACCATCCAGATTGACAGTGCACACTCCTCTCGTTCTATCTGGCTACTTTCAAACTATTCCCGAAACGCGACAAGTCACTTCACGGGTGTGTAATTCGAAAGTGGTGGTACTGCCCCAGCACGGCAGACTGGATCATCAGTTTGCCTACCATTCTTATGTGATACAGGCAGGCATTTAAAAAAAAAAAATTACCTTTTTTTGACAATCGCCTGGTGTCTTGTTCATCTGATATTTGTGACAAATCGAGTGTCATATCATCCTCCAATGACGTTTCGCGGCTTTTTGATGACGTGGAATTTGTCTTCGCTAGTTCTTTGCTTAGTTTTGTTTTTGTATAGCTCTGAAATTTTATACATATTGAAATCTAAGCGGCTGTGGACTAAACCAGAGGTTTCCAGACGTTTCTCTCATAGACCTCTTTCAAGACCAGTCTGTCGTCCTGGGGTAGTACCACCGCTTTCGAATGTAAAACCCGTGAAGTGACCTTTGTGATTGACGAAAGGAATATATAAATCTGATGTGAATGGATGCGTTAAACAAGGCAGACCCAGAAGGGTGGTTTGCGATCAAATAGGAGACATCCTCATGAAAGCTGGGCTACCTAGTGCCCATAACCGTCGAGCGTGCATGAAGAGAATTATGGATGTGAGGGAAGCGAGGGAATTTCAGGGAATGGTGCCAGGATCGTGGCAAGTAGTAAAAAGGCTAGACATGGTTAATTGTTCAATCTATCGTCCTGGCACCACCTTCAAAGTAACAGTTTCGCGTTTCGGGATCAATTTGAAAGCAACCGGATGTGCTTGATGCTCAATGGTGCACATTCGTCTCTTCTAGCCGGCATAGTGGAGGCCGAGCTGCTGTTAAAATAATACTGAGATAGAGAGAAAGTAACTTACCCCACTTTTGTTATGACTTGAATTGGAATCAGTGGATTGTCTTCTTTGTGTTGATGGAAGGGAGTTCGCTCTGTGGCATTTCTTTAACATCTGTTTTCCTGTGACGAATAAATCGGAGTGTTGTGACCTTTTTGGTGTCGAATGAGTTGAGTTCGATATTTGAAATTCATCTCTTGACTTTTTTGGAGTCGTGTTTGTGGAGTTCGAAGTTTGAAATTCATTCCTTTGTTTTTTTGGAGTCGTATTTGTGGAGTTCGAAGTTTGAAATTCATCTCTTGACTTTTTTGGAGTCGTGTTTGTGGAGTTCGAAGTTTGAAATTCATCTCTTGACTTTTTTGGAGTCGTGTTTGTGGAGTTCGAAGTTTGAAATTCATCTCTTGACTTTTTTGGAGTCGTGTTTGTGGAGTTCGAAGTTTGAAATTCATCTCTTGACTTCTTCGGAGTGGAATGTGTGGAGCTAGATTTTTGACTTTCGTGTTTCTTTGGGGACGAATGTGGTTGGTTTTGGTTCTCGTGTCTTTTTGGTGTCGTTTTGATGCTGTTTCTTCTCGAACTGGATGCGCTGTTTCGTCTCGAACTTGGCCTACTTTTCCTAGATTCGGGTTCGAAATCTTCCGGCCATTTTTCTTTATCCTGTCTTTGCATTTTATATATTTTTTTCTGTAATTATTTATTTATTTGTTTAATGGATTTTCTTTTAAACTATGGAAGTATGGCAATACTTCGGCTGATATTCGGCAGTTCTTTGAGCTGATATTACAGCAGTCGCCTCCACTATGCCGGCTTTTACCTAGGCCGTCTATTGACAGTGCACACTTCTCTCGTTATACTTGGTTACTTTTAAACGTGATAAGGTCACTTCACAGGTGTGTAATTCGGAAGTGGTGGTACTACCCCAACACGGCAGACTGGGCTAATAACCATCATCACTATGCCTACCACTCTTTAATATTACTTACCCGTCTTTTGTTACACAATATTTTTATTTGTGTAAAATTAAAACTTTTTTTTAAATATTTCACACACGTCTGTTCATTATAATAGGGTAACGTGAAATGAGATTTTACACATGAGTGAGTAAGGTTTGTGTTATAGATACAAGCGGAGCGGAGAGCGGTTTACATACTAAGTAATTGATCTTCCGTCCTGGTGTACCGCCACATTAAAATGTAACACACCGTAAAGCTTGTGTGCGGTCTATAAACAGATACAAATGCTACTACAGAGAAATTTTCTACAGGCAGCCCCCTCCGCTATGCCGGCTGAATGCGACAATATCACTTAACGGGTGTGTAATTCGAAAGTGGGTGGTACTACCCCAGGACACGGCAGACTGGGCTAATAACCATCATCAGTCTGCCTACCACTCTTTAATATGAGCTCCCAAAGTGCATATAACATTGTTACATTACCATAGACTAAAGCACGCTACACACGCTCGGTCTTGACTGTACAGTCAAAGCTGTCGGTTGGAGTCGAGCGTGTGTGGCCTGCTCTAGTCAGTCACATTGATTGATCAGTCACTGATTGATGCTGTGTTATATATTTGTCGGAGCAGGAGATAGGCACAGGTCTGTCATTGTCCTTTCACCAACATCAGAAACGGTTGTGGGCGTGTCATGGGTTGAATAGCAAAAATAGCGTTAGATAGATATCGTATGATCAGGCAGGTAAAGTCGACACGTCCTCATGCATCGAGCGATCGTCCCAGACTGAGCCATAGATAATATGGACTGAGCGCTGTCTGGTCTTCCCTCTCGCGGCTTTCATGGTGACAGCAACCCACGCGATGCGTCGACCAATAGCTTCCTCTACTTGTAGATTACGGCGGGTACCACTAGATGGCGCTTGCAGACAAATCAACTTCTATAAGACATATTTATTATTTAGACTAACACTAGAATAAGTTTATTAATTTTGTTTGGCAATTTATTTTGTTAAAAGCTCACAAAGCGAGTGTTTTAAATATTCTTTAAACCTACATTGGTCAGAGTTTACGCCTTCAACCGCTTGAACGCTTCCGCTTGTCGCAAATCGCGTTTTCTTGTCACTGTGTGCTAATATGTTTATCTAAAGGGCATATTATAAAGGGTGTTCATTGAGGCGAGCAACAGGTATATATAGAGGGGGTTGCATAGATTCATTAATATATAGACAATTATTATCAGTATATTACAGGAATCCAATTGAAACCAGAAGAAATACAAATTTTTATTGTAGTTCGGCATGTGACAACACTCCGCCTGATGTAAAGCTAGAGTGCGGTCCATCAATGGAAACAACTGCTACTACAGATACAGATAAATTTCTACTAGCAACAGTCGCCTTCACTATGCTGGCCTGAAGAGACAAATAGGCAGATTGTTGTGTTTTCTCGATCCTTTAACCTTGGATCCTTCAAGCGGAGTGTGAAAAAGATTCTCAGGCCGGCATAGTAGTGGCGACTGGTTCTCTAGTCGTCAAAGTTTACCATCAGAACAGTCGAGGTCACATGTTGTGCCAACATAAAAAAAAAAAGATGGACAGTGCACACTCCTCTCTTATACCTGCCTACTTTCAAACTGCTCCCGAAACGCGACAAGGTCACTTCACGGGTATTACATTCGAAAGTGGTGGTACTACCCCAGGACGGCAGACTGGACAAATAACCATCACCAGTCTGCCTACCACTCTTTAATAAGCGACCAAAGTACATATAACAAAGTTACATTGGCCAGAATTAGCGAGGTTCGAACACGGGTCTCTTAGATCGTGAGTTGACGCGTCTTACCGCTAGACCACGGCCGCTCATTAGAGGCTTAGGTTGTAATGTCTACTCTATATTATTCGTAGTCTATTTCGTCTTAAACATGGCCGCCCTTAGCTGAAGGTTATCCCAGTGTTTCTATCATGTAAATTAATATTTAGAGCGGTCGTGGTCTAGCGGTAAGACGCGTGAACTCAATAGACGAGACCCGTGTTCGAACCTCACTAAATTCTGACCAATGTAACTAATTATGTACTTTGGTTATTAGCCCAGTCTGCTGTGTTGGGGTTAAACCTAGACGGTGCACATTTTTTGCCACTTGAAGCCGGTATAGCGGAGGTGACTCTTACCTTTATCTACGATTATGACACTAGAGTAAACACGCATTACGCGTAAGATTTGTTTGCGTTAAAATACATAGAAAGTCATGAATTGTATAATTACAAATATTTGCTCAATAAATTGTCATGTTTATAAACTAGGTTACGACACTACTCTGCGCTAGGGATGTACCTATACCTACGAGGTATCAATAGTTACTCATCACCACTAAAATATCGATATTTTTTAAATTGTATCTCTTGGCATAATTATGACAACACTCCGCCTAATGAGACCTACTACTACAGAGAGAAACCTGTACGGGCAGCAGTCGCCTCCAATATGCCGGCTTGAGGAGACGAGCGTTTACACCAACGCGTGTCTAAAGTTAGAAAGAAGTGTGTAAGTCGATTTTCAATACTGTGGTACTGCCCCAGGACACGGCAGACGTGGCTAATAACCACCATCACTATGCCTACCACTCGTTAGAATATGAAAATAAGCATTAGTGAGTGGAGAGAAAGTTTTTTTTTAGTATTTAATATTTTCCAGTAATTATTGCTTTGTGTATTGAAGTATTATTCGATAACAAAAGAAAGGAGAATGCCCATTCGCGTTAGGGAAATGGGCCCACAATTTTTTTTCTCGTTTAAGAATACAAAACTCGTACGACTTCAAAAAATAACTAAAAAGCTTGTTAATATCTTTATTACCCTGGCTCCTAAAATATGACAGAACGCGAAGAGAGGTCCAAGGCTTCTATCCTCCATTTGTGGGCTGAAACACGACAGTTCCTCCGCACAAACAAGTCACAACGTGTGTTTTCTGAGACTCTGTCAAAGCGTAACGACGCTTTTGTTTCATATTCAGTTAGTGCTTGTACTCATGACCGCGTGTTCATTTTGTTCCAAGTTAGTTCCCGTAATCGTTCAAATGAGAGTCCGTATTCATGACCGTTCCGACAAATATAACTAGATGTGCAATAACGCTCCCAATGTGACGCGACAGAAAAGATGATCGCAGTCACTTTTAGGTTTTCTGTCAGTTAATATTTGACTTGACGGCAACATTGTCAAAACGTTTTTTTTGTCAGAGGTATGAAGTTTGCATCTCTAGTATATAACGTCAAACCTATGCGTTTGTTGATGATTTTGTACGGAAATAAATCTACATTTCTTATCACTAATCAGTTTTAAGATTTTTCACCCGGGTTATTAAATAATTAGACTTTTTCTGATATTATTAGGGTCGTTTGCACCAGAAGGCCGGTTAAAGTAACTTTAACTTTAACTTTTACGTTTACATTAACTGTTACGTTTACATTATGGTTTACATTTACTCCACACGAGTTGCACCATCGTCGCGCCTGTCATTTTTGACGGTTACTTTAACGCTAACCGTAACCAATGAATCTTGCTTGGTTAAAGTTAAAGTAATCGTCAAACCAATGTTGCTGACGTCAAATGTATGAAAAGAAGCCAAATATGTGTTTCTATTGTTTTAACGATAACAATATGAATGTACACGATATTGCAACGCGTGTGGAGTAAATGTAAACGTTTAACGGTCGTCGTCGCCGTAAAAATAATAGTTAAGGTTACTTTAACCGGCCTTCTGATGCAAACCACCCTTCTTATATTAAATGCTTTAATAATTTAATTGATGATTTCTGGTATTATGTAATTAAACATTGTCTATTGATTTGTAAACGATGTGTTGGTATAATTAAAATGAATTATTAATGATATTGTTTTGTTAACAAACTATTAGGTGGAGTACAAAAATAGCTATAGTCCTTTCTTAACAAAAAAAAAAAGAAAATTTGTTCTACCGAAAAGAAATTCCGCACATCCGCATAGTTGCTTGTGACAAAATCTTTTAAATGTTAAATATTATGCAAGGCAAAAGGGAAAGTTTCACGTCAGACATCTTGTTTTTCCATAACCAATAACTTACTGAACTTTTTTTCTTTACTGTAGTTCGCGGCATACGACAACACTCCGCCTGTTGTCAAGCTAAATTGCGGTCCATGAACAGAAACAACTGCAGTCGCCTCCGCTATGCCGGCTTGTCGCGACCGTGGTTTACTAGCGAGGCTAGTGAACTTACGATCTAAGAGACCCGTGTTCGAACCTCACTAAATTCTGACCAATGTAACTTTGTTATATTTACTTTGGTTACTCATTGCCTTCGATGCAAACATTAGCTAGTAGAAGCATTACATGATGGTAGTAAGCCGGCATAGTGGAGGCGATTGCAGTTTATAATGTGTATAATTAGTACTTTCTCGGCTCTATTGGTCTACTTAGTATGTAATTCTTTCATTTTGTAAACTGATTTTTCTGATGACTCCGACTCTAAGTTACAGAAGTAAATGGCCTGGTGGTGATCAGGAATCGAACTCCTAACCTTAGAATAGACTAACCTTAATATAGTAACAGAGAATCTTCCAACCCACACTTTCGCCTAAAAATGTATAAATTATTCAAATAACTTTACTTCCACATATAATCAAGTTAGCGAGGTCAAAATACCACCACACCTCACCACAATGGTGGTAGAACCACCTATTAAGGTACGGTGGGAGTGGTAGGCAGACCTATAATGGTTATTAGCCCAGTCTGCCGTGTTGGGGTAGTACCACCACTTTCGAATTACACACCCGTGAAGTGACCTCGCGTTTCGGAAACAACTTGGATGTAGCCAGATATAACAAAGAAGAGTCTCATCAAGCCGGCATAGTGGAGGTTACTCTCTGCGTGGAAAAATGGGGAAAAAATCTTATGTACAAGACGCTGCCTGTGTTAAGCGAAAATGATTGCTATTACTAATTAATTACTGGCAACAGTCGCCTCCGCTATACCGGCTTTGAGGAGACGAATGTGCCCCATCCAGATTGGACGGTTTACGCTCCCTTTCGTTATATTTGTTTTTTTTTTTATTTAATTTTTTTTTAGGACATTTATTGCTTGTTACTTATCAAAGAAATGGGCCCACAATTTTTTTTCGATTTTGTCGATGAATTTTAATTGATTTTGTAGAAAAATAAATCTACATTCCTTATCAGTTATCACTAATCAGTTTTAATTAATTTTTTCACCTGAGTTTTTGAGTAATTAGACTAGTTCTGATGCATTATTTGAGGTTATTATTATATTAAATGCTTTAATAATTGATTATATCTGTTTTTTATGTAATTAAACATTGTCTATTGATTAGTAAACGATGTGTTGATATAATTTAAATAAATTAATGAAAAAAATTTGGAATATTGTTTTGTTAACAAACTATTAGGAGTCTAGGAGTTTTGGCGGCCATCTTGAGACACTAGGTTATCTGTCTTGAATTATTTTCCTAAACTTGTGTTTTTTCGAGTGTTAATGTGTAATAATGGTGGATTATTAACCATTAAGTGTTCGTGAAGAAATAAGAGAACCTGTGTTTCCATTTTCCCTCCAAAATTCGTAGGAAGTTTCAGTAAAGATTCTACCACTTTACTGAAGCAATTTTTGACTTGACTGAGACTTGTTTAGTGTGATGAATAAATGACTCGTAATGCACAATATTATTAACTTGATGCAAAAATATTAACTTTGACAATGGCAAATTGTTGTAAATCCATATAAAACAAAAATATAAGTGAAATTCAAAGTTTTTTTTTTACGTTAATTCAACATAATTTAATGTTTTATAATATTCTACCACAAGAAGTGACCTTACCTTGTGACGTCACGAAATGAAAAGAGAAAATTATCGACAAACAGTCATCTAAAAGATCCTGTTTAAAACATAAAACGTGGCCACGCCAATCTCATCTTTATGTCTATCGGCTAGAGGTTATATTACTTTAATTGTTTATTTTAGAGTTCAACTACTGGTGGCCTATTCTTGACCAATTTTCGATCGATATTTTTAACACAATCTAAAAAAAAAAATTAATAGATACTTAATAAGCTTTGTTTATAAAGAATATAATGGGGAACAACTTGTACTAGACAAATGCCTGCAGGCAACAGTCCCATCCACTATGCCGACTTGAAAAGCACCATCCATTTACACAGGGCTTCACACTTCTCTCGATATTTGGTTTTTTCTTTTTTTTTCAAAAGAGGATAAAAGTGCGGTCTGTCACTGAAGACGACTAGTACCATAGAGAAATGTCTTGCCTCCTCCACTATGCCGGCTTGAGAATACCATCACACTCCTCCCGATATCTGGCTTTTCTCTTTTCTTTCAGAGGCCGATAAAAATACAATGTATCACTGAAGGCAACTAGTATTACAGATAAATGTCTGTAGGCAGTCCCCTCCACTATGCCGGCTCCTCAGGATATTTCCGAGCTGATCCCAAAACACAGGTCACTTCATTTTTTTAAATAATTTTTTTTTCAGGAATAACTCACCTTGTCCACTTGTATCTGAACAAACATGTAGTACGGTTAAACAAACAAATTTGTACTTTAAAACTATTGCGTTAAAGTATAAATTCGTTCGAGTACATCTTAAGAGAGAGGCTTTGAGATGGTATATGGGAAACGACACCCCACTTTCTTCAAGTAAGATCTCCCAAGAAACAGTCTTAATTTAATATTTGAAAGCTTTGCACGCCGTTAAACTAAGAAAAAATTATGTAATTTATAAAAAAAAAATTAAAAAAAAAAAAGCAATCGGCTCTATGTACTTTGTAATCGAAGCTTTGTGAATAAAGAAAAAAAAAAACGCGAAGTGAATAAGTGTGTTTTTTTTTTTAATTATTATCTGTGAACTTTGTGAATTATTTCGTGCTTTTTAAAAAATATTTTTTTTGGAAATTTTTGCAAAATGGTGAGTAAATTTTTTTTTAACCGACTTCAAAAGGAGGAGGTTATTAATTCGTCGTGTATTTTTTTTTGTGGCGATGTTCCCTCACCGTTTGTGGACCGATTTTGATGATTCTTTTTTTGTTTGCTAAAGTAAGTCTCGGGATTGGTCCCATTTAAGGAATAAAATATTCCATCTTTAAGGATGAAAAATTCTTGTTTATGCTTATTAAATTGTGTGTAGGTAGGTAATCTCAATTAAAATTATTTTTTTACTTTTTGATTTTAGTGTTTTATTTAGAAGTCGGTTCAATTTTTTTCAAAAATGTTTTTAAAATTCTAATATCTTGCAAAAAATAAAAACATTTTATATCCATTTTTAGTGATCAGGGGGCCTATTGCGCAAAATACGTAGAAGTTGAAATGAAGTAGAAGTGTAGTCGAAGCGCAGCGGAAGTCGAAGTTGAGCGGTTTTATAACTTGGTATTGCGGACAGATAAAGGCGTAAACTTATAATCTGCTATCGACAGAAGTTAAACATGGTTCAATAGAAGATAAACTTCTAAATGGGGAGACCACAGTTAAAAAATATTTTTACAAATTCAAAATTTACACTGTAATAATTTGAGAATTTGAGTTTTAAAAAATATTGTTTTTATTTTATAAGAATAAAATTACATATCTTTATTACTATATGGGCAAAACAATCATTTAAAATGATAAAAAAATAAGAATGAATTTATTAAATTATTTTCTGACAATGGGGTTGAACACTAATTTTTTATCCCGACAGAGGTCGCATGGGCGAGTGTTCCCACAAAATCTGTCACAGGTGTCATACACCATATAAAATTTTGTAAACAAACCGGTTTTCTATTAATAAAAACTAAAAATGACTAAATGTGCTGCCTATAAATGTAAAAATATAGGTGTTCATAAATTTCCTAAAGATCCTATGCGCAGAAAGTTGTGGGAAAGAAGTCTTAAAAGAAAAAACTGGAAAGCTACAGATTCGGCGAGGTTATGCTCTGCTCATTTTAAAACTGATGATTACTATGGCAAGAGCGCTTATACAGGTACGTTATTATGTGTAATTAAGTTACACCGACATAATGTCTCATGTTTTGATTATAAAGTTGCTAATAAAATATTTCTTTTTTAGGAAAAGCGCCAGTTGCGAAATTCCTGAAGCATTTCGCTGTACCAACTATATTCTCCTACGAAGCAAGAAACTCCGCTAGCGAGAGAGAGCGACAGGCACGTGTTGAGAGAAGATGTCAAAGAAAACTTACTTTTACTTCTACAGAAACAATATACACATCAAATGTAGAACCTGTACCAGATGCAGGAAATGAAATTGAAGTGGATGTTGTTGTGCATAATGTCAATAAGCCTCAAAATGTGCTTCATATGTTACTAGTTACTATTATATCCTGTTTATTTAACTTTGAGCCTGATGGTAGAAAAAATAAAATATTATGGTAGCTCTGTAATAAATGTTAGTGCTGAAGATCAATTTTTTTTTAACTCTAATGAAACTTCGACAAGATAAATGTAACTTGGATAAATTTTATTCATCAGTCATGGACAAAACTTAACATTTGGCCTGAAAAGGATTTGTTGCAATATTATATGCCTGATAGTTTTAAACAGTTTAATAGGGTTAATGAAAACATATACTACATTGAAAAATGAGCTACACCATACCTATATTCCTTTGGTTTCTAAGATATTTTTTGTTCATTTTATGTGCTGTAACTTAGGAGAAAGTATAATGAAGAAATAAAACAATTTTCAAGTAATTTATAGTTTTAATTGGTCCTAATCTATACTAATATTATAAAGCTGAAGAGTTTGTTTGTTTGTTTGTTTGTACACGCTAATCTCAGGAACTACTTTATAGATCATTTATCGAGGAAGGTTATAGGCTATATAACATCACGTTGCGACTAATAGGAGCGAAGAAACAGTCGAAAATGTGGAAAAAACGGGGAATATTGTTCATCTTTGAGGGCTTCCGTTGCGTGCGCTGCGTAAACCGTTCGAGATACCCAAAAAATATGTATGAAAGAATTATTCCTCTTTAAATTATCTAAAAAAATGTCCGAGACAGTATATGTCTATCTTTTAAGATTAACTTACAATAACCGTTTTTATGATAATCAAATTTGGTCGAAACATAATAATATTAATCTTTATCCAAATAAATGTGTTTTTTATTTATTTATTTATCCAAATAAGTTGTGGGTAACAGCTATAGGTAATTTATAATAAAGCATTATTTTTATCTTATGTGTAACAATAACTTAAAAAAACCCGGGCAGCGCCGGGCACCGTCAGCTAGTGTGTATATAATACCTTATCTAAAATAGCTTTTTCCATGTGCTCTTTGTAAAATGTTGTCAAATGTGTGAGCATATCATTTAAAAATGTATCGTCCCTATCTATAAATACAACTGCCATGTCTACAAATCTCCAGAATGAGCTGGAACTGCATGCAAGCACACCGCTTCTTCAGCTACTTGTGTTGGTTTATCATGTGGCCGTTCTACATGAAAGCATCATGGCACGACCCGGGGTGACTAGCATCCACTAATATAATATTTAATGAAGCGTCTCATATCTGCAAAAAACAAATTATTTATTGATTACAATATATGATTTTTTGAGTGTTTGTTTTTTTCTAAGATAAACCATGGGAATTAGTTTGATATGTTGAGAGAATAACTGAGATATAGTACTTACTATTTGTGTGTTAATAGTGTGTCATTTGCCGGCCTCATCGATGCAATGTGTATGCCATCTGCACATCCAATAAGCCCAGGGATACCAAACTCATTGTAGAATCTTAAAAATGAAAAATAGTGTTAACAATATGAAATTATCAGTTTCGTAATGGGTACACGATCCCCCTTTGCCAACGCCCGTAAAATACGAGTTCGTCCAAATAAATGCACCTAAAGTCCCAAGCCTTACAAGTAATTACCTAATTATACTCGTATTACTCATTTTTACTCATAAATAACTTGTAAATAAGAAATATTAATTCGTGAAATTGAAAAGTTATATACAATTAATTTGATGCATATTAATACTGTGAAACATAATAAAACTACTTACCCTGACGAAACAAACACTTAAAGATGTATTAAGACTCTAATTACTATCTAATTTCCTTAAAATAATCAATATTATTCCTGTCGAAGTTCAACAAAAGTTACATTTTGTAACTTCTACAAAACTACTATTTTGACATTCGTTGTGCGTTAAGCTCCGCTTCTCGTTCCGGTCCGCAATACGAAATCTCATACTAAAAGGACCGTGCGCACTAACCTAAACTACGCTGCTAATTTGACATGTTTTGAAGTTGGAAGTTTAGGTGCACAATACGAAATTGTGTTATCAGCGCTGCTATTCGACTTCTATAACCGTGCGCAATAGACCTGCAGATATTTACACCTTTATGCTTTGGTACACCTCTATGAGGATCGGTAACTAAATGCGAACTGAGGACTAAGTACGAATTTCCAATTACACTGTCACGGCGTAAAGTGAGTCCTCTTAATTCAAATGCAGCGGTCAAAATAACATCGTCCGTACGATTTCACGGAGTCAATTATTTTGACGGAGTTTTGGCGGCCATCTTGAGACGTCAGGTTATCTGTCTTGAATTATTTTCCTAAACTTGTGTTTCTTCGAGTGTTAATGTGTAATAATGGTGAATTATTAACCATTAAGTGTTCGTGAACGTGCGCGAGTGTGGGCAAACAATTCAATAGACAAGAACCTGTGTTTCCATTTTCCCTCCAAAACTCCGTAGGAAGTTTCAGTAAAGATTCTACCATTTTACTGGAGCAATTTTTGACTTGACTGAGACTTGTTTAGTGTGATGAATGAATGACTTGTGATGCACAATATTAACTTGATGCAAAAATATTAACTTTGACAATGGCAAATTATTGTAATGCCATAAAAAACAAAAAAAAATTTATCGATCATATGCTGAAAAGTACTCACTTTACGCCGTGAAATCGTATCGTAAATCTCTCGTCTATTAATTAGGAATAAAACCCACGCATGCGCAGGTGCATATATCAAAAAAATCTTTAATTAACCTACATAGTTACTTTTAAGTGAAAGTCATAGGTAATAATAATTTTAAAAATAAGAAAGTTATGGTAAACCCCTTCCTGTCACGGGTTCCAACCCCGTCTCGACACAGGGATCGATTTAAAAGAAAGATCCAGACTGGACAATGGTTTTTAGCCCAGTCTGCCGTGTCCTGGGGCAGTACCACCACTTTCGAATTACACACCCGTGAAGTGACCTTGTCGCGTTTTAGAACCAACTTAAAAGTAGCTAGGTATAACGAGAGGAGTGTGCACTGTCGACCTGGTAACAACTGCCTACAGGCATTTACAGATTAAGACGATAAAAAACACATTCCGCCTGATGCAAAGCTAGAGTGCGGTCCATGAATGGAACTACTACTACTACAGAGAAACCTGTGCGAGTAACAGCCGCCTCCACTATGCCGGCTTGAGGAGACGAGCATGCACCGTCTAGATTGACAGTGCACACTCCTCTCGCTATACCTGGCTACTTTGAGACCCATGTTCGAACCTCGATAATTCTGACCGGTACCAATGTAAGTTTGTTATATGTACTTTGGTTGCTCATTAAAGAGTGGTAGGCAGACTGGTGATGGTTATTTGTCCAGTCTGCCGTCCTGGGGCAGTACCACCACTTTCGAATGTAACACCCGTGAAGTGACTTGTCGCGTTTCGGGGATAGTTTGAAAGTAGCCAGGTATAAAAGAGGAGTGTGCACTGTCAATCTAGATGGTACATGCTCGTCTCCTCGAGCCGGCATAGTGGAGGCGACTGCTGCCCGTAGAGATTTTTCTGTGGTAGCAGTTGTTTCCATTCATGGACCGCACTCTAGCTTTACATCAGGCGGAGTGTTGTCACATGCCAAGTTACAATAAAAAAAAAACTTTCAACCTGTTCCCAAAACGTGACAAGGTCACTTCACGGGTGTTACTCTTTAAGAATTATTCTAATAAAATTATTAGTTACGCGGATAAACACAATTTTATTATACATTTCTATTCTATTGTTGTTATAATATTGTTTGTGCTTTTGAAAAGATGAATTGCTTTAACCTTCATGACCTTTTTCTTTGTTATGACATTACAACATTCTGCCATTGTCAAAGTTAATATTTGCATCATTGTGCATCACGAGTCATTCATTCATCACACTAAACAGTCAGGTTAAATCAAAAACACCTTCAATTAAATGCTAGAATCTTTACTAGAACTTGCGACGGAGTTTTGGAGGGAAAATGGAAACACAGGTTCTTGTCTATTGAATTGTTTGCCCACACAGACTCACGCACGTTAACGAACACTTAATGGTTAATAATCTACCATTATTACACATTAACACTCGAAGAACACACAAGTTTAGGGAAATAATTCAAGACAGATAACCTAATGTCTCCATATTGCCGCCAAAATTACCCTTACATTTCAACTCAAAAGTCATGACCGGGATTTGATTTTGTGCAAAGAACATCTGCAATATATTATTGTAGAAATTCAGTATTTTTAGTGTTTTTTTTTAATTATAACAATTTTGATTAAAAGGTTTCGATATTATGCAATAAGCGTGTCATAGGGGTGAGTACTTTATTTTAATTAACATGGCTCTAAAACTTATAAGAATTCTAATTATACGCTCACGCTATTGCGGGCAAAATAAAACGCTATCTCTAGTTTTCCCGCCAAAGTTCTTGGTAATAAATTACGGTTGCCATTTTGAAAAAATTAAGCAATAGAATATCTTTTTTTTTTAATTTACTAACAATACAGACGCGTTAATCATTCCTATTAGTTTTAAAATTAATATATTTTAAAAAGAAAATGAAAGTATAGAAGAAATTCTATGTAGAAACCATTTTTTTATAATAATTTTAATTATAGTATTCCGCGTAAATTAACATTCAACATGGCGTCCATTCAACTTCAACCTTAGAACGCGGGATCGTGGCAAAGATTAGAAAGTTACGCGTTCGCAGAACAAACACTCGATGCTCTATACCTGTTCTCGCGTTGAACTCTGAGATGTTTAGAAAATAATATTGACTTTAATGGTAATATTTACACATTATGTAAACAAACATAACTTTCCATATCCCACACAATATTAACCTTAAATAAAGGTGTAATAACGACCGATGAAGCTGCTACCACAGAGAAAGTCGCCTCCACTATGCTCGATGTGCACCAATAAGCCAGTAGAGATTTATCCATAGTAGCAGAACAACCCTTAAATCTTCTTTCTCATAGAGATATATACTAGAGAAGCAAACCTGAAAAGAGCGTGAGCGGCTTTAAACGTTTTGACAACTCAAAAGCCAATTTTTATTTTGGTGGGTTCGTGTTGAAATAAAACAGATGCTTCCGGATTTTAGTTTATTCGATGTTTTCTCAACCGACCTCTAATACAAGATTTTGACAAGTCTCATTGACTGGCATAGACTACAGTCGACGAGGCAAAGATGTTGAGCCATAGACTATAGACATTCATAACATGTTCCTTTTTTTTAAAAAAAATAAAAATAATAAAATATTTAAACAATATAAAAATTGAAACTTAAGACATATGACATGACAATAAAGAAAACAAAAATATTCTATATAATATTTTTCAGACCTGAAATTATGACTACTCAACATCAACTTAAATAATAAATTTTTCTTAAAATATTAGACTAACTTAATATATTGACATATAAATTACAATTACATTTAACAAAATCTATGTGACAATTTACTATAATGAGTAAACTATGACATTAAACATAAATTAAATGTAGTTATTATTTAAAGTATTTATTGACAAATAAGAAAACTTAATATTTACAATAAACATCATACTTTGATGGCATTTTGATTTCTCTACCACTCCTAGTATAATATTTATGACTATCATTATTATTAGACATATTAGACTCATGTAGACTGTTTGTTTGAGGTGGTGGTAGCTCAGAGGTGGAGGACACTGTAGGGGTAATATAAGGATTAAAATATTTACCTGGACTTGCACATATATTTATGTGTTGACGATTTCTCCTGTAGACTTGACCTTCTGGCGACTCTATCAAATATGACCTCGGCTCTTTACATTGTTTTGTGACTTTACCCAAAGACCAATTACTTTGTGGTGACTTTTTATACATTACCTCTTGCCCTATTTTTAGCTCAGGTAAGGACTTCGACTTTCTATCATAGTAGAATTTTGACTTTTTATTAATTATTAATGGCATGGCATGGCATGTGACAACACTCCGTCTGATGTAAAGCTAGAGTGCGGTCCACGAATGGAAACAACTGCTACTACGAAAAGACTTGTGCAGGCAGCAGTCACCTCCACTATGCCGGCTTAAGGAGACGATTTTTAATTATTACTATCTGACTGTATAGAATAGATACGTTTAACAAGACCTAGTTCTGTGCATGCTTCACGACCAATTATTGTCGGAGAATTAATATTGACTATAATATACTTCATATCACAAGACAATTTATTATGATTATGAAGTAAGACACATTTAATATTACATACACCTAAGACTGGGACATTATTTCCACTATAAGACGTTACTTTGTAATTACAATTTGTTAAATATTGTAGGTTAAGACTATTGAAAACATTTATAGACATAATATTTGCATCACTACCCGTATCTAATACACATTTTACATTTACATTATTCATATTAATTATTATTGTCCAATCATTATTTGAATTATTACTATTACTTAAGACATGACCTACAAATAAGTTTTCGACTTGTCGAGAAAGTTCATCACTTGTACTCACATTTTCATCCACGCTGACTTGTTTTACACTTTTTGAATTACACATTGACATATAATGGTTTCTTCCTTTGCACTTATGGCACGTGACACCTTTTGCAGGACAAGAATTTCTATGAATTTGTCCACACCGACCACAATTTGTGCGACTTGACTGTGAATTAGACCTATGTGGTTGTCTTGACTGTGACCTCTCTCTGCTTCTATATCTATTTGAGTTGTTTCTGTGACTTGAGACTTTGTTGAACATGATTGATGACTGACTTCCGGAAGCTTCTTGTAACGATGTGGCTTGCTTATATGACAGCAGACAATTTTTTGTAATATCTATTGCTGTTTCTAGTTTTAAATCAGTTTCCATTAGCAATTTTTCTCTAATATGATGATATTTTTGATGCATATTACAGATAAAGATGTCCTTAATTAATCTGTCCTGGATTTCTCCAAAATCACATGTCAGAGCTAAATTCTTTAATACTGTAATATAATCTTCCATCGACTGATCTTCTTCTTGTCTATATGTGAAGAATTTATGCGACTGATAAGTAAGATTTCTTTTAGGCACGAAAAATTTTTGAAATACCTGTAATGTTTCTTCATATGTTATTTTATTTTCATTTAAATTTTTGGAATTGAATATATCAACACATTGTTGTCCAATATAATGAAGCAACAACGCGACTTTCCGCTCAGTTTTTTCATAATCGAGCCCGCTAGCCCTCATATATAACTGAAAAGATTGACGCCACCTGTTCCAATTGAACGCTAAATCGCCGTCCATCTTCATTGGCAAAATTCCGCTTCCTTGCATCTTCATTGTGATGCGACCAACTTCTGACACCATATTTTGGTGGGTTCGTGTTGAAATAAAACAGATGCTTCCGGATTTTAGTTTATTCGATGTTTTCTCAGCCGACCTCTAATACAAGATTTTTGACAAGTCTCATTGACTGGCATAGACTACAGTCGACGAGGCAAAGATGTTGAGCCATAGACTATAGACATTCATAACAATTTTTAAGAAAAAAATATTCTAATAACTAAATTGCCAAATATAGTGCCAAAATAAAAAAATAAAAATAATAAAAAAAAAAATGTTATGATTTTGTAAATGATTTTTTGGAGGATGATTGTTTGACATTATAATTATTATATTTTGACATTTCTTTTTTATTTTATTATTATTATTATTTATTTTATTTGTCATTTACACACCCAAATGAATAGTTATGGAGGAAGACTAACATAGAAATAAGACCTTTATTACAAACCCATAACCAGTAAGTAAATTATTTGATTTGATGCTAACCAACAGAAAACCTTAAAGTCATCTTTTCTCTCGCGTCCCATTGGGAGCAAGGAGCAGGCAAGTCACAACGTGTTCGCCGCGTGACGTGTTTTCAAAGACTCTGTCAAAGCGTAACGACGCTTTTGTTTCATATTCAGTTAGTGCTTGTACCCATGACCGCGTATTTATTATGTTCCAAGTTAGTTTCTGTAATCTTTCAAATTAGAGTCCGTATTCATGACCGTTTCGACATATATTTATTTACTAGCTGTTGGTCCCCGGTGCTACCCGGGCTTATCAATTTAACAGCTCTCGAAGTATGAAAAGTAAGAAAAGAATACCTCATATTTAACTTCGTTTCCATAGTAACAATAAACAATAAATAATTTCGACCAAATTTGATTATCATAAAAACGGTTATTGTGAGTTAATCTTAAAAGATAGACATATACTGTCGCGGACATTTTTTTAGATAATTTAAAGAGGAATAATTCTTTCATACATATTTTTTGGGTTACTTAAACGGTTTTCGCAGCGCACGCAACGGAAGCCCTCAAAGATGAACAATATTCCCCGTTTTTTCCACATTTTCGACTGTTTCTTCGCTCCTATTAGTCGCAACGTGATGTTATATAGTCTATAACCTTCCTCGATAAATGATCTATCCAACACAAAAAGAATTTTTCAATTCGAACCAATAGTTCCTGAGATTAGCGCGTTCAAACAAACAAACTCTTCAGCTTTATAATATTAGTATAGATTTAAATTTTATTAGCTCTGTAGTAAGTCCTTTGATACAATGCCATTTTACTATAACAATATCAACAATAGGTAACGACACTTGTACGTGTGAACACAAAGTATATTGTTTCCGAACACAATAGACGTCTACTAACACAGTTCACCACTTGCTCGCTTCAATCACTTTCGTTTGCTCTTTGTTGCAAAGTTGGTTCAATTCCGGAAGTCGTGAAGTAATCTTTTAATAACAACACTTGCCTATACTTCGCCGTACATCCCAGAATTTGATCCTAGACTTTATTTTTATTGTATCTTGGCATGTGACAACACTCCGCCTGATGTAAAGCTAGTGTGGTCCATGAATGGAAACAACTGCTACTACAGAGAAATCTCTACGGGCTGCAGTCGCCTCCACTATGCCAGCTGGAGGAGACGAGCATGTACCATCTAGATTGACAGTGCACACTCCTCTCTTATACCTGGCTACTTTCAAACTATTCTCGAAACGCGACAAGGTCACTTCACGGGTGTTACATTCGAAAGTGGTGGTACTGCCCCAGGACGACAGACTGGACAAATATCCATAATCAGTCTGCCTACCACTCTTTAATGAGCGACCAAAGTACATATAACAAAGTGCAGGGTCACTATAAAAAAGAAGCGAAGGGAAACAAACGGTGGAGATAGAGATATAACGATCAGATAATGGAGAGAGAAAGCTAATGGTCATCGTCACGATTACGTTTTTCGCCAGTTTACTCCCTACAAAAAGGTTTTTTTATGTATAACTCAGTCAAACAGTCTGCCGTGTTGGGGTAGTACCACCACTTTCGAATTACACAACCCGTGAAGTGTCTGACACATTTCGGGATCGGTTTAAGAGCGGCCGTGGTCTAGCGGTAAGACGCGTGAATTCACGATCGACGAGACCCGTGTTCGAATCTCGCTAATTCTGACCAATGTTACTATGTTATGTGGACTTTGGTCGCTCATTAAAGAGTGGTAGGCAGACTGATGATGGTTATTTGTCCAGTTGGGGTAGTAACACCCGTGAAGTGACCTTGTCGCGTTTCGGGAGCAGTTTGAAAGTAGCCAGGTATAACGAGAGGAGTGTGCACTGTCAATCTAAGATGGTACATGCTCGTCTCGTCAAGCCGGCATAGTGGAGGCGACTGCTACCCGCACAGGTTTCTCTGTAGTAGCAGTTGTTTCCGGTTACCACTCTAGCTTTATATCAGGCGGAGTGTTGTCACATGCCGAGCTACAATAAAAAAATAAAAAGAAAGTAGCCAGGTATAGCGAGAGGAGTGTGCACTGTCAATCTAGATAGTGCACATTCGTCTGCTCAAGCCCAAGGCATAGTGGAGGCGACTGCTATATGTAAAAATTAATCTGTAGTAGCAGTTGTTTCCGTTCACGGACCGCACTCTAACTTAACATCAGGAATATCCTGTTGACGCCCACGCCGAGCAATCTTTTGTGTTAGTGAAAACAATTTATTGAAATTAGACACAAAGACAGAACATTCTTTCTTATGTTAAACGTCCGGCTTAAAAATATGGCGTCAACAAACACGTGTCACTTCTCGCATAACACTTTCTAACATCTTTAGTTACTTCCACTAATTGGCAGCTGTGGTCTAGCGGTACGAGGTGTGAACTCACAACCGAGGGGACCTCTGGTTCAAATCTCACTTAATTCACAGCCTTTTTATTACGTGACGGTGAGATGACTCTGGACTCCCCCCCTGCTCTGAGTTATATGGTGAGGTGCTTGGCCAATAGGTCTCACAAACATCATTCCAGCTACAGAACTCCAGTCCAACCCAGGGACTACTTCTACCGGTCTCTTGGCCATGGACGAAGGAGATAATGGTCCATTACTACCGCTACCGCCTCCGCTCCGATGGGTGATCTCTCACTCAGGTCTTCTCTGAAGGCAGAAAC
This sequence comes from Tinea pellionella, assembly GCA_948150575.1. Classification (NCBI taxonomy): domain Eukaryota; kingdom Metazoa; phylum Arthropoda; class Insecta; order Lepidoptera; family Tineidae; genus Tinea; species Tinea pellionella. The sequence goes on from OX411273.1 coordinate 130,436, forward strand.
TGGTTTTGGTTCGCGCTGTGGTACCTCAGGGAGGTGATATTTTCTTATATGTTCTTTATTGTTGTAATCTTGCATGTACCGCCCGCAGCTAACTTCTGAGACGCCATTAAGTTTGACGTGACTTATACATACCTTATTATAAGATATCGTCCTTGCAATCAGCTTTTTTTATTGTAGCTCGGCATGGGACAACACTCCGCCTGATGTAAAGCTAGAGTGCGGTCCATTAATGGAAACAACTGCTACTACAGAGTAACCTGTGCGGGCAGCAGTCGCCTCCACTATGCCGGCTTGAGGAGACGAGCATGCACCATCTTAGATTGACATTGCACACTCTTCTCGCTATACCTGGCTACTTTTTAAACTATTCCCGAAACGCGACAAGGTGGTGGGTGTTACATTCGAAAGTGGTAGTACTGCCCCAGGACACGGCAGACTGGACTAATAACCATCATCAGTCTGCCTACCACTCTTTAAAACTGTCTGCAGACCTGGGGTAGTACCACCACTTTCGAATGTAACACCCGTGAAGTGACCTTGTCGCGTTTCGGGAACGGTTTGAAAGTAGCCAGGTATAGCGAGAGGAGTGTACACTGTCAATGGTGCTAGATGATACATCCTCGTCTCCTCGAGTCGGCATAGTGGAGGCGACTGCTGTCCGCACGCGACGCGCTACCTACCACTCTTTAATGAGCGACCAAAGTACATATAACGTAGTTACATGTACATAGAGATATACATATACAAGAGGAGCTTTGAGGAGAGGAGATTTGACAATGATGCCGTCAAGTCAAATACTAACTGACAACCAAAAGGTGACTGCGGTCATCTTTTCACGCGTTACATTGAGAGCGTTATTGCACATCTAGTTGTATATATCAATGGTTAGCGAGAATCGAACACGGGTCTTATCTCTCATATTCGTGAATATGTATTAAGATGTTAGGTTTATCACGCTCTGTTTGCCCCGGTTGTGTTAATAGGCGTGCATATGAAAAGCCCACGAATGACTATTAACCAATTAAAATCCAGTTTTGGGCGATTTATTTAAGATTTCGCCGTATACCATTATTTCACTTTCTATTAATACTTTTAGAAAAAAAAACTGGTTTAATGATTTTAATAACAAAAATTAGTCAATAGAAATCGTGCCGATCATCTAGCAACGAGATGTTAGGCTAGAGTGCGGTCTATGAAACAGCACCTCCACTATGCCGGCTTGAGGAGACGAATGTGCACTGTGTCTAAGGGTGGTTTGCACCAGAGAAGGCCGGTTAAAGTAACTTTGACTGTTACTTTAACTTTTACTCCACGCGCGTTGCACCATCGTGTAAATTAATTCGTTATAGTTAAAAGGGTTGCTGGTGTAAATGAATTCTCTCAATACAAACAAGAGCGGCTTTTCAAAGATTTGACGTTAGCGACATTGATTTAACTATTACTTTAACTTTGACCGGCCGAAATTCGCCAGTAACGGTTAAGGTTAAAGTAATCGTCAAATGTGACAGATTTTTTTTGAAGCAAACCAATTTTAACTTTAACCATTACTTTAACGTGACAGTAATAGTTAAGTCATATGGTGCAAATGGACATAACTGCTACAACAGTTAAAGTATGCAATTCTCCACTATATCAATTGGTTGTCTGGAAGAAATTGCTTTTAGTGATAAGACCGCCAATTGCAGTAACTTATTTATGATTCTGTATTTCTTTAACTGTGTTAAATGCAATAAAGAATTTATTATTATTATTATTTATTTTTACAAATTCTCGGCTGTAGCCGGTTACTAACATGTTCGCGGGCCTAGGCCAAGGGAACAGTATTGGTCGGATGGTGAAGTGCATCTGTTTGTAAGAATTTGCGGACAATTCTGCAGGTGTTAAGTATGGTGGCCTTCTGTAATGATATATATTATTATTATTATTATGCCGGCTTGAGGAGACGAATGTGCACTGTGTCTAACTGCTACAACAGATAAAGGAGAAGTTTGTTGTTAAAATTTTAGTTATTTTAAGTTTATTTTTTTTTAGTAATTAGACGTTTTCTGATGCAATATTTGAGGTTATTATTATTTTAAATGCTTTAATAATTGATTATATCTGATTTTTTATGTAATTAAACATTGTCTATTGATTGGTAAACGATGTGTTCATATAATTAAAACAAATTATTGAAGAAATAAGATTATTTTAGAATATTAGATATCAAATGGCCCAAAAAATGGGCATTGTCGCCTCCACTATGCCGGCTTGAGGAGACAAGCATGTACCATCTAGATTGACAGTGCACACTCCTCTCGTTATACCTGGCTACTTTCAAACTGCGACAAGGTCACTTCACGGGTGTGTAATTCGAAAGTGGTGGTACTGCTCCAGGACACGGCAGACTGGGTTAATAACTAATATCAGTCTGCCTACCACTCTTTAAAACTGTCTGCAGACAACGGTCCTGGGGTCGTACCACCACTTCCGAGTTACACACCCGTGAAGTGACCTTGTCGCAGTTTGAAAGTAGCCTGGTTTAGCGAGAGAAGTGTGCACTGTTAATGGTGCTAGATATTCGTCGTCTCCTCAAGCCGGCATAGTGGAGGCGACTGCTGTCCGCACGCGACGCGACAAGGTTACATTGGTGTTACATTTGACTGTGGTGGTGGTACCGCCCCAGAACGGAAGACTAGGCAAATAACCATCAAAAACATAATCATTAAGATGTTTGTAATCCAACACGACTATATTTTTCAAACTCTAAGTTCACGGCCGGTTTTACTTTCGTTCGCGACCGGATTCGAATCAGTGAAAGTCACTTGTTGGACAACTTTATAAGAACGAGAGTATTAAAGGTTACATATGTGTAAAACTCTAAATATAGAGTGGTAGGCATAGTGATGATGGTTATTAGCCCAATCTGCCAGTGTTAGGTTAGGTATAACGAGACGAGCACATTCGTCTCCTTAAGCCGGCATAGCGGAGGCGACTGCTGCCTGTAGGGATTTATATGTAGTAGTAGTTGTTTTTGTACATGGACCGCACTCTAGCTTTACATCAAGCGGAGTGTTGTCATATGCCGAGTTACAGTAAAAATAAATCTTGTATGGCGCAGTGGTCAGCAGTCTGTTACGCTGCCGTTGCGGGTTCATTCCCTGCCCGACAACAAACAAATATTCTTTTATACATTAAGAAGTAAATAGTTTTAAATTCTACCGCCCCACTGAGATGAGGATCGACCCCCCGCTAAATAAATACCAATAAATTCAACATTTAATTTTGCAAAAAATCAAACCGCAAAAGTAAAAAAAAAAATGCACATCTGTTCGGTAAGTTTAGCATAATCTATGACAACACACGCTAAAGGTCAATTGAGAGACCGTATCACTAACATAAACAAAATAACACTTATTACCTACAGCATAAAGTTTAAATTAAATGGCGTCGTGTCGTATGGGAAAACTTTCACTTAACTTTCATTCAATACACGAAGACAAGGCCGAATTGTACGTTAACATAAAAAGACCTTACATAATATACTATATGATAGCATTTACACGTTAAATATTCTTATTTACACTATTTAATATTTTACATTATTTTAGTTTTTATGACATTAAAGCAATTTGCCATTGTCAACGTCAGTTGCATCAAGTTAAATTATTGTGCATCACGAGTTATTCATTCATCACACTAAACAAGTCTCAGTCAAGACGAAAATTGCTCCAGTCAAATGGTAGAATCTTTACAGAAACTTCTAACGGAGTTTTGGAGGGAAATGAAATGAAATGAAATCACGACCAGGTTAATTGTTAATAATCCACCATTATTACACTAGAATAACACACAGATAACCTAATGTCTCCAGATGGCCGCCAAAAAAACTTCTATTATTTAATTTACGTGGTTTTAAAGAACCACATATGTACATTATACAATACGAAACAAAAAAAAAAACAACGATAATTTCTTCTTTTTTTTTTATTGTAGCGTGGCAAATGACAACACTGCCTAAAGTTAAACCAGAATGCGGTCTATAAACGGAAACTACTGATGCTACATATAAATCTCTATAGACAGCAGTCGCCTCCGCTATGCTGGCCTGATGAGTCGAATGTGCACCGTGCAAATTAACAGTGCACACTCCTCTCGGAAATTGGTGGTACTACCCCAGGACGGCAGACTGAGCTAATAATTTTAACAGCGGCCGTGGTCTAGCGGCAGCGTTACCAGATTTTTTTTGCCAAGTCGGGATTTCGGAACTTTTTGAGTGAAAAAAGCGGGATTCTTTCTTCGAAAGCGGGACATAGTAAAAAACATATAATATAATCAGAAGTGTTTAAATATGTATCTTTTATTTGAGTTTTAAATTACGTTTACGTGACAATAGATAGTAAAAATAGCCACAGAAAATGTACTTTAATAAAAATATGATATTTTAAATCAGATTTACCCTATCGTTTGGTAGTTGAGTCTTCTTATGGCCGGTTTCTGAATTCTTTAAAACCTCCTCAATCCTTTAAAAAATTCTTTTAAATATTTTAAACATTTTATATTAGTTATATTTCACAAGCATTTTATATATTCTATGCTATTTTATATAGCTATTTGTTTATTATAGTGATTTGAGATAATAATTAGTGCTGAGAAAGTTATCAAATTACTTAATTTCAACATAAATCTGCTATGTTTCAAACAATGTTGTAAATCAAAATGTATGGACGCTCAGGTGTTGGCTTTCACGTTAAAGTCAAAATTCAAGATATTATTATAATATTTTCGTAATCTCTACCCGCCCCTAAAACACATAAAGGCGTGTACACACCTGTGTATTATATGTACAGAGAAATTTCGTTTGCGTCACCTGTTATTGTGCTTGACTTTCTCTCAAGGAATCTTGTGTGACCGGTTTCGAACTCAAGACAGTGTTATGTAGATTTTTTTCCATCTTAATAAACAATCTTGTCCCCGGTTTAAACCCGATCATTTTTAAACGACATCGAATTCTAAAAAAAAACTGAAAAAAAAGTAAAGGGATCAAAGCCCATACAGCCACGTCTTCAGTATTATAATTTCTTCATATTGTACGTTAAATTGTAGGTATTTGACAGCAACAGTCGCCTCCACCATGCCGGCTTAAGGAGATGAACGTGCAACATCCAGATTGACAGTGCACACTCCTCTCATTATACCTGGCTACTTTCAAACTTCACGTGTGTTACATTTGAAAGTGGTGGTACTATCTCAACGTGGCAGACTGTGCTAATAACCTTCATCAGTCTGCCTACCACTATTTAACCCACATTGATGCCAGTCAGGATTTAGCGAGGTTCGAACACTGGTCTCATCAATCGAGACTCCAAAGCCACTCTACAATGTTTTTATAAGGCAATTAATTTATTGTATAAATAACTATTGTTAATTATTATTTTTGTTACAGATACTGCGGTCGGGGGTGGTAAGTTAAATAGAATATTAAAATAAAAAAGCTATCTCCTTTTCACTAATATAATTAAACAAACAAATAAAATAATAAATCAGACAAGCTTAGCTAATCTGTTGGCAAAGACATCAACTAAATTATCGTTATAATAACATTCGAGGCCATTTGACAAAAGAAGAAACAAAAGACTGTTGCCTAATTGCTTTAGTCTTGTTAACAGTTTTTGGCGGCCATCTTGAGACATTAGGTTATCTGTCTTGAATTATTTTCCTAAACTTGTGTTTCTACGAGTGTTAATGTGTAATAATGGTGGATTATTAACCATTAAGCGTTCGTTAACGTGCGTGAGTGTGTGTGGGCAAACAAATCAAAAGAAGAGAACATGTGTTTCCATTTTCCCTCCAAAACTCTGTAGGAAGTTTCTGTAAAGACCACTTTACTGGAGCAATTTTTGACTTGACTGAGACTTGTTTAGTGTGTTGAATGAATGACTTGCGATGCACAAAATTATTAACTTGATGCAAAAAATATTTACTTTGACACTGGCAAATTGTTATAATGCCATAAAAAACTAAAAGTCTTATTAAATTAAAAAAAAAAACACACAAAATGGCGCCTATTAGTTTTACGCAAAGAAATTGGAATATAATAGAAGCCACGTCAAAGCAGCAGCAGAAAACTGATACTCTATGCTCTTTTAGCTTACCAGGATATTAAATGCAACAAAAAGAGATAGAAATGCTTTTGTTGCCTTTTTTTTCCTTGAAGTGTCATCATTTTTGTAGTAGTTGGTCATCATTCTGGTCATTATTTTTTCATTAACCGACTACTTTAAAAAAACTTCGAATTTTGTTCTAAAATCCACAGTTTGACACACTTCTTTTTTTAGTCGGGTTTCATTTGGGTTTGTTTACGTTTGTGTCGTTTCGTTATTTTGTATTTTTTATTGTTTATTTCTTAAGTTATTTCTTTAATTTTTAATATTGTGAATTGTTATGGCTTGTATAGTACTAGGTTGCCGTTCACATACCTCTCGTAAAGAAAATAATGAGGAATTTACGAGTTTTCACCGGTAAATATTCTTAAAAAGTTTTTGAGTATTTCTAAGATATTAACAATTCTAATTTAGTATAATTTTTGGTGAGCAGTTATTCTCATATTACATTTTATTTGTAGACAATAAATGTTATCAATAAAACCGTCTTATTTTAAAAATTAAACATTCGTTTTATAGGTTATGTTAGTGTTGTTTTTTTATATTATTTCATGTCCTAGACGGATATCGATATTTTAATTTATTCTTTTTTTATTACATATGGGTGTTTTACATTACATATTATTGTTGTTATTAATAATTATCATTATTGTCTTAGATTTTCGAGAGATGAATTATTAAAAAATAATTTGATAAAAATCATTAGAGTTTATATGGACAAAACACTCTAGACTTTGTTCGTAGCATTTTGCTCCTAACAGCTTTAAACAATCAAGTTCCACCAATCCAAGAGTTTTCTAAATATACTGATTTTGATTGAGAAATAGTTTTATTCACGACTACCTAAATACCTCTGACGTTATGCGTAGGTAGACAATGCCGGTTATAGTAGCTTGACGTATGATAGTACTCCGCCTGATGTTAAGTTATAGTGCGAGACGAATGTACGCCATCTTGGTTGGCAGTGCTATCGTTACATCCGGTAATTTCCAAGCTGATCCCGAAATACGACCATGTTACATTTTAAAGTGATAGTGTTATCCCAGGACGGCAGACCGGCCTAATATGGGACCATCGTCAGTCTGCCTACCGCTCTTTGAATAGTGCTTGGGCACTACCGGTTAGAATTTTAGTGAGATTTGAACACGGGTCTCATCAACCGTGAGTCCACCGCCGTCTACCGCTGGACAGGTCTTTTTTTCTGTCCAGTTTTTATAATTATCACTGATATTATAGCTGATAAGACTTTTTAAAATTGGTATGTCATCTTTCTACAACTGCTACAAATTAAATAACTAGTTTATAAATAATAAGTGTTAAAAAATTGGTCATAGAGTAAATAGAAGAGTCGATAAATGCTTGCATTTACATCTCGATATACGTATTGACTACATCCCTATTTTACTTCTATACAACAGTCTATAATCTATGCATTTGCCTCAAAACTGGACACTTCAATTTTAGCCTGTCTTGTCACGTATATATCTGTCTCATAATTTTGCATTCAGTATTTGGTGAGTTAAAAGAGTGCAGACTATAGATTTTCTGTGCTATTTTCAACATGTGTTCTATTGTATTCCAATTTCTTTGGTTTTACGCGCCAAAACATCCCAGCTGGTTAGAAAACGGAAAAGGAAACAATTATGTCAAAGTTTTAAAAAAGAAAATTAATTTGACTAATTAGATTTGATTGCTATTACATCCGCAAGTCTTAAATATATATTTTTTAATTTTATTAGTTCCGATATTAACTTCCCATACAAGACTCAATTAATTAGCTTTAAAAAAAGTAACATAATTCCGTTTATTAATTACGGAAATATGTACTTTAACCCTCTTTTAATAAAGGTTATTTTCCGATAAAGAAAATTGTTTACGAAAACCATTTCTAATAGTCTTAAGTAAACAACTTTTCATACAATAATGATATTTCAATGTATTAAAACTTTAAAGAATAAAGATTATAATTGCGTGTTAAAACGACGTCTAATGTATGTTGTAATAGAACAATGGATTCAAAAAACGAACATCTTATTTAGATCGTTGAACTTTATAGTGATGTAGGTAACGTGCTATCGATATTTATTAATTTAAATTCTTAATTTTCATAGCAACATTTTATTTTTATTTTGGATATAACTTATTTAATAAAGATAGTGTTGTAGTGGTCACGGTATATTTAAATAAGTAAATAACACGAGACTAACATTTCCCTATCAGTACAAAAAAGCACGAAACTATGTTTTTATTTATTAGTTCCTTCGTTTTTTTTGTTTATTTTTTTTTAATGTAGCTCGGCATGTGACAACACTTCGCCTGATGTAAAGCTAGAGTGCGGTCCATGAATGGAAACAACTTCTACTACAGAGAAACCTGTGCCTCCACTATGCCGGCTTGAGGAGACGATTGTTAAATGTTTTTTAAAATTTTATTTCGAAATTCCAATGGGAATCTGGTGGTATGGATCAAAAAATATTTCATAGACGTGTTTTAATTAATTAATATCGATATCTATAGACATATTTGCAAATAGTGCATCACTATTGAGAATATAGTTCACGGGTACAGTCGCACGCACACCACAAAAAATAAATAAGATGATAATCGCAAGGAAAAGTGGTTTTAATAAACGCTTCCCATGTGACCTTGAACATTTTTTTTTAAATCTTAAACTTCTAATTGAGTTTTAGAGGGATTTTGTTTTTTTAACATTTAAAAATTATTAACTAATTCCTGCACGTTTATTAACACGTATAGGTCGTAAACTTGACTGTATGTGATGTAAAGCTAGAGTGCGGTTCATGAACGGAAACAACTTCTAATACAGATAAACTACAGCCAGCAGTCGCCTCCGCTATGCCGGCCTGAGGAGAGTGCACCATCCGGATTGACAGTGCACACTCCTCTCGTTATACCTGGCTACTTGTGACGTGACAAAGATCACGTTTCGCTTCTGCCTGTAGTTTAGTCTGTAGTAGCAGTTGTTTCCATTCATGGACCGCACTCTAGCTTTACATCGGGCGAAGTATTGTCATAATTATGCCGAGAGATACAATAAAAAACACCTTCTGGTGCAAACGGACCTTTAATAGTATTAGGATGTTTAATAGTATAAGGCGTTACTTTGCGGAAATCCATAACCGAATTATTTTGGAAATAATTATTTGAAAACACTACTTAGCAACTAATTTCCGCTAATCAATGTTAGTGAGGGTAGGTGCACAGTCACATTAGCTGTCAATGTTAGACCCTTCACCGACATGCAAGAACCTCGACGCGTTTCGCCACTCCACGTGGCATCCTCAGGAGACGTGTGGTCGTTTCGAAGCATGGAGGTTGTTGCATGTTGGTGAAGGGTCGTAACATTGACAGCTGATGTGACTATGTACCTACCCTCACTAACATTGATTAGCGGAAATTAGTTGAGGTATTTGCATGTTGGTGAAGGGTCTAACATTGACAGCTGATGTGACTGTGTACCTACCCTCACTAACATTGATTAGCGGAAATTAGTTGAGGTATTTGCATGTTGGTGAAGTGTCTAACATTGACAGCTGAGTGACTGTGTACCTACCCTTGCTAACATTGATTAGCGGAAATTAGTTGCAAAGTAGTGTTTTCAAATAATTCTTTTCAGTTAACTTCTAAAAACAAATGAAATATATATTTTCAGTTGTGGGTGTTATGTGTATTGTGCATATCGCCGCTATCAGCAGCTGATGAAATTCCACCAGGGCTTGTATCAACCGACAGTGAACAGGATTTAGTGGCATCAGAGAGTCAACAAGGTGAGTTGTCACTTCTTTAACGTGAAAGCCAACACCTGAGCCTCCATGTTTAAAATATTTTAAACATTTTATATTGGTAGCTATTTGTTTATTAAAGTGATTTGCGATAATAATTAGTGCTGAGAAAGTTATCAAATTACTCAATTTCAACATAAATCTGCTATGTTTCAGACAATGTTGTAAAACAAAATGTATGGACGCTCAGGTGTTGGCTGTAACGTTCGTGGTCGCTCATTAAAGAGTGGTTGGCAGACTCATGATGGTTATTAGCCCCAGTCTGCCGTTTTAGGGTAGTACCACCATTTTCGAATTACACACCCGTAAAGTGACCTTGTCGCGTTTCGGGAGCAATTTGTTCTGTCAATCTAGAGATACTCGTCTCCTTAGGCCGGCATAGCGGAGGCGACCGCTGCCCATAGAGATTTGTCTGTAGTAGCAGTTGCTTCCGTTCACGGACCGCACTCTAGCTTTGCAACGATAATGGTAATTGGTTTGGCATTTCAGATCTGCAGGCTCAGAAGAGAGAAGCATCTCTTTCTAATTCGTACGGCGATCCTCTACCTTCAGATGCGTATGGACCACCACGGGATATCAATATTAATGGTTAGTATACGTCATCCCTTCTATGGATGCGGTGGTTAGCACGCCAGCCTGTAACACGAGACTCCTAATGTAAAGCTAGAGTGCGGTCCATGGATGGAAACAACTGCTACTACAGAGAGAAACCTGTACGGGCAGCAGTCGCCTCCACTATGCCGGCTTGAGGAGACGAGCATGTAGCATCTTAGATTGACAGTGCACACTCCTCTCGTCATACCTGGCTACTTTCAAACTGCGACAAGGTCACTTCACGGGTGTGTAATTCGAAAGTGGTGGTACTACCCTAACACGGCAGACTGGGTAAATAACCATCATCAGTCTGCCTACCACTCTTATAATGTAAAGCTAGAGTGCAGTCCGTGAACGGAAACAACTGCTACTATAGCTACAGGCAGTAGTCGCCTCCGCTATGCCGGCTTGAGGAGACGAATGTGCACCATCCAGATTGACAGTGCACACTCCGCGTGTTATATATTTCTATATTATACTTTGGAGCCTGAGCGCCATTGAGCGCATTTAGCGAGATTCGAACACGGGTCTCATCGACCGTCAGTTCACGAGTCTTACCGCTATAGCCATTACATTTAAACGTGCCAATAAAGTAATATAAAACGATACATTGGTACCAGTCGACAGCTTTCGTGAGATTCGAATACAAGACTCTTAACCAACACTAACACCAGGTCTAATAGTTAAATATTAGAAAAACATTTACGAAAAATACATATTTTCCATTTCAGTACCGGATTTACCAGCGCCAGTATATGGAGTACCAGATCTCTCCATCAATAGTATAGTCTTCCCATCGAACCTGCCACCACCAGGAGCCTACGGACCACCATCACCAATAAATCTTCCTAACAACATTTACCAAGGCCCACCACCTCCCATAAAACCAAAACCTCATTATGGTCCCCCAAAACCTGTCTACGGTCCCCCGAAACCTGTGTATGGGCCTCCAAAGAAGAACTACAAACAGAGTCTCCCGAAGCCAGTTTATGGTGCGCCATTTAAGAGTTACGGACCACCGAAGAGTCCGAAACCTGTTTATGGAGTGCCTAAACCTGCGTATGGACCACCGAAACCGGTTTATGGACCACCAATCCAGAATTTACCTTTACCCGAATTACCTCAAATAAGTTTACCACAAAACTTCGGCCATAACCTACCGGCACCTATCTATGGAACGCCGTTACCTAATCTTCCATTAGATTTAAAACCTAACTTCCCGATCCCCTCAGATAGTTACGGCCCACCAGGCCATCAATTAGGGCCGATAGGGCCCGAACAACAAATAGTTTTACACGACAGTGGTAACAATTTAGGGCATTACGGCCCTCCACAGCCCGATCCGAATCCTAGGCCTCCGCATCCTGGTATTCCAGCTCCGCCTACACCGCCCCATGTGCTTTATGATGGATGGAAACCGATACCCGGTGTGTCACAACCTTTGCATCATCAGCACCATGAACACCATCATCAACAGGAGCACCATCAGCAATTGGACGATTACGGTCCTCCACCGCCTCCGTCTGGACTCGAATTGCACTTCGAAAGTCATATAAATCAAGCTCCAGCCTTTCATCAGACGCAAGTAACAACAGGCTATTCACACGTGCACCAAGATGCGTTATCGAATATCGACATAAACGCAATCGTCGGTGGAGATTCGAATCATATTGACCAATCGAAGACTGTTTTTGAAGCACATTACACTGAACCGTCGCCTGGCCACGACATCGTAGTTCACACTTCTATATCGGCGCCAGAGAATCCTTCAGACAGTTACGGAGCTCCTCCTTTAGACTCGTTCTCGACGAACGGGCCTTACCCCGCATCTTTGAGGCAACAGGGAGCTAAAGGATTAGTCCCGCCTTCTGGCATATACGGCGTACCTCCCGGCAGTCAATATGGAGCTCCTCCGAGACATCCCCCTGCCAACTTACCACTGCCTTACGGCACCTTCTCCGGATCAACTGGCAGTCATTCGATTCACGCGGGCGGGTCAAATCCGAGACATCCGATTAAGTTTAGAGAATCGGTACCGGAAGGTCTGTTCCAGCAAATAAGTGCGACGACAAACCAGAAAGATTCCTTCGGAGTAGACCACTTATCCTCGGGACCTAAATACATTCCACCACCGATTCGCGAAGTAAAAGATATAAATTCGCAAACACATAACCACGGTATCAGCGTATCAATCGAGCCATCTAACCTCTACAGTTTACCACATGCTGGTAATGCGATCAATTTTAATCAAAACAGTTATGGAACTCCGGTAGACTCGTACGCGGCGCCGCTTCTGACTGTGTCCGATCATAGCGGCGCCGGGTCGGACGTCAACGCTATCACAGCAACTTTAGACGGAATGATATTGGCTAACTTATCCAATTTGGATGCAGCGGCGATATTGAAGCACTGCCCGTATCATGAAGCTATTTTAAGAGCTGCTAGGTTAGGTGAAAAAATCCCGTCAGACTTGGCCTCCAGTTACGTCGCGAGCTTGAGTACTTTGGGTAATACGCTCAAAATAAATCAAAATAAGGATTTATTTGCGTCCGCTCAGAATTCAGTACAAACCATAGTCTTACCTGATAACAATAATAATAAAATAGAAAAATCAAAAGGGAAATCATTAAAGGAAAGTAAACAATCAAACTACAAAGAAGTATCCGAACAAATATTAAAGACGAGCGAAAAAATCCGTTATTTGAGTGAAGAAGCGAAGCAGTTGCACCACAAAATAGTTACGACCAATCAGAACTTGCATCTCGTTAACGACCAGCTCAATTTCAACCAATACGGTAACCGAGAGATACCAATTAAGGGCCAACACGGTTCGTACACTTTACAGATACAGTCTGCTGATGAAGGTAACGGTAAAAGGTACAAGCCGACACAACCGAGTATTCCTCATGAACAATTATTATCAGAAGGCTTGCTGCAAAGCATTCTTCAGGCGATAGAACAGCCTTCTCAAGGCCAATTACCCCCGAAAATAGGCACAAATGTACATTTTCAAAAATCAAACATTATGGATTTAACCAAGATTGATTCTGGTGGTTTAGTTCTTCCGGCGGGTTACGAGCCTGTCGATAGAACTAAAGCTAAAGAGAAAGATCAAGCAATTGCCGCCACTAATATAAAAGAAGTGTTAAACAAACAAATGCTTGAAGAATATAATCATAGAGGCGATATTCCTTTGACTGAATGTGATTTGAAGGCTGATAATTCTGTAAAGCATTCGATAGTTGTCCCTCTACCGACTACGCAAGTTGATGACGTGGATAATGACGTTGCAATTTATTTTAATGAGGCAAAAGAAGAAGAACCAGCTCCTGTAACTGAAATCAGTGTCTCCACAAGCATAAGTGAAGAAGATGACAGAAGAAACGCTCAACAGTACGGAAAAGACAAGGAGTTCGGTGAAAAAGTTAAAAATAATTAATTTGTTTTTAATAGAGTCTGTGCGGAAAGAGAACTGTTGGGAGTTATTTTAAAAAATCCACGCCTATAATAAAAAAAAATTTCTAGGCTTGGATTTTTTCTTCAGCCCGAAGTATCAAGTGTTGCTAAATGTAAAAATTGATATTTTTTATTTCTTTTGGCACAGATTCTAAAGACATCTAGTCTGTTTACCAGTGAGTTTGAAATGGAAACGCAGTCGCAGAACATACGTACATTGGGAATGTAAAACTCACTGGCGGCCATGTTTTTTGACATATCTTTCAGCCATTCTTCCGTGTCCTGAGTAAAAATAAGAATAAGACTGACTGAGTTGTGTGAGAAAAACAAAATGGCGTCTTCCACCAATTATAATAAAAGAAAGACTTTATTTATTTGCCTATACATTATTTATTCGGAATTACTAGCTTGTGTTTTTAGATTATAAAATCAATATTTAAATTATTAATTATCATTTATTGTTTAAACGTTTTTTTATTTACTTAAACTAACAAAATTAGCTTTTAAGCGCTTTAGAGCCGATACACATTTGGAATGGCGCGAATTTTATCGACAATTACGAATTTTATTGACGATAAACAGATGTGTGCCGGCCCTTACAGTATTTTCAGGGTTTCCTTGTTATTCAATGTCAGCATTCGTTGAATAGAAACATCTAGCATGTAATACCTAAACAAAAACGTCCTATTATTAATTTTGCTTATTTATTTATACGTTTTCAATTTGGCGGGAATATAGGGCACTTGGAAAGCATAGGATCAAGTCCGTACAGCTTATTTATGGTTTCTTAATTTATTTTATAGTTTGTAAAATTACTCGCTCAGACCAACTAACCGTTATTTATTATGTGGTATACGTACAAAAAGAAAACTTATACTATAAAAATAAATAAATTGTACAGTTTATATTGTTTTTTTTTATTGTATCATAAACCCAATTTCTTAGAAAGTTATGAATAAATTAGAAATTGCTATAATAAAAAAATTGACTATTTTCGTTTAAAAAAAAAATTAAACAAAGACAAAATAGCGGAAGCCATATTATGAATGCTTAGGTCCACTTGCACCAGAATATATTTATAACATCATTTTAATGTGTAATAATGGTGGATTATTAACCATTAAGTGTTCGTGAACGTGCGTGAGTGTGGGCAAACAATTCAAAAGAAGAGAACCTGTGTTTCCATTTTCCTTCCAAAACTCCGTAGGAAGTTTCAGTAAAGATTCTATCACTTTACTGGAGCAATTTTTGACTTGACTGTATAGTATGATGAATGAATGACTCCTGATTATGTATCATATATATTATATTATTAACTTGATGCAAAAATATTTACTTTGACACTGGCAAATTGTTAATGCCATATAAAACAAACAAAAACATCATTTCGTCTCACTCCATAGACAATATAGATAGTTCATTGCGTCCATTGTCTTTTAGCAGAATTTGACGTTCGGTTACGCGTTGGGCGTCCGTTGTCGGGTCACGTTCTATTTTCTTGAAATTTTCATTGAATTCGTAGGAAAAAGTAGTTATAAATAGTAAATACTGATTTGTTAGTAGTTGACCTCGATGAAAATACATTTTTTGTGGTGAATTCGTGTAAATGGCGTTTAGAAATTAAGTTTGAAAAATGACGCAGTTTCTACCGCCGAACTTACTCGCGCTTTTTGCGGCTCGAGATCCGATACCTTATCTTCCTCCAGCCACAAAATTACCACATGAGAAGAAACAAAAAGGATATGATGGAGTCGGAGCTTTTCTTAACTCCTTTGAGGTGAGTTTGAGTTATTTTTTGTTTTGAGGTTAAGTTTTGTTTCTCTATTTTATTTTTACTATGCGAGCCAACTAAGAATAGGACTGGGTTTGCAGCAAACTTCACTTCAAATAAGTACAACCAGCAAAAAGATTTGGAATAAATCTGATTGCTTTTTTTGTATTTAGCAAATAAAAAGGTTATCTGTTTTCAATTCGTTATAAACACATTTTAGTAGTTACACATGAGACATTTTTACGATATTTAATGTGGTTTTGAAGCAGTTATGTTTATTTGTTTGTAATTTCTTTTACACTTACACATTCATTTGTCCGAATTGCAGAACAAAATGTCAGGCTATCTTTTAGAGTAGACTAGAGACCTTAAAATTTTGAGATACTTCCAGTGGATATGGTACCAAATTGAAGCATTAACTGTGTCTGATTTAACATAATAATTATTTATTTGAAAGTTAATGTAGCACACAGGCGAAGTTGAGGCCAGCTATTAGGGGACAGACCTTAAAACTTTGAGATATTTTCAGTGGAAAATTATTGGGTTGAATCAGTCCCGGTTAGAGTTCAAACGCGCTAACAAAGGTTCTTAGACACTTAAAACTAATTTTAAAATCACGTTTAATACACAATTACATTTGTCAGAATCCTTCCACCCGTTACGAATAGGTTAGGTTAGATTTAGGTTTGTATGCAGAAATCCTTCCATCCATTACGAATAGGTTAGGTTTTTTTTTTTTTCCTAATTCTTTGATTCACTGAAATTTATCTTAATCACTAGAATGGGGGCAAGCAAGGTAAAGGATGCTATGGATACTTCCTTATTTCCTGGCCCCATATGAGACCATTTATTATTTAGAATGGGTAAGGTCAAAAAGGGGATGCGATTGAATACTTCCCACTTTTAAACCCTTGCCCAGTTTGAGACACATAATAGGTTAGGTTTAGGTTTGTATCCATTTATTGCAAGAGTCAATTGCCACGCAGAAATCCTTGTACCCATTACGAGTAGGTTAGTTAAATTTAGGTTTGTATTAAAATTGAGTGTTGCTTAAGATGAAAGTGGTACCAAATTGAAGCTTTAACTTTTTTTTTTTATTATTGTAGCTCGACATGTGACAACACTCCGCCTGATGTAAAGCTAGAGTACGGTGCTAGAGTGGAAACAACTGCTACCACAGAGAAATCTCTACGGGCTGCAGTCGCCTCCACTATGCCGGCTTGAGGAGACGAGCGTGTACCATCTAGATTGACAGTGCACACTCCTCTCTTATACCTGGCTACTTTCAAACTATTCCCGAAACGCGACAAGGTCGCTTCACAGGTGTTACATTCGAAAGTGGTGGTACTGCCCCAGGATGACAGACTGGACAAATAATCATCATCAGTCTGCCTATACCACTCTTTAATAGTGCCTATAGGCACTGAGCGACCAAAGTACATATAACAAAGTTACATTGGTACCGGTCTTTTAGCGAGGTTCGAACACGGGTCTCATCGATCGTGAGTTTACGCGTCTTACCGCTAGACCACGGCCGCTCTGTGTCTGATTTAACGCAATAATTATTTACTCGAATTTCCAAGGTCTACAGATAAAATCGTAACCGTTGGCTCGCATAGTAAGTGACTATCTTTTTTTCGTTAATTTGTAACGTTTAAACAATCCTTGTCGCCTTGAAGCTTCCAGCGGAAACACCTCCGCCGACTCGCGTCGAGACCAGAGAGGAGAGAGCCGAGAGAAGAAGACGCGAACGGGCAGAACAGGCTGCGTATAGGGTAGAGCAGGAGATAGCTTTATGGGAACCGGCTAATAATGGAAGGAATACCACCGGGGATCCGTTTAAAACATTATTTGTCGCACGAATTGTGAGTAATATAATCTATATGCATTTTTTATAGTAGCTCAGCGTGTGACGACACCCCGCCCGATGTAAAGCTAGAGTGTGGTCCATGAATAGAAACCAATGCCGGTGAAGAGAAATATCTGCAAGTAGCAATCACTTCCACTATGCCGGCTCTAGGATGCAGAAAGAGTGGTAGGGTCTGTCTGCCGTCCTGGGGCCTGGGACCTCGTCGCGTTTCGGGAATAGTTTGAAAGTAGTCTCCTCAAGCCGGCATAGTGGAGGCGACTGCTGCCCGTCGAGATTTCTCTGTTGTTTCCACTCTAGCTTTACATTGGGCGGAGTGTTGTCGCGTACCGAGTGAAAAAAAAAGAAGGCAAAGGTGCACTATTCAGGTTGACAGGGTACGCTCTTGTTATTTCTGGTTACTTGCAATCTGTTCCTGTGGTCCAGTTGTGTTTTGAGATCAGTTTGCGAGTAGCTGGATATAATGATAGGATCGTGTATTGTTAACCTGAATGATGTGTTTGTCTGCTCAGGCTGGCATAGTGGGGGCGACTGCTGCCTCTAGACGCTACTCTTTAGTAGTAATTGTTTCTGTCATGGACCGCGCTCTAGCTTTACATCAGGCGGAGTGTTGTCATAAGTTGTTGCCGAGAGATGCAATAAATTTAAAAAAAAAAATCGAATTAACTGTTTTATTTTTTATTTCAGAATTATGATACATCAGAATCTAAGCTGCGTAGAGAATTTGACGGTTATGGCACTATTAAAAAGGTACTTATTTACTTAGCTCACGCCTTGTTCCCACTGGGGTAGGCAGAAACTATGGAGCGCCAGCGACTCCTCTCTCTACATACCACTTTCGCTTCCATTACCACATCCATTACTCCCCTCATGCATGCACGTCGGTTGAGGGTGCTTCTCGTCTGACAATTCTCAGCAGTTGACCGATCTGACTGAGAAAGGTCTTCCTAGGGCGCCCCCTTCCGACATTTCCCACAATAGATCTGACAGGTATAAAAAAAAAACTTCGAGTATTAAACAATTGTGGCTAAAAGTCTGGTAACATCTGATGTCACCTATAACAGAGTCTCTTGGATTTCCTCGGAGATATTGGGTGGCTGCAGTGATATGGACCGTCTCACGCGCAATGAGAGGCTATACATGCTCAATTGTGGATAAACCTGATGTAAAGCTAAAGTGCGGTCCATGAACAGAAACAACTGCTGCTACAGATTAATCTCTATGGGCATCAGCCGCCTCCAGATTGACAATGCACACTCTAGTACCTGGCTACTTTCAAACTGCGACAAGGTCACTTTACGGGTGTGTGAGTAGTTGAACCAATAAGTGGTGGTACAATTACACACGGCAGACTGGGTTAATAACCCACATCAGTCTGCCTACCACTCTTTAATGAGCGACCAAAGCACATATAACAAAGTTACATTGGTCAGAATTTAGCCAGGTTCGAACACGTGTCTCTGAGATCGTGAGTTTGAGACTACATTTGAGAAGTTGAAATCTCACTCTAGCTTAGGCTATACAGGGAAATTTTTTTAACTGGGACAGTATGGGGAAAAAATTTTGACTAACTTCTGCTGCACCGATTTTTTTTCTTCCGATACAATGAAATGATCCTTACATGAAACTGAGTCGAATCGCGTCAAAAAAATTTTTCATCAAAATTACTCATTTCCATGGACAACTCAAGCTTGACCAGAAAAATTACTATGCCAACTTTGTTTTCATAAAAAAAGAGCAAATGGTTCCTAAGACAGTTTTCCTGTATCTCTCGTGGTTTAGGATTTCCCCTATTTTTAGGATATTTTTGTATATTTTCACAAATGTCCACAATTATGTTTCAGATCAGTATGGTGTATAATAAGGAAGACGGGAAGCCTCGCGGTTACGCTTTCATCGAATATGAACACGAGCGTGATATGCATTGTAAGTAAACTAAAACATAACTGTGTATATTTTTATATACAAAATTTATTAGATGTATACAAATATGAGATGTTAATAAATGTGTATATATGATTTTATTAGTTTATTTGATGTAAGTATTATTGGAATGTTTTTTTTATGATGCGTCAGTTTGATTCGGCTGGCCGGCAGTTGTAAGCTGTGTGAAGTAATAAATAAAAGAATAATAATAATAATAAAACTCTTTATTGTGCAAACAAAATAAACAGAACATTTATACAATTTCTCGAAAATTAGGTAACACAATAGGCGGCCTTATTACTTTGGTGGTATTGGATTATTACATATGTATAAAAAAACTTAGAATGTTCAACATCTCTTTTATGTTGGTGTGAAAGAAGACTTTTTTCCTTACAAAATTATGATGAAATTAATTAAGAAAAAATCAGCGCTCACTTAATAGCCTGAGCTTTATTGCTGAACTTAAAAATAAAATAGTGAAGTTGCCACGTAATATATTGTTACTTACATCAAATAAATTTTATATATTGAGTGTCAGTAAGTGACTACATATTTGTATACACTAATGTTTTATAATACAAAGAATTGAGTTTTATTTTCTTGTATATAGGGTTTAAGATATTTTTATTTTTTTTGTATCAACAATATTTAACGTTTTGTGTTAGAAATGCTGAGAATAGTTTTTTTTTTTTGTTCATTTCGTTTTTGTTTCTTTTCCATTTATATGTGCAATGAGCTTGTTCGAGGAAACTACAATGGCTTATAGAAAACTTAAAGAAAGTTTTATTTATTTTAACGCTAGTCTTTACAATAAGGGTTTTTAGATCTTTAGGAGTGTTTCAGGCACCTTAGTCTTCTGCCAAAGAAGGTCGTCCCTTGATCGAATCGATAACAATATGTATGGGACTTGACGTTTCGCTATCTCTTGGGTGACAGTGGAACGTCAATTCCCATACGTTTTGTTTTTTATTTGATCAAGTGACAACTTTGTTCTTGACAACTTGTTGACAACAAAGTGACAAATGCATATATTTTTATTTTGCTTTTTTTTTTGTTTACAATTATTTATTGTTGATACAGAAAAGTTGTTAGTAGTCGTTAGGTTGTCTTTAGGGTTTTTTTTTTGTTGTTAAACGTCAAAGGGATATTGTTGTTAATGATTTTTCTTGTTTTTTTGAATCACAGAACCCGGCCGTTGTAATGACCCGCTAACTCAGAGACACTCTTGTAATAGGTTTGTATGTGGTAAGATTTGCCAACATACAAGTTTTTTTTTTAAAGAAATAATTTAAAACAATGTAGTTTACGAAAAAAGTTACAATTTACGCGGCAAAGTTTAATACGTATATTTTGTATAGTTGATAATGTGTCTCGCTAAATGGGTCGTATTCACCAAAAACTTTTGGATGACCATGACTTTTGAATTGTTCAGACATTTTGGTGAATTCTATCTTAAATATTATTGTAGTTTCTTTACTGAGCGAAATTAAAATAAATACCTAGTAAACTATTTCTAGCACGTAGATTTACTCAGTAACTGATAGAGAATTATTATAATTACAGGTATTTAAAGATGATTTTCAAAGCGTTTTAAATATCATATATTCTTGGCAGTTTATTAATTTTATTTGATATGTTTTTTTTTCTAATAATTAAACAGTTTTTGGTGCTGTTTAGATGTGGTTTCGATTTATGAACATAAATGACAAGTTTTGTTGAGTGCGGTTTAACAACTACGGGGTCCCGTGTAAAGGCAATAATATTTTTATTTGCGGATACATTATTAACCGTATAAAGTATGTGTTTATCCATTGGTAGATGTGTCGGTGTGTTGCGAGATGTGTGTTTTGTTTTTCTTCTCATTGTCTTTAGCCCAGTCAAAGGAAAAAATATATAAAGTCTTTAAATATGTTGCACACCTATATCTAAACTGTTTGAACTAAAAAAAACCTTTTTTCATATATTAAGAATAAAATGTAATTTAAGATAAAAGTATTTTCAAAGCTGACATGTTTTGCGTAACTTTTTTAATGCCTTTGCGTAACTTTGTATCATAGGTACTGAGCGACCAAGGTGCATATAACTTAGTTACATTTTGTTAGAATTTAGCGAGGTTAGAACACGAGTTCATCGATCGTGAGGTTCGTCCTCTGCTGCTAGTAGCCGCCACGCCCGTTCTAAGTTAAGATTTTCGGGTTGTAAACAGTTTTGATCTAAGAGGTACGATATCACAACACAGATGTATTCGAAATGATATGTATTAAAAAAAATAATTAAACACAACCACGTCTCAACACGCCACTGACACAAAATCAATATTCTTAAACATATTATATTAATATTAAAAAACTAAATATTGCGCTATATAATATCCATAATGACGTAAGTACAGTTTAAAGCGCACCAGGTAAAAAGGTCATATAAAAACGACGGGTTTTTTCGCTAAAAAAATGGACGTAAAAATCGACGCGGGATTGTAATAAATTAATGTAATGTAAAAAGTCCGTAAGTAAGTAAATGTCGGGCTAAAGTCAAGAGCCAATCGACAGGTGTCACTTGATCAAATCGAGAACAAAATGTATGAGATTTGACGTTGTCACTGTCACCCAAGTGATAACGAGACGTCAAATCCCATACATTTTGTTTTTGATACGATCAAATAACAACTGTCGATCGGCTCTTGACTTTAGCCTCTTGTCTGTGTCACGGTAGGTAAAATATTTTTATATTTGTAATGTTATTTCTTGGATAATAAAACGGTAGGTATTTTGGTAAGTTTTATATGTTGTATATTTCAATATATATAAATATATAGGACACGCCATTTTAAAAGATAAATTCCGTCGGTTAATGTCGGTCATCTAAAAGTACTTTTATTATTCGCAAAACGTACCTTCTGTTAATTCGAAAAGTGTGTAAAATTAATAATTAACGCGTAAAGCCGGCACAGTGGACGTGACCTGTTGAATAATTAGTGACTGGCGCAATTGTGGGGACTGAAATACCGGTATAAATTTGAATAATGTTATCAGTAATTTTGACAGTGACGTGATAACGTTATCTAGTGTAGGATACTTTTTTCGTTTCTTTCGGTATTGATACAAAAATAACGGTATTTAACTACGTTAATTTTTCATGTTATTTCGTTGTCAGTCCCTGTGCAGCTGGCATGAAATAGTTTATTAGGAATCGGTAACTAATCCAATCATTGCTGACGTCCTATAAACAGACAATATATTGAGTGTCAGTAAGTTGAGTGAGTTTATTTGATGAAATTAAAAAATTGTCACTTTTAAATTAAATTCTTTTATGTGTTTTCATTAACGTACGTATGAAATGTTATCGCGATAATTTTATCATATATACAGGGTGTATCGGGCAACGTGTAAAAAATTTCAAGAGATGACTCAGTAAGTGATTCTGAGCAGAAATTGATTTAAAAATAAATACTTTTTTTTTTATCCAAATGTCCGCATTTTCCTTGTAGAAGCATACATAATTTACTACACGAACGCGTAATCGTTGTGTTGTCGGGCGGTGCATCAAACGAATGACCTCGCCTTTGATCCTGCGCTGACAAGCCGTGTGCCGGCCCACCTGCAACGGCGGTCCACGTCGGCCGGTCCATTTATAGACCTTTTGTTTTTGTGATAATACCATACACGAGAACTTTTATTTAGTAAATTTATTTTTTGAGGGGTGTTCATCCCTCACTTAATATTTACCTTAATTTTTTTACACGTTGCCCGATACATCCTGTACATAATAAAAGAATCTTTATGGTTCTAAACATGATACATAATGGCGCCCTGTTTACGGCCAATCGT
This sequence comes from Tinea pellionella, assembly GCA_948150575.1. NCBI lineage: Eukaryota > Metazoa > Arthropoda > Insecta > Lepidoptera > Tineidae > Tinea > Tinea pellionella. The sequence continues at coordinate 153,823 of OX411273.1, forward strand.
TATTCTTTTTTTTTTTTTAATATGTATATTATAATAATTATTATTATTCTAAACATTTCGCGAAGTCGACGCTGATTTTCTGCGCGTCTCTCGAGCACGATTTGTGCCAGTGTGAGTTTACGCCGGTGTTTATTTAGCGTACGTCAACTGAGAGACGCTAAGTCTCAAGCGTCTCAAAGTACGCACTTGCCTCACGCTTGCCTGTCTCTTTTATTAATTGTGCAAGTGGAAGACTGCTCTGCAGTGCCGGATTTAAGTGTAGCACACCAACAAAAAAAAATCGATAAAGGCTCAGTGGAAACAAAAAATACTAGGCAAGCGTTTGACCACACCCTGCCTGGTGTTAAGCAGTGATGCGGTCTAAGGTGGAGCACGCCCGTCTATGAGGTATCTGTTCACCTTCGATCTGAAGAGACCTATGTTGTACGTGTCGGGAAACACAGACACCGGGAGGGAGTCCCACAGTTCCATACTGAGTTTTGTTTTAAATTTTGTGTTAGCCAACTTATTTAGTGCTCTCTTCTTTACCTTGACCTTAATAGAAACTTTCAACAGTTAACCACAAACGATTCGAGGGCCTCCACATGGGTTGCTGAAGTCTAAATCCGGCGCTGCTGCCCTGTAAGAAAGACTGTATTCTGTAGTATCAGTTGTCACCATCCACGGACCGCACTGTTGTCATCGCAGAATGTTTAGAATAATAATGTAGTGTAATATAGTAATAATAGTTTGTTTTTTTGATGTAACGATTTCAGCTGCGTATAAGCATGCCGATGGTAAGAAAATTGATGGAAAGAGGGTACTTGTTGATGTTGAACGTGCTAGGACTGTCAAAGGATGGCTGCCGAGGAGGCTGGGTGAGCGTTCTTATTGTTTATTATACTCGGGACGGGGACTTCCGAGGGCGTTCAACCTCTAAGAGCCACGTACTCGACTGGGGCCTGGCTCAACAAGATGAATTAACTAATTGACTGGGCCTCGCAAAGCTGGGGTCGCTGACGTCCAGCGCTTGAAGGGTCCTTGCAAAACGGGGGCCTAAGACAATGCGTGTGGAGTAAATGTAAACGTTCAACGGTCGTCGTCGCCGTAAAAGTAATAGTTAAAGTTACTTTAACCGGCCTTCTGGTGCAGACCGCCCTTGGACTAGACGCACAGTGTGTACTCATTTGGCTTGGTATCGATTCAGGTGGTGGACTCGGTGGTACGCGTCGTGGTGGTGCCGATGTGAATATTAAACACTCCGGGAGAGAAGACAATGAGAGGGAGAGGGAGAGATATAGACTAGAACAGAGGGAGAGGCAAGATAGGGGAGAACGTATGTATTTTTTTTTATAGTAACTCTGCTTGTTGTCTAGTGTAAGAGTGCGATCTATGAGTGGAGAGGAATGACTGTATGCAGCAGTCGCCTCCGTGATGCCGGCTTGAGGAAAAGGGTGTGCTCCGTCTAGGTTGACAGTGCACGCTCCTCTCGCTATACTAGGCCGCTTCCAAGCTGATCCCATACAATTGTAATCTAGTTATATATTTTTGGTATTAATTTGCTTGTCGTAATATTACCAGGTCGTCGCCGCAGCACATCACGCCCGAGGCGACGTAGTACATCTCGTAATAGGAGGAGAGAGAGACCGAGGGAGGAAGAAAACGACAGGTATGTTTTTTTATTCTTATATCCGTGCATGAAAGGAAATGAACTGCTACCACAGAGAAATTAGTAATGCTCATGGACCTCCACTGTGCTTACCACCAGACCAGTCGAGGTCGTGTCGTCGTATAGCGAGAGGAGTGTGCACTGTCAATCTAGATGGTACATGCTCATCTCCTCAAGCCGGCATAGTGGAGGTGACTGCAGCCCGTAGAGATTTCTCTGTAGTAGCAGTTGTTTCCACTCATGGACCGCACTCTAGCTTTACATCAGGCGGAGTGTTGTCACATGCCAAGAGCCACAATAAAAAAAATGTGTCGTCATTAAAAAAAAAATCTTCTGGCGGTCAACCTCCGCTATGCCGCTGAACGTGCACCATACGAAAATTATTATGACAATTTGCAGGAAACGTCGTCGCTCGCGTTCCCGTTCGCGTCGTCGCACCGCACGCGACGGTCGCGAGAATAGAGACGCGAGAGAACCGAGGGAGAGGGAGAATAGAGACGGACGGGACGGCAGAGACGGCAGAGATAGAGACAGGAAGAGAGCGAGAAGGGAGAAGCATAAGATTAAACCGGAAAATGTTAAGATCAAGGAGGAACCGCAAGATGGTGAGCCCACTGTTGACTTTGAATTATTAATTTTGTTTTTATTAAGTGCTACTACTGCTAACTGCTACTACAGAGTGCGGGCAGCAGTCGCCTCCACTATGCCGGCTTGAGGAGACGAGCATGCACCATCTCAGATTGACAGTGCACACTCCTCTCACTATATCTGGCTACTTTCAAACTATTCCCGAAACGCGACAAGGTCACTTCACGGGTGTGTAATTCGAAAGTGGTGGTACTGCCCCAGGACGACAGACTAGGCTAATAACCATCATCAGTCTGCCTACCACACTTTAATGAGCGACCAAAGTACATATAACACAGTTACATTCGGCCGCTCTTATAATAATGGTGGATGTGGTGCTGTACGGGGCCAAATGTTATCTGGGACCTGAGTCATGTCGTCCCCTTGAATCGTTTCAGATTATCCGGAGTTCTCAATTGCACCCATCGATGTCAATGTCAAGCAGGAGAATGAGAGAGATGAGAAATACAATCCTGAGGAGGATATGAACAATGATGATTATAATTATTGAATGATTTGATTAAATTGTACAGTCAGTATCGAAAGTTTTCTGTATGAACACTATTTTTGTGTGAATAGAGCATTAAGATATATAACTAGAGGCGCAAACCCCATACAATTGACATGAAAAAGCCGTAGGCAGTTTCAAACGATTTGACAATGACAATCTTAGTGTTGCCGGTATAGTTAAAAATTTTCCCCACACTACTTTTTTTTTCTTTAGATATTTTTATTCAGTGTCGATTATAATATATCTAGAGGCATGCATTTTTAGCTAAATAAAATAAAGTTTAATGTTTTAATTGTTTAATATAAGTTGAAATTATTCTTTCTTAAAAATAAAATGTTTCTTTTTTTTTATATTATAATACGGGTTATGGGAAACGATGTTTTACTAGCAACACTAAATGTAAAAAATATCCCTAATTTTATTTGTTTTTTTGTTGTTTAAGGACAATATAGATGTTGAAAGGATATATTTACGTGTGAAACGTTATCCCGCTTTTTTTGTTGTGCATTTGGGATCGAGAATTGCACGTTTTCACCACATATTTGCCCATTATGAGTTTATATACGTCCTGTCAAATACCAACTGACAGAAAGCTTAATTATGGCTGTGGGCAGATCTTCACTCGCCTCACGTTGGGAGCGTTATTGCGCCTCTAGTATATATCTCAATGGAATACGAGTTTAATTTTTTGACAGGTTCGTTGATTCCTATGCTGATTGTACACGATTGTATTAGTGAATAAAATTATACGGTTGGTATAAACAGTTTTGGGTCCGGTTCAATTTTCTTATGGTTCCGATGCTTTTATGCTAACTGTACTTTCCAGAATTGAGTCAATAAGAAGCATTCACACTTGATTAATTTTTATTAATTGTATTATTTAAATAAAACACTTTATACACGGTCAGCAATATTAACTGACGTTTCATTTTTTTATTAGTACTAACTAAACATTTGATACATAAGTCAGTGACACAATTTACTGATTTGAGTTGAAGGCGGAAAGTTTTTAGTTAAAAGGATTTGTTTGAAAATAAAATGACTAGTTTTGTAAAAAATAAATTTATTTAGATACATATTTTTTGTTTCATTATTTTTAAATTAAAATAATACAGGAGTGTTTGGCGCGCTTTTGCCCGGGAAGGTTGAGGTGTTTTTTTTATCCCTTTCCTTAATTAGTTTAGTGGTTATTATTATACTAATATATAGCTGCAATACCACTGACTGACTCACTCACTCACTCACTCACTGACTGACATCAATTATTTAGTACTTGCCGGGGGGGTGCGGGGGTGAAATTTTCGGGGTGTATAGAGGGCATCCCAAAACCGTCGAGAAAAATACGACTTTGACCGGAAGTCGATTCTGGACCGGAAGTGGTAGCGATATCTCGGAAACGGGGCGAGTCGGGGCAGTCACCCCGAAAAGAAAGTTGTAGGGAATGCCCTATAATTTCGAAAACGATACTTTTTTTTTCAAAATTGCTCGAAAAAAATTTTTCCTCGATCGTATTTTTATCCTTTTCCCGCCGGTACGCCAATATGAAACGGAGCATGGCGCTTGGGCGTGGCCTAACAGCATCCGCGACGAGGCATTTTCGGGACGAACGATCGAAACGGCTTTACCTCGGTCAGTCGGACGGTGAGCGCGGCCGCGTGAACATCGAATTTGCTCCGCGCGGCGGGCTTTCTTTTAAATAACTCAAGAAGTAGATACGTCAGAGTAACCATGTAAAGAACAATTTTGTTCAGTGTGACCAGCACTATTTTTTTAAATTTTTGTTTTAGTTTTTTTTTTTAATTTTTTAAAATCTTCATATCTCGAAAAGTAGATACGTTAGCGTCACCGTGTAAAGACCAATATTGTTCAGTATGACCAGCACTATTTTTTTTTTAAATTTTTGTTTTTTTTTTAATTTTTTAAAATCGCCATATCTCGAAAAGTAGATACGTTAGCGTCACCGTGTAAAGACCAATATTGTTCAGTATGACCAGCACTAATTTTTTTTTAAACTTGTTTTTTTTTTAATTTTTTAAAATCGCCATATCTCGAAAAGTAGATACGTTAGCGTCACCGTGTAAAGATCAATATTGTTCAGTATGACCAGCACTATTTGCTTTTTTTTTTTTTTAATTTTCTAAAATAGCTATTACTCAAAAAGTACATACGTTAGCGTCACCGTGTAAAGACCAATTTTGTTCAGTATGACCAGCACTAATTTTTTTTTAAATTTTGTTTTTTTTTAAATTTTTTAAAATCGCCATATCTCGAAAAGTAGATACGTTAGCGTCACCGTGTAAAGACCAATATTGTTCAGAAACGTAAACGCTTTTAGATGGCGAGCTAAATATTTTCAAAACTGCCTAAAATCTATTCGATCTAATACGTTTTACGACAAAAAGGGCCTCCGCGGGCCGCTTGCGCCCGCGGCTTTTCCCAACAGCTAGTACTAATATATAGCTGCAATACCACTGACTGACTCACTGACTGACATCAATTATTTCGTACTTGCCGGTATAGTGGAGGGTAGCGGTTTTTTGAGTCGTATAGAGGGCGTCCCAAAACCGTCGAGAAAAATACGACTTTGACCGGAAGTCGATTCTGGACCGGAAGTGATAGCGATATTTCGGAAACGGGGCGAGTCGGGGCAGTCACCCCGTAGAGAAAGTTGTAGAGAATGTCGTCTTATGCCGAAATCAAAAAAAAAATTTTCAAAATCGGGCAAAAAAAATTTTTCCTCGATCGTATTTATATCCTTTTCCCGCCGGTACGCCAATATGAAACGGAGCATGGCGGTGGGCGTGGCCTAACAGCATCCGCGACGAGGCATTTTCGGGACGAACGATCGAAACGGCTTTACCTCGGTCAGTCGGACGGTGAGCGCGGCCGCGTGAACATCGAATTTGCTCCGCGCGGCGGGCTTTCTTTTAAATATCTCAAGAAGTAGATACGTCAGAGTAACCATGTAAAGAACAATTTTGTTCAGTGTGACCAGCACTATTTTTTTAAACTTTTGTTTTAGTTTTTTTTTTAATTTTTTAAAATCTTCATATCTCGAAAAGTAGATACGTTAGCGTCACCGTGTAAAGACCAATATTGTTCAGTATGACCAGCACTATTTTTTTTTTAAATTTTTGTTTTTTTTTTTAAATTTTTTAAAATCGCCATATCTCGAAAAGTTGATACGTTAGCGTCACCGTGTAAAGACCAATTTTGTTCAGTATGACCAGCACTTTTTTTTTTAAATTTTTGTTTTTTTTTTTTTTATTTTTTAAAATCTTCATATCTCGAAAAGTAGATACGTTAGCGTCACCGTGTAAAGATCAATATTGTTCAGTATGACCAGCACTATTTGCTTTTTTTTTTTTTAATTTTCTAAAATAGCTATTACTCAAAAAGTACATACGTTAGCGTCACCGTGTAAAGACCAATATTGTTCAGTATGACCAGCACTACTTTTTTTTTTTTTTTTTTTTTAATTTTTTAAAATCGCCATATCTCGAAAAGTAGATACGTTAGCGTCACCGTGTAAAGACCAATTTTGTTCAGTATGACCAGCACTAATTTTTTTTAAAATTTTGTTTTTTTTTAAATTTTTTAAAATCGCCATATCTCGAAAAGTAGATACGTTAGCGTCACCGTGTAAAGACCAATTTTGTTCAGAAACGTAAACGCTTTTAGATGGCGAGCTAAATATTTTCAAAACTGCCTAAAATCTATTCGATCTAATACGTTTTACGACAAAAAGGGCCTCCGCGGGCCGCTTGCGCCCGCGGCTTTTACCCAACAGCTAGTACTAATATATAGCTGCAATACCACTGACTGACTCACTCACTCACTCACTCACTGACTGACATCAATTATTTAGTACTTGCCGGGGGGGTGCGGGGGTGAAATTTTCGGGGTGTATAGAGGGCATCCCAAAACCGTCGAGAAAAATACGACTTTGACCGGAAGTCGATTCTGGACCGGAAGTGGTAGCGATATCTCGGAAACGGGGCGAGTCGGGGCAGTCACCCCGAAGAGAAAGTTGTAGGGAATGCCCTATAATTTCGAAAACGATACTTTTTTTTTCAAAATTGCTCGAAAAAATTTTTTCCTCGATCGTATTTTTATCCTTTTCCCGCCGGTACGCCAATATGAAACGGAGCATGGCGCTTGGGCGTGGCCTAACAGCATCCGCGACGAGGCATTTTCGGGACGAACGATCGAAACGGCTTTACCTCGGTCAGTCGGACGGTGAGCGCGGCCGCGTGAACATCGAATTTGCTCCGCGCGGCGGGCTTTCTTTTAAATATCTCAAGAAGTAGATACGTCAGAGTAACCATGTAAAGAACAATTTTGTTCAGTGTGACCAGCACTATTTTTTTAAATTTTTGTTTTAGTTTTTTTTTTTAATTTTTTAAAATCTTCATATCTCGAAAAGTAGATACGTTAGCGTCACCGTGTAAAGACCAATATTGTTCAGTATGACCAGCACTATTTTTTTTTTAAATTTTTGTTTTTTTTTTTAATTTTTTAAAATCGCCATATCTCGAAAAGTATATACGTTAGCGTCACCGTGTAAAGACCAATATTGTTCAGTATGACCAGCACTAATTTTTTTTTAAACGTTTTTTTTTTAATTTTTTTAAATCGCCATATCTCGAAAAGTTGATACGTTAGCGTCACCGTGTAAAGACCAATTTTGTTCAGTGTGACCAGCACTTTTTTTTTAAATTTTTGTTTTATATTTTTTTTATTTTTTAAAATCTTCATATCTCGAAAAGTAGATACGTTAGCGTCACCGTGTAAAGATCAATATTGTTCAGTATGACCAGCACTATTTGCTTTTTTTTTTTTAATTTTCTAAAATAGCTATTACTCAAAAAGTACATACGTTAGCGTCACCGTGTAAAGACCAATATTGTTCAGTATGACCAGCACTACTTTTTTTTAATTTTTTTTTTTTAATTTTTTAAAATCGCCATATCTCGAAAAGTAGATACGTTAGCGTCACCGTGTAAAGACCAATTTTGTTCAGTATGACCAGCACTAATTTTTTTTAAAATTTTGTTTTTTTTTTAATTTTTTAAAATCGCCATATCTCGAAAAGTAGATACGTTAGCGTCACCGTGTAAAGACCAATTTTGTTCAGAAACGTAAACGCTTTTAGATGGCGAGCTAAATATTTTCAAAACTGCCTAAAATCTATTCGATCTAATACGTTTTACGACAAAAAGGGCCTCCGCGGGCCGCTTGCGCCCGCGGCTTTTACCCAACAGCTAGTTATTGTGTAAAATTGGTGTTATTTTGCGTAATTGTATGTGAGTAATTGTGGAAACATTAAAGTTCACTCTATATGAGGCAACGGAAGCGGTTTTTTTGTGGTTATCCCACGCCGTGAAAACGCTCATATTGTGACGTGACCGGGTGAATTGCCGCCAAATACTCTAAGAAAGCGTCAAATTGTAAAACACCATTGCAATTTGATGTAAAAACTTCAAGAATTTACTATAAATGAGTTATATATTATATTACTGAAGACATGGCTGTATGGGCTCTGTTCCCTTTGCCTTCCCAGAATGGGAGAATTAACAAAAAAAAATAATTAAATAATACAGCTTGCTGTCATAATAAGAGCTCTTATTAATATAATAGGGTTTGGCGTCCACTAGAGGCTACTGTGCCGCGGCTTCAATTTCAAATGTTGCATATTGACTATCAAAATTTGTAAAATAAAGGAATCGATTTGCAAAATAATTATTACTATTAAAGCATTTAATTAATAATAACCCCAAATATTGTATCAGAAGTAAAAAATTAATACTGATTGGTGCTAAGATTTATTTTTTTACAAAATAAACTAAAAATCATCATCGCGTTTCGGGAATAGTTTGAAAGTAGCCGGCTTAGTGGAGGCGACTGCTACCCGCACAGTAGCTCTGCAGTAGCAGTTGTTTCCATTCATGGACCGCACTCTAGCTTTACATCAGGCGGAGTGTTGTCACATGCTGAGCTACAATAAAAAAAAAATACAAATTTGTTAAAAAAAAAGTGTGGGCCCATTTCGTTTAGACGTATGAGCACATGGTATTACACGAAAATGAATATTAGTTTGATGCAAATAATAACTGACAATGGCAATTTATTATAATGCCATAAAAAAGTAAAATAAAAAAAACCCTCGTCAGTCTGCCAACCAATTATTAGTACTAGCTTCGGTGGGAGGGCTAATATTTTTATTTCGCTTAGCTTTTAAGTGAACTAATTTGTTATGATTATACAAGGCAGCCTCATAACCGAAGTTGGATGGGCAGAGGGAGCATTTGAAGGGCCTTTCTCCAGTATGAGTTCTCATGTGACCTTCCAGGGTCTTCTTTGTCTGAAAACAATTTATAGATAAATCTTGAGACATTAGGCTATCTGTCTTGAATTATTTTGTGTGTTCTTCGAGTGTTAATGTGTGATAATGGTGGATTATTAACGTGAAAGCCAATTCCTGAGTGTCCATACATGTTCTTTTACAACATTGTTTGAAACATAACAGACTTGTGTTGAAATTAAGTAATTTTATAACTTCTATGTTTTATAACTAATCTGCTATGTTTCAAACAGTGTTGTAAAACAAAATGTATGGACGCTCAGCTGTTGGCTTTCACGTTAAGTGTGTGAGTGTGGGCAAACAATTCAATAGACAAGAACCTGTGTTTTCATTTACTTTAGGCACTATTAAAGAGTGGTAGGCAGACTGATGATGGTAATTTGTCCAGTCTACCGTGTTGGGGCAGTACCACCACTTTCGAATTACACACACGTGAAGTGACCTTGTCGCGTTGCGGAAATAGTTTGATAGTAGCCAGGTATAGCGAGAGGAGTGTGCACTGTCAATCTAAGATGGTACATGCTCGTCTCCTCAAGCCGGCATAGTGGAGGCGACTGCTGCCTGTAGAGATTTCTCTGTAGTAGCAGTTGTTTCCATTCCTGGACCGCACTTTAGCTTTACATCAGGCGGAGTGTTGTCACATGCTGAGCTACAATTTAAAAAAAATTATTAATAAAATATTGTCTCAATCGCAGGTACTAGAGATGTACCACAAATAAGCGATTATTTTTTGATTTGATTACCGTATACGCTTTCCCGCAAGAGTGACAGACATGATTTCTTAGTTTCCTCCGTTCACGGTGTATCATCCGGATGTGGGTACGCAATACAGGCCTACTCGAACACGCCTGCGAACGTAAATAGAAAAAAAGTGGCATAATTATGACAACACTCCGTCTGATCTAAAGCTAGAGTGCAGTCCATGAACAGAAACAACTGCTTGCTACAGAGAAATCTCTACGGGCAGCAGTCGCCTCCGCTATGCCGGCCTGAAGAGAATACACCATCTAGATTGACTTTTAAACTATTCCAGACTTCACGGGTGTATAATTAGAATTGTGCAATGTCTACATGACTTCACCGGCACAGCGACTACTACACACTACTACATAGAGACCTATGCGGGCAGCATTCGCCTCCGCTATGCCGGCCTGAGGAGAATACACCATCCAGATTGACAGTGCACACTCCTCTCGTTATACCTGGCTGCTTTCAAACTGCGACAAGGTCACTTCACGGGTGTTACATTCAAAAGTGGTGGTACTGCCCCAGGACAAGGCAGACTGGACTAATAACCATCACTATGCCAGCCACTATTTAACGAGCGACCAACGTACTAACACAGTTACATTGGTCGGAATTTAGCGAGGTTCGAACACGGGTCTCTTTAGTGAGTTCACGCGTCTTACCACTAGACCACGGCCGCTCTTTACTACAATAAAAAAGTACTTACAAAGTTACATTCTTCAAATGTGCACTGTATCGGTGTAACTTTCAAATGTACAGCTATACGATGCTCCTCCAAGCGTGCTGCCTTCACGAACTTCCTCTCGCATATTTCACACGAATATCTGCATATAAAAAACGCCAGATGTAAAGCTAGAGTGCGGTCCGTGGACGGAAACAACTGCTACTACAGACAGCAATCGCCTCCACTATGCCGGACTTCCAAACTGTTCCGGCAACGAGACAAAATCACTTCACAGGGTGTGCAATTCGAAAGCGGTGGTACTACCCCAACACGGCAGACTGAGGTTAATAACCATCACCACTATGCTTTTTTTTACGTGGGGAAATCCCAATTACGGATGCCCTGGCCCTTGATAAGGTTCCAGGGTGATGTCGGGCTCTCCAGCCTAGCGCTGGCATAACGACTAACGGTGTTTCCCTCAACACGTAGTGGATGGAGTCTGGGCACACGTTAGCATTCATCCAGACTATCACCACTATGCCTGCCACTCTTTAATGAGCGACCAAAGTACATATAACATAGTTACATTGGTCAGAATTTACTGAGGCTCGAACACGGGTCTCGTCTATTGAGTTTACGCGTCTTACCGCTAGACCACGATCGTTCTCAAGTTTTCATAGTAGTTAGTTATGATTTATTGCATCTCCGAAGTTAGGTTAACTGACCAGCCATGACTTAGCTAACTTTCAGCATGTCAAGCTAACTTTCGGCATGTTTAGCTAACTTTCGGCATGTCTAGCTAACTTTCGGCATGTCTAGCTAACTTTCGGCATGTCTAGTTAACTTTCAGCATGTCTAGCTAACTGTTGGCATGTCTAGCTTACTTTTCGGGCACACTCCCGTTCTTATATGTAAAAATAACTCTTGAATTTCATTATTGTAAACGTGACTGTACCCGCGCGAAATAGCACCCGCAGCTAACTTCAGAGACGCCATAAAGTTCGACGCGTACAGAACAAAAAAATCTATAGAGTTAATTTTATGTATTTTTTTTAGTAATGTATTAAAAAAAGATACATATACAGGGTGAATTTTTCAAGTGGGCTTTCATGGGCAAATCCTAAACTATGAGAGATATCGAAAAATGCTGAAAGGAGTCTCGATGCCGATTTTGATGAAAACTAAAACTGCATTATTAGATTTTTGATAAATCCATTTTCCCGGCCAGGAATCGAACCTGTTGATTTTGAAGAAAAAAAAACACGCTGTATTATTGTACCATCTGATGGTGTTCCTGATAAGGATCAAATTCTGGGAAGTAATGATATACGGCAAACCAAAGAAAAGTGTTGATTTTTAACAAATTGTCTCTTATTTCCATGTATTTATACATTACCCATTACCTATTTATACATTAAAAGCCATAACCGCCAGATCTAACACCTTTAGATTATTTTCTCGGGGGGCATGTCATAAACGAAATTTACAAATGTACGTACAATGAAATTGATGACTTAAAACTAGCGTTAGGGAATATTCTGAACGGAATCAATAACCTTGTGATGTGGAATGCAGTACACTCCTTGAGGCGTCGAGTTCAGCTATGTATTGAAAATAATGGCTATCATTTTTAACAATTGATTAATTAAGATTTAATTACTTAATGTTAAAAAAAACAGGATTTTGCTAAAAATCAAGACTTTCCTTTCAATTAATCTCGAAGAGCGCGAGAGTTTAAATCATTATGATGATTTTCAATCAATGTACCGGTAGTGTATAAATACATGGAAATAAGAGACAATTTGTTAAAAATCAACACTTTTCTTTGGTATGCCGTATATCATTACTTCCCAGAATTTGATCCTTATCAGGAACACTATCAGATAGTGCAATAATACAGCGTGTTTTTTTTTCTTCAAAATCAACAGGTTCGATTCCTGGCCGGGAAAATGGATTTATCAAAAATCTAATAATGCAGTTTTAGTTTTCATCAAAATCGGCATCGAGACTCCTTTCAGCATTTTTCGATATCTCTTATAGTTTAGGATTTGGCCATGAAAGCCCACTTGAAAAATTCACCCTGTATACCTACTTTAACTTAGCTGGATCTACATGCTTCAAATTATACTTCATGTGTTGATAATATGACATTTGATTCTTGAAGTTCATATCGCACTGAAATATAAAAAAAAATTAAATGCCTCTTCTAAGCCAGTATCGCGGACAGGCACTGGGCGTTTCGAAATCAGCTCGAAAGTAGTCAGGTATAACGAGAGAAGTCCACGAGCCAGCGGAGACGACTGCTGCTTGCAGAAAATCTGTAGCAAGCATTTGTTTCCGTTCATGAACCGCACTCTAGCTTTACATATTATTAATATGGCACAAGCTACAATTTGAAAAAAAAAAATGAAAAGAGAACGCTTCGAGTTTGACTTACACGGCGGAGTGTTGTCATATGGCGAGCTACAATAATAATTATATTTAAAAATAGGCCCGCATAGCGGAGGCGACTGCTGTTTGCAGAAATTTATCTGTAGCAAGCATTTGTTTCCGTTCATGGACCGCACTCTAGCTTTACATCATATTAATATGGCACAAGCTACAATTAAATTTTTTTTTTTTAAATAGAGCGCTTCGTTGTCATATACACAGCTACAATTATTATTTTTAAAAAAGCCGGCATAGCGGAGGCGACTGCTGTTTGCAGTGCCAGTCAGTTTCTGTTCTTAGAACGCATTCTAGCCTAACATCAGGCGGAGTGTTGTTATATACCGAGCTACAAATTCAAAAAATAAGAAAAGAGAGTTCAACAGACCTCATGACAATAAAGCCCAGCAGGCGCCTCATGCGTTACCATATGTATTTCCATTGCTTTCTTGAATAAAAACTTTTTATTGCATTTTGTACACGAGTATTCTTTTTCGCCACGATGTATGCTGTTTGGGAAGATTTATTTATTTAATATTTAACAGAGAATCTAAACTAGTTGATAACCTGAATGACTGACGATGGTTATTAGTCCAGTCTGCCGTCCTGGGGTAGTACCACCACTTTCGAATTACACACCCGTGAAGTGACCTTGTCGCGTTTCGGGAATAGTTTGAAAGTAGCCAGGTATAACGAGAGGAGTGTGCACTGTCAATCTAGAAGGTACATGCTCGTCTCCTCAAGCCGGCATAGTGGAGGTGACTGCTGCCTGTAGAGATTTCTCTGTGGTAGCAGTTGTTTCCATTCATGAACCGCACTCTAGCTTTACATCAGGCTGAGTGTTGTCACATGCCGAGCTACAATAGAAAAAAAATACTTACAACAAATGAGTACGCAACGACGTCTTATCCCTGAATGTTTTCTCGCACAACTCACACTTCTGCCTCTCCATATGATTCTTCAAATGAATTCTCAATTTGCTCAAAGACCTGGCTGTGTGAGCGCAGTACGTGCATTGATGCGTGGCGTGCGTGTCGGTGTGCTCCCTGCACACATGGTCGGCGGTGACGCTCACCCGCGAATGCATTGCGCCGCAAACTGCGCACCGCCAACGGAGGGCGTGTCTTCTGCGATGCGCACTGAGCGCCATTGCGTTCGTAAAACGGACGCTGCAGATGCTGCACACACATGGACCCGCGCTCTGTACACATTGTACAGGAGAAAAAAAAATTCTTTTATATTAGCCCTTTTAACATATGATCTTAAGCTAGAATGCGGTCCATGAACGGAAACAACCACTACTACAAAGAAATCTCTATGGTCAGCAGTCGCCTCTGCTGTGCCGGTCTGAGGAGACGAGTTTGCACCATCTACTCGTAGACACACATGTGCACACTCCTCTCGCTATACCTGGCTACTGCAAGGTCACTTTACGGGTATTCGAAAGTGGTGGTACTACCCAAGGACGACAGACTGGGCTAATGACCATCATCAGTCTGCCTAACACTCTTTAATAGTGCCTATAGACACTGAGCGACCAAAGTACATATAACATAGTTAGTCAGAATTTAACGAGGTTCGAACACGGGTCTCATCGATCATTCACGCGTTTTACCGCTAGACCACGGTCGCTCTGAATCTCTCCTCTTGTGTAGTGTATACCAACCTCATCATGTTTCTTCATATGATTATCCAATTTGAACTTATGGTTGAATCCGAGCACGCAATCGTAGCACTTGTACATATGGCGTGTGAATGTATTCTCCTTTAACGCTTTCTGGCGTTCAGCTTCTACTTCGTCCCATGTTAGAATTATCTACAACAAGAACAACTATCTCATCTTTATTTTGCTGCATGGAAACTATCATACCAACATCTAGGGCTGTCATTTAGGCATGTTGAAAGAAGCTAGACATGCCGAAAGTTAGATAGGTATGCTAAAAGTTAGCTAGACATGCTGAAAGTTAGCTAGACATGCTGAAAGTAAACTAGGTATGGCTGGTTAAGTTTATAATACACTTGATGTCAGTATATACACTTTACACTTACTGACAATTAGCTACTCCCATTAGCCACTTAAGCTACAGAGGATGAAAGTGAGCTAGACACGCTGAAAGTAAGCTAAGTCATGGCTAGTTAGGTGTCAGTAAATACACTTGATGTCGGTATATACACTTTACACTTACTGACAATTAGCTACTCCCATTAGCCACTTAAGCTACAGAGGATAAAAGTGAGCTAGACACGCTGAAAGTAAGCTAAGTCATGGCTAGTTAGGTGTCAGTAAATACACTTGATGTCAGTATATACACTTTACACTTACTGACAATTAGCTACTCCCATTAGCCACTTAAGCTACAGAGGATGAAAGTGAGCTAGACACGCTGAAAGTAAGCTAAGTCATGGCTGGTTAGGTGTCAGTAAATACACTTGATGTCAGTATATACACTTTACACTTACTGACAATTAGCTACTCCCATTAGCCACTTAAGCTACAGAGGATGAAAGTGAGCTAGACACGCTGAAAGCAAGCTAAGTCATGGCTGGTTAGGTGTCAGCAAATACACTTGATGTCGGTATATACACTTTATTACACTTACTGACAATTAGCTACTCCCACTAGCCACTTAACGAAAATATACTTTGGATATCACTAGTTAAAATTGGAAAGGACAGAAGTGGTGAAAACGTGGGAGGGGTTGCTTTGTTGAGATAAAAGTGAAAGGGTCATGTATGGTGGAGTCTAGGTTTTTTTTTTTTTTATTGTAGCTCGACATGTGACAACACTCCGCCTGATGTAAAGCTAGAGTGCGGTCCATGAATGGAAACAACTGCTACCACAGAGAAATCTCTACGGGCTGCAGTCGCCTTCACTTGAGGAGACGAGCATGTACCATCCAGATTGACAGTGCACACTCCTCTCTTATACCTGGCTACTTTCAAACTATCCCCGAAACGCAACAAGGTCACTTCACGTCAAGTTAATAAAAAGGTGACTTTTTAGAGGAAACACTCACCATTTCAACATCTTTAGGATTGACGTTTAATTTCTCTAATTTCTTAACAACTCTCATGTTACTGACGACACCAGTCTTCTGTTTCTTCTCTCTTCTCTTACTCTTCTCTTTACTATTCTTCTTCGATATCACTTTGAGCGGTACATCATCGGAATCTACTGATGGTGTCTTAGACTTTGATGATACTTTGTCTAAAGACAGGGCATCATCATTTTCTATCGCTGGTGGTTCTAAAAGTATATTTTAAACATTTAACTGCTACTACAGAGAGATCTCTACAGGCGGCAGCCACCTCCTCTATGCAGGCCGGCATACACCATCTAGAAGGACAGTGCACACTCCTCTCGCTATACCCGAAACGTGACAAAGCCACTTCACGGGTGTGTAATTCGAAAGTGGTGGTACTACCCCAAGAAGGCAGACTGGGTTAAGAACCATCATCAGTCTGCCTACCACTCTTTAATGAGCGACCAAAGTACATATAACAAAGTTACATTGGTCAGAATTAGCGAGGTTCGAACATGGGTCTCATCTATTGTGAGTTCACGCGTCTTACCACTACACCACGGCTTACGCTACATGAACGAGCTTAGTAAAATCTTTAAAAAAAAACGAATAAAGAAGCGTGAAGTGACCTTGTCGGGTTACGGGAACAGTTTGAAAGTAGCCGAGAGAAGTGTGCACTGTCAATCGTGCTAGATGATACATGCTCGTCTCCTCAAGCCAGCATAGTGGAGGCGATTGTTGACTAGAGATTTCTCTGTAGTAGCAGTTGTTTCCGTTCACGGACCGCATTCTAGCTTTACATCAGGCGGTATTGTCACATGCCGAGTTACAATAAAAAAATAAATCCAAGAATACCATCAAAGAATGCATCGTAAGCAGGTTCTATTTTAACTTCAACGAGAGGCTGCAATTGTTCATTCTCATACATCGATATGCATTTCGCTGCAGTTCTACGCAGTTGAGATAAAGACCATGTTTGCTGCAAGAAAAAAACCGAAATTTATAGTATATGGAGACGAAAATCCTGAGAGATTTTGTGCTTGATTCCTATATAAAGGGTAATAACAATTTTTGATGGCCATTTGCAAAGGAATGACTACTGGAGGTTTCAAAGCTTTATAAATTGGTTTCAAGTAGTTGTTGTACTTATACATATAGAGGAAAACCTCAGCATGTTCCGCAAGTCCGTTTCGTCCAGTTCAAATTGAGTTTTCAGCGGGGCACGATGAACGTGAGAGGGAAGCCCCGTCCGTAGTTTATTTTTATATGTTCATTCATGTTATAAAGTAATATGTCAAACATATGACAAGCTTCGATCTTTTGTTTTTTTATGCAGTATAAAATATATTTTAGTACATGCGCGAAACAGCCTGCGCGAGACGCCGTAAAGTTTGACGCGACCTATAACAAAAAGCGACAAAACTACTCACATGAATTTTATGCAATAAATTAGCAGCAACCTGTATTCTTCGCTTAAACTTGACTCCATTACGTATGTACGCTAAACACTCCCAACATAACATAATACTTCTCTCTAATATACACTGAAACATATAAAAGTCAACAAGCATAATAATAAATACACCAAGCTTCTCGAAAGTAAAGTAATAAACTAACCACAGAATCTAAAAGTTGTGTAAAATACTTCTTATGTTCACCGTCTTCTATAGGCGATAATCGTCTGTCTGTACTCAAACAACCAACACAAGTAGACGCATCAATCTTATTTACCTCAATATCAATACTCATTTTTTGTAAAATTAACGATTAAAATTCACAAATTACAATAAAATATGTGTAAATAAAAGGATTGCGTTTTCATCACAGGTTTTCATTGAAAGCTTTGACATTTTTTTTTTGTTTTTTTTTTTATTATTTAATTCTCCCATTCTGGGAAGACAAAGGGAACAGAGCCCATACAGCCATATATATCTCATTTGTAGTAAATTCTTGAAGTTTTTACATCAAATTGCAATGGTGTTTTACAATTTGACGCTTTCTTGGAGTATTTGGCGGCAATTCACCCGGTCACGTCATAATATGAGCGTTTTCACGGCGTGGGATAACCACAAAAAAAACTGCTTCTGTTGAGGTATAGTGAATTTTAATGTTTCCACAATTACTCACATAAAATTACGCAAAATAACACCAATTTTACACAATAATAACCACTAAACTAATTAAGGAAAGGGATAAAAAAACACCTCAACCTTCCCGGGCAAAAGCGCGCCAAACATCCCTTATTTTTTTGTTGTTGTTTCAAACTCAAAGGGAGCGATACCTGTACAGCCTTATAGTCACCAGCGAAAATATATTTTTCAATAGACTGCCCTGTTTTTTCAGCAGTTCTTAATCAACACCTTGTTACCTCAATAAAATATGTAATACCGTCCTAACTCCTTTTATCTAAGTACCTTTGCACAGAAGAGACATTATGAAGATTTGTTGTTGTGTTGATATAAATGAAAAATTAAATAAAAAGTATATATAATTCCTCTTTTATTCAGAAAATAAACGTTCATTTTAAAAACAATACTAGTATAATGGCTGCAAACAATACTGCGCATAATACGGATCCTGCAATTGTTATTTTTTTCATATTTTTACCCAAACATGTGTTTTGTCCATGCAACTCACCCCTAATAATAAATGGACTACGAGTCGGTTTGGACTCTACTTCATTGCTTTGTTGTGCCTGCAAAACATAGTTTTTTTTAGTACAAAATATCCTAAAACGCTCCACTATACTTTATGCTCTTCTTCACTTATTTGTTTGAGTTTTAGTGGAGATGTGGTATATTCTTACCGCCCGGAACATATTCATCTTATAGGTAAAAATAATTATTTAATTAACTACTAATTTGTATTTTAGACTTCATTTCTGACATTGACGTTGTGATGGATAGTGCGAATACAGCAGAAATAATAAGTGATGTACACATTATAAAAATAAAAATAACTAAATTGTCGTTTTGTTCACTATGAAGATTTGCAACGCCAAAAAAAAGGACTGTAAGATGCTGTATGGGTAACTATGTCTTTCTCTTTGAAGAATTTGCAACTGCTAAACTATTATTTTAAAAAACTATTGAAAGGAAAGCCTAAGAGAAATTAGCGCACAATTTTTTTCTCGAGTTTTTCGATGATTTCTAGTTAATTTTGTAGAAAAATAAATCTACGTTCCTTATTACCAATCAGGTTTAATTTTTTTACCCGGGTTATTCAGTAATTAGATGTTTTCTGACGCAATATTTGAGGTTATTATTATTTTAAATGCTCTAATAATTGATGATATCTATTTTTTATGTCTATTAATCGGTAAATGATGTAAATAAAATTGATAAATGAAAAAATAAGATATTATTTTAGAATATTGTTTTGTTACCAAACTATTAGATATTAAATGGGCGTTCTCCTTTCAAAATTACCGCTCTCTTGACAAATTTCTATTCTACCTTCTATTTTGATTGCTGATTTTTTTGGGCAAACTTCAACAAATTTAGGTACCTGACGGTTATTATCCAGTTTGTTTCAAGTGTTTTGGGATAAGTTTGGAAGTCTTGGTATGTCAACGTGGACTAGACGTGGGATAGAGGATACATTCAAAAGTGCAAAATTAAAACAACAAACTCCCCGTCTCAATATTTAATAATTTTTTTTACACATAATAACAAGAATAAAGCATAAAATTAATAGACAATAGAATATTATGGCGTTACTAATTTGTAATTAAAAACCCCGTTTCAAACATAAATAAAAAAAAAAAACAAAACGTAGTGACCCAGAACCAATGGTATTATTGCATTACATTATGTCTGGGTCACTATACAACCAACTCATTGTAGACTTCTGCAAAATAGGAAGATCTGAGATAGCAGACACGGTTATTGCCAATTTTAATTTGAACACATTAAATCAATAATAAAATAAAAATAATTTATTATTAGAATGTCGCGCGTCCACAGCTTACAATTTACAAATTACTATGCGAGCCAACTATAGGACTTGCAGCTAACTTCACTTGACAGATGTCAAATAACTTCCAAATGACACAAAGTACCACCAGCAAATAAAAATATAGTAAAAGTGGCCTCAAATGTCATAACAACGACAATCCTGCCAATGTAGAGTAGTAAAAAAAAATAATCTTAATGTTTTTGCATCAAATTTCAATGGTGCAAAATTTGACGCTTTCTTGGAGTATTTGGCAAAATTGTCGTTGCTATGACGAGGCTATTAACCAAAAGAAGAAGACTTTTGGCTCGCATAGTACAGTAAGCCTTGACTTGACTTGAAACCTGCCTGACTAAATCAAAGACCACAATTTGGCAGTTATCAGTACATTCAACAAATGCCTCCAAAATTCCATATAAATTATTTAATAATGCCGCTTCCCCGTTCACCAAGGTGGTTGGCCAAACATTAGCCAACGTATAGACGCGATTTGGTCGTCCGCGCGTATGAGTTTAAATCCCGCTTCACGGCGTAAAGTGGATTCTCTCCGCCAATAGGATCGCTCCATTTGAAATCAACCCCCGCGGCCAAATAATCTAATTGGTCGGTCTCACTTTACACCGTGACAACGTAATTAAACTAATACTTGACCCTTTACATAGAAAATGCAGTAATGTTGCCAACAATTATTTTTTATAGTCAATTTCCGCGGTATAGCAGTAGAGAACGGACCAATGTAATCCAATTTTTGAATATACGTACTTTGGTCTGTGATACAAGCACTAACTCCGTGGAAAAATGTTGGCAACACTATCCGGTCAACCTACGCCTCTCCACACCTCAGGCTAGCTTGTAGAGCCGTAACGATTTAACAAACAATTGTGACTAAAAGCGTTCATTTCTTCTTCCGAACACCTAAATGTGTTATCCTGATATGTTGATGTAAATTAATTTTAGATTTAAATACTTTTGGACATTGCGGACATTCAGCCATCGCACTCTCCGGCGGATGTACATACTTAATATGCTGATGTAGACACAAATGGGACTTAAAATTCTTCTGACAATGAATACAATTATACACTTTATCTCCTTTAGGATGTACATTCCTCCTATGATTCGATAAATATTTTTTAGAACGGAATATTTGTCCGCATATCTCACACGGCACTTCGGAGTCACCGACGTCATGAACTAACCTAATATGGTCTCTCAAAGTCACTTTACTCTTAAATGCCCGCCCGCACACGCCACAATTCAATATAGACTGCGGATTACAATGAATTTGAAGTACGTGGTCCTTTAACGCGCTTTTCGTGAGTTCTAACATGCAGACGGGGCACGATGTCAACGTATCCAGGTCTCCGGGATCAATTATGTGTTCTATGTCTTTTAGAATTTGAGGGAATGTGTAACGTTTTTTTTTTTTTGGCTCCGCCTTGCATGTCTGTTTGTGGTATATCAATTCCGGTTTGAAATCGAACGTGCAGAAACAAATGTCGCATTTGTAGAGAACTTTCCTGTATCCGTGCTCGTGTACCATGTGATTGGTGACCTGGTCCTTCTCGATGTCGAGGAGACAGTGGAAACAGTACATTTTATCGGTAAACGGGTTGTGTACGACTTCCGTTGTACTCAGTTCTATGTTCTCTTCGTGTAGCTGTGTCGTGCAGGATGCTAACGCTAAGATGTCACTGGAATATTGATAATTTTCGTTTATTCTAATGTGTGTTAAAAATAATTCAATAATTTTTTATTTAAATGTATTTTAATGGTTAAATTATTACAAAAACAAACAAACATGATAAAAAAATGTGATATAACACGATAAATAGCCACACCCAATAAAATATTTTCATATAAATACAAAAATTAAACAAAATGATTATATGTTCAACAATAATGTAATAAATAATTGTTTTAAATACAACAAAATAATGTTAGTGAGCGCAATTTATTGTTTAAATGAGTTATTGTGCTGTAAAAAAGCAAATGGCGGTACACCGCGCCTGCCTATCCCCATGGGAAAATGGCGTGATGACTTACAGAGCATCCATACTGTTATCATCTTCAGCGGTGCCTTCCTCCATACGCTCTTGCTTCACGGCACCAATATCGACATTAATTTGTAATTCTTCAGGGAAATTAGTAAAATCAGCTACGTTTATATCAGTCATTTTGGTTTTTATTTTGTGAAAAATCGGAAAATACCCCCGCTGTATCAGCGACGAACCAATGTCTGTAAATGTCAAACGCGTTTCGAATTTTCCGATTGGAACATTAAAACAAGATAACGTTATTAAAAATTATTATTTTCTGTAAGAGTGAATATTTAATTCTCCAGTAAATAAAAAAAAAAACTGAAAATATAATAAACATCGCATGTCATTTGTAATTTATAAAAAATAAATATTGCTTCATTCGCCATAACACTGCTTCAACTAGTGATGTCCTACCCCGTAATCAATTAAACAAGAGAATTCTTAAATAAGGAAAGGTATGTTTGTTTGTATGTATGACTTTATTTTTTAAATAATATATGTAGACTAACTGACGGTGCTCGGCGCCCCCTGGACTTAGCAAGTTTCCAAGCTCCTGAAGTATCAAATTTGATATATCGCGATCACTTTCCTTAATACATATGGTTAGGTAGAACTTCTTCTTTTATAAATAAAAGTTTTATGTTTGTTTTTTTATTATTGAGGAAAATATTTTGACAGGTGTCACGTGACAAATGGTTATTGCGGATTTTAAATAAAAAGTAAATTTAACAATGTATATTTTTAATATTAATTATATTAAGGTTGTCTAAATAATCACAAATTGTTTTAAAAGTATCTTTACACTTATATTTGTGTATTATTATTTCTGATTTCCAGCTCGATTTAAATTCTTCGTCAGATACAAAAGTCTTCTCTGTTTGTATATCTAAATATTCATCTTCAATTGGAAGAATTAACCTGTGAATTGAATGTAGAAATGTTATTGGAAATTTCAGATAGTTAGACCAAGGGCTAAACTCAAAAGCCATTTGACAGTTGTCACTTGTTCGAATCGAAAACAAAATATATGGGGTTTGACGTTTCACTGTCACCCAAGTGATAACGTCAAATCCCATACATTTTGTAGTCGATTCGAACAAGTGACAACTGTCAACTGGCTTTTGACTTTAGCTAAATGTTACTGCAAAAATGTAGGGCGGATTTTTCAGTAAATACTTTCCATAGAGATTTAAGTTTAAAGTAATTTTAAGCCGACCCGTGATATGTCATAAATCATACCCATTAAACGGTGGTTAGTTGACGTGGTTAGTAGAAGACAGAAAACTACTACTACTACCTAACTCACGCCTTGATCCTACTAGGGTAGGCAGAAACTATGGAGCGCCAGCGACTCCTCTCCCTACATACCACTTTCGCTTCACATCAATATGCACGTCGGTTAATCTGACCCGTTCTGAGCAGTTGACCAATGTCTTCTTAGGGCGTCCCCTTCCGATGCTGCCATCCACTTTCGCACAATAATTCTTTTTAGTTAATCTCCTTTCAGATAAAAGAGAGTAAAACAATGTGAAAATACCTTGTCGCATGTAAGAACATCCTATATTCTTCTTCATCAGCACCATCTGTGTATGTGAAGTCACCGGCAATTGTGTGACCTATAGCTAAACAATGTACTCTTAATTGATGTCGTCTACCTGAAAATATGTCACAAAACATGAAGTTGTCATTGTCAATCTTAATGATGCATACACGTCTCTTAAAGCCGGCATAGCGGAGGCTAGTACCAGTTGTTTCCGTTCACGGACCGCACTCTAGCTTAACACCAAGGGAGTATTGTCATATAATAATAAATTTTACAATTCTCTGTTTTACCTATGGCGCATACAATATTTGTAATGAAATAAACAATATAATGCCAAACTAGATACAAAATAGAAAATAAAATGTAAAAAAATGTCACGTAACAAATAAAAAATAAACAAATTATTAATCGCTTTTGCCACTTTAAATAGTACGCTTTATCAATAATAGCCGGGTGAGGTGCTTCTTGAATAAACTCGAAGTGAGCTCTTTATTCTAATCCGGTAAGTGCTTGATTGTTTTAGAGTACCGGGGGCTGAATTCAAAAGCCAGTTGTCACTGGATCGAATCGAAAACAAAATTTGGGATTTGACGTTTCGTTATCACCTAGGTGAGTTTTTTTTTTTAATTGTAGCTCGACATGTGACAACACTCTGCCTGATGTAAAGCTAGAGTGCGGTCCATGAATGGAAACAACTGCAACCACAGAGAAATCTCTACGGGCTGCAGTCGCCTCCACTATGCCGGCTTGAGGAGACGAGCATGTACCATCTAGATTGACAGTGCACACTCCTCTCTTATACCTGGCTACTTTCAAACTATCCCCGAAACGCGACAAGGTCACTTCACGGGTGTTACATTCGAAAGTGGTGGTACTGCCCCAGGACGACAGACTGGACAAATAACCATCATCAGTCTGCCTACCACTCTTTAATAGTGCCTATAGACACTGAGCGACCAAAGTTTTGTTGAAGTTTTTCGTTTATTGTAATTGAGTGCATCAGTGCTATCACAAACCTGTATTGGGTTTAAGTAATACGACAGTAGCGGCTCCATCCTTATAGTATCCCTTCTCGAGGACTAACAACTTGGTGTCCGCCTTTTTAATATATCTACCCACACTTGCATCGTCCTCTTTCATGATTGGAATCATTTTGTGATTTGTTGTGTCTGTGCGCGTGTTTTCACCTAGACAAATTAATAAAACTTTTAAGCGGTACTAACTAGTTTTTTGTGGCGCGAGTGATGCGGGTACAAGAAGTTTTGAAAAAAAAAATTCGGCCCAATCTCGTTCCGTTCCTGAGATATCGCGTTCCGGAACCGGACGGAACGGATTTTTGGAAATACCTTTACCTCCCCGTCAATAATTGATGTCAGTCAGTGAGTGCTAATCGAGCTTATATAATATGAAAAATATTGACAAATTGTGGTAGGTACATCGTGAATTCGTAAGGCTAAGGGATATATACGAGTTTACATTTAGCCGAGACAGCGTTACTCGAGATCTCTCTATCAATAGAATCGCTTAATTTGATTTGTTATTTACTCGACGGTCAAAATAACATCATTTGATTGGTGGAAAGATCTCGTGTTACAGCGATCACGGCGTAAATGTACCACCACTAAAATACTACATAACATTATAGTTACCTATATCATACTGTATATTAACTGAATCGAGTTCAACATGACCTCTAACGACTGCCAAATAATATTTCTTAGCGAGGCGTTTCTCAAATATTTTTCCCGCTTTCGCGGCACTTTTTTTATTTTTCGCAATACAAAGGACACCACTCGTGGCGAAGTCGAGCCGGTGAACGAAATAGAGGCGGTTAGATGATGATGACATATGAGAATTACTATCTGCTATTTTAGCCGCTACTGTATTCTGAAAATAATTTTGTAAAATTTATTCAATTAATATAATTGAATGACTTCTGTACATCACTATGTCTCGTGTTCTTTGCTTAATTTGATAAGTAGTAATAGCAACATTTTGTTCAGAAACATGCCAAATACTCCAAAATATTGAATCGACTGTATGGGCTTTGATCCCTTTGCCTTCCCAGAATGGGAGAATAAAACAAAAGTAGCTAACATAACCTTAAAAGTAAAAAAAAAGAATAAAGATTCAAATAATTTTAATATTGAAAAGTACCATTTCAGTTTCTACGTTTGAGTTAACGAACATGTCGAACGGCTTATCAACAATAATGAAATTATCACTTTCATAAATCTTCGGAACACTCATTTTACGGCATAAGCATACAAGACTTTGTTAAAAGACTAAAAATATATTCCTACGGTCTACACAATCATTAGTAATGCAAATCTAAATATATTTGTAATTTTATTATAATATAAATAACACATTATTATTCCAAGCAGCGTCCAACAGTTTGTTGGGCATTTTTTCAGAAAATATTTGTGTATGTCAATTTTACACTGAAATATATTAACTTAGTATTTATATTGTAAATGTTTAGGCAAGAAGTTTGTAAATAAAGGTTGTTTATGTAAGAGAATACTGGAACATTTTCTTTTCAAAATAAAGAACTTAGGCCGCACGATTCGTCAAGCGCTCGTCTGTCAAAAGCTAATGTCAACCGGAATTTTTCAATTCGCTTACATCGATACTTCGACTGATTTTAAAAGTCATTTAGTTCATACTTGTTGCAATAATGACATGAATTTTTAAATTGTTTTCATAAAATACCTTGCTTGTTGGATTACACTTTTTTTTGGGGTAATTTAATTATTTTAAAACTCAAAAATGAAGCGAAATAGAATTAAAGCAGAGCCGTCTTCGTTACGCCATGTAGGAGAAAGAGATTTGGCTTATTATATACACGATAGGGTAGAATTATTACATCAAGTATTTTCATTGATAAAACCAAAAGAAATGAAGAATATTGCACCAGATTCTGTGCGAAATTTGCCTATAGACGACCTGGAGGAATTGTGTTTAGAAGAGGTATTTATGATTTTAACATATTTATTTTATTTAGAGACTAATGTTCCAAGCAATGGATGTGTAATTTGAAAGTTGCAGCCTTGCTAGTTTGGTAAAATTGATGAATAAAATTTAGAATGGCTTTTTAATCTTAATTTAGAGTGGTGGTAGAGGATGGACCAAATGATCAATGAGACACGTGTTAAAACCTCTTTAAATACTGTACAAGGCAGACCTATACAGGCATTAATATACAACGAGATGTGCAATAATGCTCCCAATGTGACGTGAGAGAAAATATGGCCACAGGCATGTTTAGGTTCTCTGTCTGTTAGTATTTGACTTGACGGGAACATTGCCAAATCGTTTGAAGCGGCCTACGCTTTTTTTTATATCAAATGTATGAAGTTTGCTTCTCTAGTATATAACTATAGTTAATAGTTTGAAAGTAGCCAGGTATAACGAGAGGAGTGTGCACTGTCAATCTAGATTGACATGGTCATGGTACATGCTCGTCTCCTCAAGCCGGCATAGTGGAGGCGACTGCTGCCCGCACAGGTTTCTCTGTAGTAGCAGTTGTTTCCATTCATGGACCGCACTCTAGCTTTACATCAGGCGGAGTGTTGTCACATGCCACGAGCTACAATAAAAAAAAAAAAATAATAATAATAACGATGTATACATATATACACAATAAAAAAAATGTACCTAACAACAGTATCTAAAAATGTATGTAAATTTAAAATTATATATTTTAGTTGTTAGGTATAAGTTCGAAACGGCTATGCGCTGTATTGGATGGAGCTGAACCACCTTCAGACACCGACAGCTCGGTGCAGGATGAAGTTGAAGCCATCTCATTGGATAGTATTTCTTCTGATGAACAATTCGAGGACCCTAAGGTATGTGGCTATGCTCTAGCGCAGTGATTCTCAACCACTGTGCTGTCAAATTTTAGATAATATATTTATGTTAATATTATTAAATAATATGATTTAAAGAAAAAAAAAATTGCATTACAAGTATTCTTATTATTAACTTGTAATTAATCCCTTAATAAACGTACTGTTACATATTATTTTATTTCGCACATTTAAAATTATTACCATAAACTATTTTACGCAGTGTGGTATAGGTAAGTAATAATTTTTAAACTTATCTTTTTCTTTGTGTGCCGCCAAATTTTTAAATCGTGAAAAGTGTGCCGCATTAAAAAAAAGGTTGAGAACCACTGCTCTAGCGGTTAGACGTGTGAACTCACGATCGATGAGACCCGTGTTCGAACCTCGTTAAATTCTGACCAATGTAACTTTGTTATATGTACTTTGGTCGCTCATTAAAGAGTGGTAGGCGGACTGATGATGGTTATTAACCCAGTCTGCCGTGTTGGGGTAGTACCACCACTTTCCTGTGAAGTGACCTTGTCGCAGATTGAAAGTAGTCAGGTATTACGAGAGGGGTGTGCATTGTCGATCTGGATGGTGCATAATTCTCTCCTCAGGCTGGCATAGTGAAGGTGAATGCTGCCCGTAGAGATTTGTCTGTAGTAGCAGTTGTTTCCGTTCATGGACTGAACCCCTCCCTGTAACCCAAGGTCGCACTTCATAGATCTGTGATGTAATTATGGATGGCCCCTAACATTTTCAGAGTAAGAAATGTAAACATCGCAGTAGCAAAAGAAAGAAGAAGAAAGTCGCTGCCAAGAGTCAAGGGAGGAATCCCGGAGTGACGGTGCTAGAGCTGCTGGAATTACAAGCGCGGGCGAGGGCTATCAGGGCACAATTAGACAAGGAGAAGGGTAAGCAGATTCCTATTTACATGGAGCAAAAGAGAACTCAAACAAAATATAACGAGAGGAGTGTGCACTGTCAATCTAAGATGGTACATGCTCGTCTCCTCAAGCCGGCATAGTGGAGGCGACTGCTACCCGCACAGGTTTATCTGTAGTAGCAGCTGTTTCCATTCATGGACCGCACTCTAGCTTTACATCAGGCGGAGTGTTGTCACATGCCGAGCTACAATAAAATATATATATATATATAATATATATATCAGTATCTAAATATACCCACTGTGAGAATGGTCGTTGCATAGTGCAGTCTGCACAAGAAGGCCGGTTAAAGTAACTTTAACTATTACTTTTACGGCGACGTCGACCGTTAAACGTTCACATTTACTCCACACGCGTTGCAATATCGTGTAAATTCATATTGTTATCGTTAAAAGGGTGGCTGATCTCGAAATAATAATAGAAAAACATCACGGGTGTATAATTCGAAAGTGCTGGTAATTCCCCAGGACGGCAGACTGGGCTAATCATCATCAGTCTGCCTAACACACTTATCTGTAATCTTAACTGTTTGTTACTGTTCACGGACTGCACTCTAGCTTTACATCAGGTGGAGTGTTGTCATATGCCACAAGATACAATTAAAAAATTGTCATGTTATTTTCAGCTGCAAAGACGACCACACCAGATCATGTGTCTTCGGACGATGACGATGTGATTGTAAAGGAGGTGAAGGCGGAAGTGGTGGAGTTGAGCAGCGACGATGATAAGAAACCGGATGTCAATGATATACATAGAAATCAACAGCAACGAGAAAATGGTGAGAAATCCTTTCACCTTGGATCCTTCAAGCGGAGCGTGAAAAAGCACCTTCTCAGGCCGGCATAGAGGTGGCGACTGGAGCCACCGTGCGAGCCACTTGGAGTTGGAGCCACTGGAGCCGCCACCGTCACATGTCGTGCCAAAATAAAAAAAAAAGATAGATTTCTTTCTTCAAATGCGAAATAGTAGTTAAGAAGCTTTAACGGCCGTGGTCTAGCGGTGAGACACGTGAACTCACAATCTTAAAGACCCATGTTCGAACCTCGCTAATTCTGACCAATGTAACTATGTTATATGTACTTTGGTCGCTCATTAAAGAGTGGTAGGCAGACTGATGATGGTTATTAACCTAGTCTGTCGTCCTGGGGTAGTACGACCACTTTCGAATGTAACGTCCATGAAATGACCTTGTCGCGTTTCTAAATGGTGCATACTCGTCTCCTCAGGCCGGCATAGCGGAGGCGACTGTTACCTGTAAAGATTTCTCTGTAGTAGCAGTTCCGTTCATGGACCGTATTCTAGCTTAACATCAGGCGGAGTGTTATTAGATACTATGGTAATAAATAATTTTTTTTCCACTGGGAATCGAACCCAGGGTCTCCGTGTAACAGAACCTAACCACTGGAGCACATAGGCTGTTAGGTTAGAAGCACAGTTGTTAATTGTTAGCAAAGAGCTAAGTAAGGTTCTTCCTAATCTCTTCCCACGTCTCACTTCTCTTCTCTCCATAGCAATTAGAAAGCTCTTTCTCCCATTTTTTAATTTTTTTTTTATTGTAGCTCGGCATGTGACAACACTCCGCCTGATGTAAAGCTAGAGTGCGGTCCATGAATGGAAACAACTGCTACTACAGAGAAACCTGTGCGGGCAGCAGTCGCCTCCACTATGCCGGCTTGAGGAGACGAGCATGTACCATCTTAGATTGACAGTGCACACTCCTCTCGTTATACCTGGCTACTTTCAAACTATTCCCGAAACGCGACAAAGTCACTTTACGGGTGTTACATTCGAAAGTGGTGGTACTACGGCAAACGGGGCTAATAACCATCACCAGTCTGCCTACCACTCTTTAAGAGCGACCAAAGTACATATAACAAAGTTACATTGGTCAGAATTAGCGAGGTTCGAACACGGTCTCATCGATCGCGAGTTCACGCGTCTTACCGCTAGACCACGACCGCTCTAATTAATCACATTCTTTTGTTTTTTAGTACAACCAACATCAGCAACAAGTACAGCAACCACAAAGACAGTAAAGAATAACATAACAGTGATTGTGCCACAACAGAAGTCACGCAGAATTAAACTTGTTAGAAGAAAAACAGTTACTAACGATAAAGGGAAGAGCAATAGTGACGTAAAAACTAAAACTGATGCGGTAGATGTAGATTTGGTTATAAAGGAAGATAAAACAAATGTAGAAGGTGATGCAAACGATGGAAAAGCTATAAATAACGTTGTGGTTGAAGATAAAGATGCAATACTTCAAGATACAGAATTTAAATCTAAGAAAGAAACAGTCAATAAAAGGACGAAGAAAAAAGCTAAAGTCGATAGTAAAAAGGAGGGTAGTGACGATGAAATCACGTTACAGTTGTCTGACACAGAAAAAATGGACTTACTCGAGGATTTTGATAGAAAACAATGTGAAGTAATCAGTTCTGACGACGAATCCGACGAGCAAACGACAAATGATGACAATAAAGTCGAAATTAATGAAGTATCAAGTAAACAACAAGTTGAATCTCCGAAAGTGATCGAAGTTCAAAATGACGCAAACAAGATTGTAGATTCAAACAAGTCAGATGGAGAAGTTAGCGAATCGAGTTCAGAAGGTTTAATCGAATCTGAAGCAGAAGAAGACGGAACATCTAAACAGAAGGAGGTAGAAGAAATAATCGATATTAATTCTGACGCAGAAATGGAAGAAAAAGACAATGTACAAATAACTAGTGTAAATAAAGATTCAGAAAATAAAGCTATAGAGAGTACAAATGCAGAAACTATAGATTTAAATTCAGACATTGAGATTGATCAAGCGAAAATTGATTCGGATCCAACAATAAACGAAGAAAATGACACGGCAATCACAGTGGACAGTGATAGCAAACTAGAGATATCAGACGATAGCTCCTGCTATGAAGTAGAAGGAGTTACATTATCAAAAGAACCGACTTCAGAAGAAATAGAAGCTTTATCAGCGAAAATTGACTCGTTCGAAAGAGAAGAAGTAGTCACAGAGAGGGAGATAGAAGACTACGAGAAGTGTGTCGAGAATATATCGTGGAAGGACAGATATTTAACCAGTAAAAAGGTTAAAACAGTTTTGACCACTGCTAATATATTTAATGCGGTCAGGAAGAAAAATATTGAGTTGAAGAAGAAGTTGGAAGAAAGTAAAAAAGAGAAGAAAGAAATCGAGGCGGAGAGAGTGACAGATGTTGCAGAAGAGAATAGTAATAAGGAAGAGGGGACAATAGAACAATATAATACTCTAGAAGGATCGACTACGTATATAGACCCAGTTAAAGAAGTAAAAATATTAACAAACGAAGAGAGATTGAATGAAATAAAAGAGTCGAATGAAAATTTGATTAAAGACGCTCGGCAATTGTTAAAAATGTACAAGAAATTATTGAAATATAATAATAATGAAAAGAAAGATAAAAATAAGGTGAAAAAGAAGAAAAAGAAGAAAAGTAAGAAAGTGACAGATGGCAGCGGTGTTGCTAGTGGAGAATAATTGTAGATTTCTTTTTTTATTATGACATTGATACGGAAATTATATATTAAATAATGCTTATCACGTTTTTCTTTCTCCTGACTCCTTCTATGATCGCACCGACTTCCTAAAACCTATTCATTTTATTTCCTTGCTCTACAAACATTCCTAACCTCTCCATCTCATTATCCTGGAGCTCAAGCCAAAAGCTAATCGATAGTTGTCGCTTGATCGAATCGAAAATAAAATGTATGTAATAATGTATGTATGTAATGTAATAAACGGTGACTATCTGGTTTCCTTCCGGCACTGTTTGTAATGTGATTGGACGAGCCACTGTCAACAGGGAACGCCCATCGTGCTTCGTCCAATGACATTACAAATAGTGCCGGAAGGAAACCAGATAGTCACCGTGATTCACGGTGAGCTCGCGTCCGCAATAGCCCCCTGATTTCGTGTTTTCAGAACGCGATGCTGATAAAATACCTATGGACGAATGGCATATAGGTACTGCCATTTTTAATTATTAAATAAAAAACACATTAACCAAATATTAGTTTATTTTTTTTGTATAACGTCAACCGTTGTTCTTTCCGCCATTTTACGCCACGTAGCAACCACAACAATGCAGTAAAAATGGACTGAAAATAACATACCTATGTTAATTTTTATATGAAATTATAATTTGACTTGGCTGTATGGGCTTGTGTACCTATTTACTAAAAGTTGAAGGTTTTGGAGGGAAAATGAAAACACGTTATATTTTGATTCAAATAACTCACTGACGCACGTTTAGGATCACTTAACTTAATCGATAATAATTTTCCACCATTATTACTTAATAATATTGGAAAAAACAAGTTTAGGTAAATAATTATTTAAAACCGTTAACTTATTAAAGATGGGCGCCAAAATCTGTTATTACTGTCAATTATCTTGTTCTGGAAAGGCAAAGGAAAGGAAGCCTATACAGCTAAGCCTAACGAACAACTTCCATTAGATATTCCCGCGCAAATGGCTGTCAAACATTTTTTTAAAGTAGACACATATGACAAAGCAAAGGTTAGAAGCCCATACAGTCAAGTCTTAGCGATTGTCTCTTCACAATACTCACAAAGCAGTCCACCAATGTTCAATGGAACACAGTGCAAAGGATTCTTTATCACATCCTCTAAGAATGGCTTCATCGATTTACAATAAGTACATTTCGTAGTCATCAACATAATCATCAATATTGTGCAATAAATAAATACCCCAATACTGAATATTGCAAATATAATTATGAACAATTCCATTACTAGCAGATTTTTGTTCTGAAAAAAAAAAAAACAAACTCTATTACTACACTTAAATTATCGCACTCGCGGGGTTCGTGAAGAGCATTTTCACATGGCGCGTGCCATGAACCAAGAATGTATAGGATTTGACGTTTTAAAAAACCTTTAGTAAAATGCAATGGTTTTATTAACCGACTTCAAAAGGAGGAGGTTATCTATTCGTCGTGTATTTTTTTTTTTTTTTGTGGCGATGTTCCCTCATATCTCCGCCGTTTGTGGACCGATTTTGATGATTCTTTTTTTGTTGGATATATGTCCGCATTGGTCCCGTTTCAATTTGAAGAAAATATTCCGTCTCTAAGGGTGGAAAATTAGGGGATGTTGCGCTGTTTGTAAACCGATTTCGATGATTTTTCTTTTGTTGGATAAAGTATGTCTCGTGATTGGTCAATTTTAAATTTGAAGAAAATATTCCATCTTTAAGGGTGGAAAATTAGGGGATATTTCGCCGTTTGTGAACCGATTTTGATGAATCTTTTTTTGTTTGATAAAGTACGTTTCGGGATTGGTCCAATTTAAGGAATAAAATATTCCACCTTTAAGGGTGGAAAATTAGGGGATATTTCGCCATGAGTGAACCGATTTTGATGATTCTTTTTTTGTTTGATAAAGTACGTCTCGGGATTGATCCCATTTAAGGAATAAAATATTCCATCTCTAAGGGTGGAAAATTAGGGGATGTTTCGATTGATTTTAATGATTCGTTTTTTATCGGATAGGACTCGAGAGTGTCTGTCTATAAGCCCACTACTCATCACATTTCATTTAAACAGCGCGTTTAGAATGTTATCCATACAATCAATCAACAGTTACAACTAAAAATTACAAAATAAAAACATTTCTGAAAAAAATATGAAACTACGCATCGCTTGAATCTAGGACCATTACCAATCATAAAACATGTTTCAAATGCATGCACCGACTTCAGATATATGTTAAATAAAATGCATATAATTAATTTGTAAATAAATACTAAGCATCTATTCTTGTTTATGCTTATTAAATTGTGTGTATGTACTCTCAATTAAAATTATTTTTTTACTTTTTAGTGCCTTGTGTTTTATTTAGAAGTCGGTTCGATTTTTTTCAGAAATGTTTTTTTACTAAAAATATATCTAAATAGAGATCTTTGTGCAAGCTTATAAGAATCCAGACAGACTTAAACATAGACAATCTATTCTATCTCTATTTCAACCATTAGTTTGTGTTAAACCATAGACTTTTATTGAAGTTCACATTGTAACACTCTTCAAGTGTTAATCGAGTGTAATGATGGATGCGTGTACGTGCGTGAGTGGGAAAATGAATAAAAATAGGAGAGGAAGGTGTTGCATAACCTTGATGCGAATATTCACTTTGACACTGGCAAGTTATTATAATGCCGTATCAAATGTAGACGCTCCATGGACCAGATTCTTTGCCTTAAGGGGAGAAATGAGAGAAATTCATGTTTATTTACAACTTACAGTTTGACATTCATTTATAATATATCTCAATGACATTATTCCCATAATAATAGTAATAATGATATCTATGTATCTATAAATGTTATATGCAGCTATTATCCCGTTTCCATCACCATTTTTTGGTTCACACTGTATATAATCCCATTGGGTCACTCTACCTATGGCTAATATCTGAAAAGAACATTAAATCCATTAGTAGAAAAACGTAAATGAGTTTTTTTTTAAATTAGAAATGGCGTCGACACACTGCGTTCACATGCCAAAGATATATTATTTAATATAAAATACTTCCATCCCAGGAATATCAACATAGAGGTCTTAGTACGAGTTTACATTTACGTTGTCACGGCGTAAAGTGAGGTCTATTCACCAATCAGACTGCCGAGGTAAAAAAGAAATCAAATGAAGCGATCCTATTGGTGGAGGATTATTACTTTACGCCGTGATAGCGTAAATGTAAACTCATATTTAGGCCTCAGGTCACAATAGAATTAAAATAGAAATGCCATTGAGATATATAACTAGAGGCGCAAACCCCATACATTTGACATGAAAAAGCCGTAGGCCGTTTCAAACGATTTGACAATGTCAATCTTGGTGTTGCCGTTGTAGTTAAAATTTTCCCCACATTATTGTTTTTTTAAATTAGACATTTTTATTCAGTGTCGATTATAATATATCTAAAGGCATGCATTTTTAGCTAAATAAAATAAAGTTTAATGTTTTAATTGTTTAAAAGTTGAAATTATTCTTTCTTAAAAATATAATATTTCATTTTTTTATGTTATAATACGGGTTATGGGAAATGATTTTTTACTAGCAACACTAAATGTAAAAAATATTCCTAATTTTATTTGTTTTTTTGTTGTTTAAGGACAATATAGATGTTGAAAGGATATATTTACGTGTTAAACGTAATCCAGCTTTTTTGTTGCGCATTTGGGATCGAGAATTGCATGTTTTCACCACACATTTGCCCATTATGAGTTTATCAATTCTACGCGCCACTCGGCTTACGTCAAGTCAAATACCAACTGACAGAAAACTTAATTATGGCTGTGGGCAGATCTTCTCTCACCTCACATTGGGAGCGTTATTGCGTATCTAGTGATATATATCAATGAGAAATGCATCAAAATTCACGGAAATCTCACCAAACCATAAGCAGCAATAATGGACACGCCATATGTCAGCGGACAGCAATAGAAGAATTTCTTTACATTTGGTAAACGTTCCAATTTTATTAGACCACCGTCTTTCCAGACAGAACCCATGATTTTTACAATTGCAGACGCTTTTTTGTTGATTAATTTTGAACTGTCATATATTAAAATTGATAGAGGATAAGTCAAAAATTTTGGCGGGAAATCTTTTGTCACCCCATACATTGCCATACTGTTTATCTTTTATTCCATCTTTTAATGTTTTTTTTTTAGTTTTTTACAATAATATAGACATTAAAACGACATATTTATGCGTGAGACGTAATCCAGATTAACGTTTTGTGTATTTAGGATTGTGGAAAGAAAACGTGCGTGCGCGATTACATCATTTTGATAAAACTAGATAATCATGGCTGGCGCCGTATGCTGAGGATTCCCTGGACCGCTCACCGGACAAATGCTTCTGTTCTGTCGGAATTGGGCATGAAAATCAACCGCGACTGTCATCGCTTTGCCTGCGCCGCATAGCGCGCAAGGATGGCGACAATCTGGAGAGGCTTGTGGTGACAGGGAAGGTTGATGGCAGAAGACCGCGCGGTAGAAGCCCGAGCCGCTGGACAGACCAGGTTTCCATTTGTTTGGAGATGCCGGTCCATAAAGCTCTCCATCAGGCGAGCAGTCGCAGCAGATGGAGACATCTAATTGAGCGAGCCACCAGGAGTCACGATCCTCAACAATGAGAGATAATCATATTATATTTATTCGTGTCTTTGGCTCGACTAATTTGTGCGATGAATGAATAATTCGTGATTCACAATATTAATTTGAGGTAAGTATTTGATTTGACAGTGGCAAAATGTTGTAATTCTTTAAAAAACAAGACAACCAATCAACGTGCTCGGAATGACATATAGCGCCGTTTGAGTTCTAGGAAGACGTTTTGTTTAAAAATGTTATTTAAAAAATATATATTTCTATATAAATACTAAAAATATGATGAATAATGTAATTAATATAATGAACAAAACATTAAATAATAAACTTTATAAAGATGGCGGAATTATTAAGTTGAAATTTTTCGACAAACTAACATTTAAAAAACGCAATGTTTTTTGTTTAAGAAATATGTCAAAGATTATCGCTGTTTATTATTTGGTTCGTAGATATATCTTAAATATTAGGTACCACGTTTTAAATCACATGTCGAACATTATACCTAATAATTATTTAAGAATTTGCTTTTTTCGTTAAATTTGGCACCGAAATCTAGCCATTACATTTAAATGGCCCGGAGCGAAAGGGTTTAACTCGTGTCGGGTCCTTTTTCGAATTGCCCCCTTTAACAATCAAATTGCCCCTCTGCGGGGCGTGGGCCCTACGTTGGGAAACACTGAGTTTGACAGTGCACAGTCCTCTCGCTATAACTGGCTAGTTTCAAACTGTTCCCGACTTCACGAGTGTGTGATTCGAAGTGGTGGTACTACCCCAGGGCAGCAGACTGGACTGATAACCATCATATCTACGCCTAGAACTTTTTAATTGGGATTATTGTTGTTTTTATTCCAGACTATTATGTTTAACAATCTTTTTATTCCAGACTATTATGTTTAACAATCTTTTTATTCTAGACTATTAAGTTTAACAATCTTTTTATTCCAGACTATTATGTTTAACAATCTTTTTATTCCAGACTATCATGTTTAACAATCTTTTTAGCGTAATTCATTATATTCAGTGCGAAGAAAGATCAGATGTGACAGTTCTTATTGTATTTTATAATATTTTCAAATATCTAAGCATGATCGCTAGTAATGTACTTCTGATTAGCGCTATAGCCTTTCTTGTTTTAGGCTTTCATGAGGTTAGTTCCTTTTTTATTATAGCAGCCCTACATGTGACAACACTCCGCTTGATGTACAACTAGAGTGCGGTCCATGAATGGAAACAACTGCTATGTACACTGCACACTCCTCTCGTTATACCTGGCTACTTTCAAACTATTCCCGAAACGCGACAAGGTCACTTCACGGGTGTGTAATTCGAAAGTGGTGGTACTACCCCAGGACGGCAGACTGGGCTTATAACCATCATCAGTCTGCCTACCACTCTTTAATGAGCGACCAAAGTACATATAACAAAGTTACATTGGTCAGAATTTAGCGCGGTTCGAACACGGGTCTCTTAGATCGTGAGTTCACACGTCTTACCGCTAGACCACGACCGCTCTTATATAAAAGTTATTAAGACTATATAGTCTGTGGTATGGAGTTTTGGCGGCCATCTTGAGACGTCAGGTTATCTGTCTTGAATTATTTTCCTAAACTTGTGTGTTCTTCGAGTGTTAATGTGTAATAATGGTGGATTATTAACCATTAAGTGTTCGTGAACGTGCGTTGTTTGTGGGCAAACAATACAAAAGAAGAGAACATGTGTTTCCATTTTCCCTCCAAAACTCTGTGGGAAGTTTCAGTAAAGATTCTACCACTTTACTGGAGCTATTTTTGACTTGACTGAGACTTGTTTAGTGTAATGAATGAATGACTCGTGATGCACAATATTATTAACTTGATGCCAAAATATTTACTTTGACAATGGCAAATTGTTATAATGCCATAAAAATAAAAATAAAATTATTTTCAGGAGAGAAGCGTTCTTGTAATAGAGATTTTCTTAATTTCCTTTGCAATATGGTGTATAATAACATTGTTTTATGATTTGATGAAATTATTCGTGTTCCTTAACCCAAGTTGTGATACGAACGGAGTCGTCATCGTTGGAACTGATGATGACGATCTCAAAATAGCCCAAATGGAGAGGCTAATTAATTTAACTCTTACCATTGTTAAATGTCTACTTATATTATGTATGTAAATTTTAACTGTTTTATTAAAAAAAAAACTTGAGTGTGTGGTGGAGGCGACTGCTGCCCGGACAGGTCTCTCTGTAGTAGCAGTTGTTTCTATTCATGGACCGCACTCTATAGCTTCACATCAGGCGGAGTGTTGTCACATGCCGAGCTACAATAAAAAAAAAAACTCGTCACAACACACAGCCCTGGGCTTAAAGTCATAAGCCACTCGACAGTTGATCGAATCGAAAATTTGACGTTTCGTTGTCACTTTGGTGGCCTTTAGACCCTGATATTTTTTTATTGTACTCGTAGTTCGTGGCTTGTGACAACACTCCGCCATGAACGGAAACAACTGCTACTACTGAGTAATCTCTACAGACAGCAGTCGCCTCCACAATGCCGGCTTGAGGAGACGAGCATCTATCATCTATATTGACAGTGGACACTCCTCTCGCTATACCTGGCACAATCGTCTTGTAGCAGTTTATAAATTATCTAAAAATTATTAAAATTAAAATCAATGTCGGTGTAATTTTTTTTTAATAAGACAACTTTTAGAGCGGTCGCGGCGTAAGACGCGTGAACTCCCGATCGATTAGACCCGTGTTCGAACCTCGCTAATTCCGACCAATTTAACTATGTTATATGTACTTTGGTCGCTCATTAAAGAGTGGTAGGCAGACAGAGGGGCTATTGCGGACGCAAGCTCACCGTGAGTCACGGTGAGCTCGCGTCCGCAACAGCCCCCCCTGATGATGGTTATTTGTCCAGTCCACTTTCGAATGTAACACTCGTAAAGTGACCTTGTCGCGTTTCGGAAATAGTTTGAAAGTAGCAGTTTGAAAGCCAGACCCCGACTGCTGTCTGCAAATCCCCTTCTCTCACAGCGGTCGCCTCCGTTCATGGATCGCACTCTAGCTTAACATTTAAGATCAGGTAGAGTGCGGCCATATGACGTGTTAAAAAAATGTATAATGAAACAAAAGTTTTCGTTTTCAGGTCGTCTGTTGTTTCTTGTAATTGTAAATAGTTACAGAATGATAATAATAAATGATGTGAACAGAGAAGACAACAATTAATTATTAAATTTTATTATTATTACTGATGCAGTCCTAGTTTTTTTTTCTGTAATTGTAGCTTCTTTTTTCTTGTAATTGTAGCTCGTGGCATATGGCACGAGAGAAACTTCTACAGGCAGCAGCAGTGCGTACTGCGAAACTGTGGAACTCTCTCCCGGTGTCTGTGTTTCCCGAGAAGTACAATATGGGCCTCTTCAAATTAAGGGTAAACAGGTACCTCATAGGCAAGCGTGCTCCATCTTAGACCGCATCACTGCTTAACATCAGGCAGGGTGCGGTCGAACGTTTGCTTATTAAGCATAAAAAGAAAGTTGTACTACGCCGGCTTGAGGAGACGAGCATGTACCATTTAGATTGACAGTGCACACTCCTCTCGCTATACCTGGCTACTTTCAAACTGTTCCCGTAACACGACAAGGGACTAAAGCCAATCGAATCGAAACAAAATGTGTGGGATTTGACGTTTAGTTATATTAGGTGACAGTGAAATGTCAAATCCCCTACATTTTGTTTCGATTCGATCAGGTGACAGCTGTCAATTGGCATTTGACTTAAGGCCAAGGTCACTTCACGAGTGTGTAATTCGAAAGTGGTGGTACTGCCCCAACACGGCAGACTGGACAAATAATCATCATCAGTCTGCCTACCACCAGTGCCGGATTAGCCACGTAGCAAGAGTAGCAAATGCTACGGGCCCCGCGAATTTGGGGGCCCCGCGCTCCAACGCCTGTCTGACCGTAATAAAAAAATATTAATTTAGATAGGACCGTAAAATATCTTGCATGCCTTAAACGCGAAGCTCCTTCGGCTATGCTTCACTTCCACTTATTTAATACCCTAAACTTGAGAACCTAAAGCAAACCCAGGGGCCCCTTGACAGAATTTGCTACAGGCCCCGCGCTAGTTTAATCCGGCACTGCCTACCACTCTTTAATGAGCGACCGAAGTACATATAACATAGTTACATTGGAGGTTCGAACACGGGTCTCATCTATTGTGTGTTCACGCATCTTACCGCTAGACCGCGGCTGCTCTGAAACTAGTATTTCTTTTTTTTTTGAGATCGTATAATCGAACGGAATAGTTTAACGGTAGAAGGCGTAAATTCATCATGATTGAAAAGACCAGTGTTCGAACCTCACTAAATTCTAACTCATATGTTATATGTATTTTGGTGGCTCAGTGTCCGAGATACAACCACTAGTTTTACTGTAAGCACTTAAAAATGTAAATAAATTAAAATATTTTTCAAAAAAAATTGTTTTATTTTTTAATATTTCTTCAGGTTATTTGGCAACGTTAAAATGTGGTAAACTGAGATCTAGACCAAAATGGCTGCAAATCTTTTGAAATGTTCAGATTTATATAAAACACGAAATATCGACCCATGTGTTGCATTCGAGTGCAACTGATTTGCTTAACGAGTACTACCTGAAGGTATAGATAGCTGTATGGGCTTTGTTCCCTTCGCTTTCCCAAAATGGGGAGAACCGAACCAAAAAAGGAGACAAATTGTCATTTTTGATTTGTAAAACTGAAATAAGGGAAAAACCATTAAAAATAATTAAAAATGTCAAATTATAAACCTTGGGAACTATTACACTACAACCCATTAGACATAGAGTACACAGTGGAGACTTTTCTCCGTAAATTTACATTGGAACGTGGGTCTTTAATAATAACTATATTTACTTGGGTAAGTATAGGTCTGGTCAAACTTTATGACGGTTCTGAAGTTAGGCACAAGTCGCTCCGCAGTCACTATAAAATTGAAGTATCAGTAACTTTAAGTATTACTTTTACGGCGAAAACGACCGTTAAACGTTTACATTTACTCCACACGCGTTGCAATATCGTGTAAATTCATATCGAAAAACATATTTGGCATACATTTGAAGTTAGAAACATTGGTTTGACGATTACTTTAACTTTACCCAGCCAATATTCGCTGGTTACGGTTAAGGTTAAAGTAAGCGTCAAAAATGACAGGCACGACGATGGTGCTACTCGTGTGGGGTAAATGTAAACGTAAAAGTAATAGTTAAAGTTACTTTAACCGGCCTTCTGCAAACGATCCTAATTTTATTATTGTAAACTTGACTGTAGTTGCGCGAAGTAGCACCCGCAACTAACTTCAGAGACGCCACAAAGTTTGAATCTACGTTAATATAATGTCGGCGCTACACGCTGGCCTTGACTAATGGCGGTTCCTTTTTTTTTGTTTTATATGGCATTATAACAATTTGCCAGTGTCAAAGTAAATATTTTTGTAATAATGTTGTGCATCACGAGTCATTCATTCATTCATCACACTAAACAGTCTGGTCAAGTCTTAGTCAAGTCAAAAACTGCTCCGGTAAAGTGGTAGAATCTTTACTGAAACTTCCTACGGAGTTTTAAAGGGAAAATGGAAACACAGGTTCTTTTCTTTGAATTGTTTGCCCACACAGACTCACACACGTTCACGAACACTTAATGGTTAATAATCCACCATTATTACACATTAACACTCAAAGAAACACACAAGTTTAGGAAAATAATTCAAGACAGATAAACTGAGGGGCTATTGCGGACGCGAGCTCACCGTGAGTCACGGTGACTATCTGGTTTCCTTCCGGCACTATTTGTAATGTAATTGGACGAGCCACAATGGGCGTTCCCTGTTGACAGTGGCTCGTCCAATCACCTTACAAATAGCGCCGGAAGGAAACCAGATATTCACTGTGACTCATGGCGGCCAAAACTTCGGCTGTTACTTTATAAAAATTATAGTTTTTAGGTTGGTGCGTCTTAATACATGTGCTATACGTGCAATGTAGTGCGACTGATCAGAATGCAGGCGTTATCTTTGTGTTAGGACATACGATTTATAGATATGTAGCAATGGGTGCTATTTTATATTTAATTATATCCAGCATAAATACATTTATCTTCACTTTTTATTCGGTTAGTATGTTTTTTATTCTTATTTATTGTTTTAGTTCAGTTATCCCGTTATAGGAAGTCAAAGGGTACAAACCCGTACAGCTTGTTGTGTTTCCTTGTTTTTTGTAATACGAATTTAACAGCGTTTTTACGCCGTGGGATATTATAAAAAAGTACATGAAATGATTTTTTTTCCAATTTGTCGATGATTTTTAGCTCATTTTGCAGGAAAATAAATCTACATTGCTTATCACTAATCTGTTTTAAATTTTTTTACCCGTTTATTAAGTAATTAGACTTTTGCTGGTGCAATATTTGAGGTTAAAATAAATGCTTTAATAATTGGGGAGGTGAATCAGCTTATCAGCTATCTTTTTTACATATTTTTAGATAATATAGATTAATTTAGTCGACACGTGTTTCTGGAAAACTTTTATAATTGCTTTGTTCTTTTTTTATTAATTTTTAAAAATTGCGATCGTAATATAGTAAACCTGAGGTTTCGTTCGGAACTAGACCATTGCCAATGAACAAAAAAATCATTTGTCAAAGGTTCAAACAAACTTTTGATTTTTAAAAGTTCCTGTTAATTAAAACATCGTGTTTATAGTGTAGTTTCGTGTTAAAAATTACATTAGTTATTCGTATAAAACACTGTTATTGTTAGGAAACACAAACAAAAGATATTTGACAAACTTGTGAGGCGACAACCATAGACAACAAAATAATCTACAAAACTGTTAGGTTGATACTTTGTATTATATCTTGTCAAACTGTCTGAAGGTCGATGTCAAAGGTCGAAGACGGTCATTACAGTTTTTCAATTATCTCCTCGATTTTTAAGTATTTTCAGACGAGAATAAAAAAATTCTTCTAATTGAAGTGATATCTCGAAATGGTTTTCGATTCACCATGGGTTAGTTTTTTTGGACCTTGCCCATTGTCGATATCTATTGATTGGTAAACGATGTGTTGATATAATTGAAATAAATTAATGAAAAATTTATTAATTTTTTTTTAGAACAAACGCAGCCTAATTGCCCTTGAGGATCTAATAATATCAATAAACATTTTTAATTACATATTTCTTTCTTATAATTTGGTTTATTTAATGAGTTTAATGTTTGGTTTCTGTATGTCGATATCTAAATGGATTGACAACACTATCGAGCACACGGTCGAATATCCATACATCTTTATAATTTATTTTACATCACTATTTATACGTAAGTATTTACTGAGGGGCTATTGCGGACGCGAGCTCACCGTGAGTCACGGTGACTATCTGGTTTCCTTCCGGCACTATTTGTAAGGTGATTGGACGAGCCACTGTCAACAGGGAACGCCCATCGTGGCTCGTCTAATTACATTACAAATAGTGCCGGAAGGAAACCAGATAGTTACCGTGACTCACGGTGAGCTCGCGTCCGCAATAGCCCCTCTGTTCTTTTTTAGTTCAGAGTTCACATATTATGGTAAGGCATAGGGAATGTATCCCATGCAGCCATGTCTAGTAATTTTTTTTTATTGTAGCGCGGCATGTGGCAACACTCCGCCTAGTGTAAAGCTAGAGTGCGGTCCATGAATGATACAACTGATACTACAGAGAAACCTGTGTGAGCAGCAGTCGCCTTCACTATGCCGGCTTGAGGAGACGAGCATGTACCATCTAGATTGATAGTGCACACTCCTCTCGTTATACCTGGCTACTTTCAAACTATTCTCGAAACGCGACAAAGTCACTTCACGGGTGTTGCATTCGAAAGTGGTGGTACTAGTCCAGGGCAGCGGACTGGACTAATAACCATCATCACTCTGCCTACCATTCTTTAATAGTGCATATTGTCTATTGTTTTCAGTGAATGTCTATTTTATCATTGTATTAAATAGTTACCGTAAAACTTTATTGCCCGAAGAGGTAGTCGAAGAAGAGGAAGTTGTAGAGGAAGCGGAAGAAGAGGAAAAAGAAGAGAAGGAACCAAAAGAAGAAACAAAAGAAGGAGATAAGCGTATTGATAAAAATAATATTAAAGTTTAAACAGATTTTTTGATTTTTATTTTTTTTAATTTCTAAGGTGGTAGAAGGCAATATTTTCAGCGACATCTATCCCTTAAACTCTGAACTATTCCGAGCCAGAAATTAAATTATATTAATATTAAGTATTTACACTTTTTAATTGTGTGTAAAATTTTATTTAATAATTTTTTCAATTGCTTACTGAACCAATTTTAATTTAATCATCAGTGGCAAAAATGCAGTCGTGTCTGAGTTTTGTCACTTGACAGATACGATTACGTAGATCTCTGTATAGTCTGTGGTCTGATGTTACGCTAGAGTGCGGT
This sequence comes from Tinea pellionella, assembly GCA_948150575.1. Taxonomy (NCBI): domain Eukaryota; kingdom Metazoa; phylum Arthropoda; class Insecta; order Lepidoptera; family Tineidae; genus Tinea; species Tinea pellionella. The sequence continues at coordinate 198,822 of OX411273.1, forward strand.
CCATGAACAGAAAAACACTACAGACAAATCTCTAAAGGCAGCAGTTATGGACTATATGTTAATTGGGAACTTTCCCGATTCAAAAGGACATGCGTTTCCATTTTCCCTCCAAAACTCCGTGGGAAGTTTCAGTAAAGATTCTACCATTTTACTGAAGCTATTTTTGACTTGACTGAGACTTGACCTGACTGTTTAGTGTGATGAATGAATGACTAACAGTATTATTGACTTGATGCAAAAAATATTTACTTTGACAATGGCAAATTGTTATAATGCCATATAAAACAAAAAAAAAACCCACAGACGGCTAATAACCGTAATCAATCAGTCTGCCACCACTCTAAAATGCAAAATAGAAAAAGGTAAAACAAATGAAACAGTTTAATTAACAATAAATAAATTTTAATAAAATTCATACAAAATTATTTCTTTGCAACATTTTCGACAGGAGGTGTCTCCAGTAACATGCGATAGCTGTTCACAATAATAACGAAATAAACGTGCACTGGAAATAAAAATAACATATTTTTTAATTATGTCTTGTGGCATGTGACAACACTTCGCCTGATGTAAAGCTAGAGTGCGGTCCATGAATGGAAACAACTGCTACTACAGATAAATCTCTCATGCCGGCTTGAGGACACGATCGTGTTCCATCTAGGTTGACACTGACTCCTCTCGTTATACCTGGCTACTTTCAAACTATTCCCGAACGGCCGACAGACTAGGTTAATAACCATCATCAGTCTGCCTACCACTCTTTAACGAGCGACCAAAGTACATACAACATAGTTACATTGGCAGGTACCGATCAGAACTTAGCGAAGGTTCGAACACGCGTCTCATTGATCGTGAGTTCACGCGCCTTACCGCTAGACCACGGCCGCTCCTAATCTTCTTCTTTTGTTAAATGGCCTCATATGTCATAACAACGACAATTCTGCCAATGTCGAGTAGTGAATTCTTGATGTTTTTGCATCAAATTGCAATTTGACGCTTTCTTAGAGTATTTGGCGGCAATTCACCCGGTCACGTCACAATATGAGCGTTTTCGCGGCGTGGGATAACCACGAAAGAAAACCGCTTCCGTTGCCTCATATAGAGTGAATTTTAATGTTTCCACAATTACTCACATAAAATTACGCCAATTTTACACAATAATAACCACTAAACTAATTCAGGAAAGGGATAAAAACAGCTCAACCTTCCCGGGCAAAAGCGCGCCAAACACTCTGCTGTTCTTAACGAAAAGCACTTTTATACTTACAAAGGGTGACTATAATCTCATATATAATCATGAAGTATCCAAAACTTTGTATCGTTTCAATGATTGAGCGAAGTAGTTCACAATTTGTGTCAACTTTAATATTAAGCACTAGTATCAGTAAAACTAACTGATATATAAAATTTAAGACTGTCCAAATAGCCAACGATAGAATAAATATTTCCAAGAGCAGTAGACTTTTTTTCTGAAAACAAAAAAAAAAAAGTGAAATCAACTTTATTCACGACCACTCAGTTCAGTTTCCTTGACACGAATGAATACCCCGCCATAGAGGATAAAGCACCTATAGTCGTATTTATAATTAGATAGACAAATTGACAACTCGAAACATACACCACGCCTCCATAATGTTGCCAGGTTAGAAGTAAACTATTGTGACACGAATACTTTAATTGATTGTCTTAAAATGACATTTCGATTAGTAATAGCAAATCTACCTATTTTATAATTATTCCGACAATAATAATAATAAAAAAATTCTTAAAAACTCAGGACATTTTGCATTAATGCATACGAGTACTTCTACCGAAAACATAAAACAACAAAAAAAGGAGGAAATATAAAGTTAATTGCATTTTCAATTAAAAGCTGGGTCACAAAATTACAACACTATTTATTTTTTTCCAAAACTCGGCATCCCTTCAAATGTCATTGTTGTCTATCTAATTATAAATACGACTATAGTGTTCATTATCCTCTATAGTCTATGCCCGTTACGTGAGCTCTATGTCCCTCTCCTCCACGTTTGTCGTTGAAAGTCTTGGCCTCGTTCTTGGTACTAATAGTCGTTGCCTTCCTTATTATTTTACAGCGACAACAAAAGCATTTTTTATGGCATTATAACAATTTGCCAATGTCAAAGTAAATATTTGCATCGAGTTAATATTAGGAGTTTTGGCGGCCATCTTGAGACGTCAGGTTGTCTGTCTTGAATTATTTTCCTAAACTTGTGCGTTCTTCGAGTGTTAATGTGTAATAATGGTGGAATATTAACCATTAAGTGTTCGTGAACGTGCGTGAGTGAGTGTGGGCAAACAATTCAAAAGAAGGTTGTGTTTCCATTTTCCCTCCAAAACTTCCTAGGAAGTTTCAGTAAAGATTCTACCACTTTACTGGAACGATTTTTGACTTGACTGAGATTTGACTCTGACTTGACTGTTTGGTGTGATGAATGAATGACTCGTGATGCACAATGTTATTAACTTGATGCAAAAATATTTACTTTGACACTGGCAAATTGTTATACGCCATATAAAACAAAAAAAAAACTTAAATTTTTAAAAGTTCCTGTTAATTAAAACATCATGTTTATAGTGTAGTTTTGTTTTAAAAATTGCAATAGTTATTCGTATAAAACACTGTTATTGTTAAGAAACACAAACAAAAGATATTTGACAAACTGGTGAGGCGACAACCATAGACAACAAAATAATCTACAAAACTGTTAGGTTGGTATTTTGTCAAACTCTACGAACAAGTAGGTCATTACAGTTTTTCATATATCTCAGCGATTTTAAAGTTTTTTCAGACGGGAATCAAAAAATACATCTAATCGAAGTGATATCTCGAAATGGTTTTCGATTTAACACGGGTTAGTTTTTGAGGACCTCGCCCATTGTTTATTACCTGTGTGCACTCAAATAAAAGGATTCCAAGCGCAGACGAAACCAGTATAATGCTCACAATCAAGTTCATATAAGAGATTACATGGAAAAAGGTTATTAACCCGGAGTAGCACGGGTCGTCCGTTTCAATTTTCAAATTAAACATTGTATATATTATATCTGTGCCTATCTGTAAAAAATAACTACAATTTAATTTAATAAATTAATAAATAAATGGTGCATATGTGTGTATACATAGAGATATATACTAGAGGTGCAAACCGCATACATCTGACATGAAGAAAGCGTAAGCCGCTCCAAACGAATTGACAACGTTGCCGTGAAGTCAAAAATTAAGTGATACAGAACATAAAAGTGACTGCGATCATCTTTTCTGTCGCGTCACATTGGGAACGTTATTGCATACCTAGTTGTATATATAGGGTGTATATGTTAAAAGTTAAAAGCCCAGTATTGCAGGCATGACTGCTGGCCAATGATTTTTTATAAACATGGCGTGAGTCGTGCTTGAGTCTACATTTTTGTCGGCTACAAGTACATGCTTGCCTGCGCAGTCAAGCCGTTGCATTGGCGGATATATAAAATACATACAATACAATACAATACAATTGTCACGCCTTTTTCCCGAAGACAACGGAACGCCACTTACCACGATCCTGACACAACACCCTAGCTTCCGTCACATCCACAATTCTCTTCATGCACGCCCGACGGTTATGGGCACTAGGCAGCCCAGTTTTCATGAGGAAACACTCTTCTGAGTCTGCCTTGTCTAACGCATTCACATCAGATTTATATATTCCTTTCGTCAATCTCTTTTCCAAGTGCCCAAACCATCGAAGCATGCCTTTCTCAATCCTCGTCACTACATCATCTTTCAAAGCTCATCTATCGCGCACAACACTATTCCTCATTCTATCCGCTATCGTGACTCCACTCCACTCCTTAGTGACCGCATTTCTACAGCATTAATCCTACTCTACAAATACATACCAACGTGTATAACGCGATCATTATTGTAGCAACCCGGGGAGAACAGCAACATGCTTTTTCAACTTTTGGCAAACGATTTAATTTCACTAAACCGCCGTCGTAGAATAAATTGCCCATTTCAATTATCTATGTAAACAATTTATATAAAAGAATATTTCACTATTGTCAAAAGAAAAGTATTTTACAAGACAGAAGGGCTTTTTTTTTAAAGCAGATATTTCGCCTACATACACTACCTTTTACACTTCAAAAGCTTAATTTTTTTTTGGCACTACATTTGACCTCGACTGGTCTGATGGTAAACGCAGTGGAGGTCCACGAGCATTGAAGACTAGAGAACCGCTCGCACGGTGGCTCCAGTCGCCACCACTATGCCGGCCTGAGAAGGTGCTTTTTCACGCTCCGCTTGAAGGATCCAAGGTTTAAGGATTGGGGGAATACATTATGTTACTTTGACTGTTACAGTTTGCACCAGAAGACCGGCTGGTTACGGTTAGCGTTAAAGTAATTGTCAAAAGTGACAGTTTTTTTGCAGCAACCCAATGTTTAACGTGAAAGTAATAGTTAAGTCATTTAACTTCAACATTCAAGAAAGTCAGTTAGGCCGCATCACTATAGTGCGGTTTCGGCTTTAGAGTACCACTCTACCTACACGCATACCGGCAGACTGATGATGGTTAATTATTATTATCACAGTCTGCTCAGTCAAAAACAGCGCAAACAGGATATAACTAGAGGATATCAAGCCGGCATAGTGGAGGCGATTGTTGCTTGTAAAAATTATTCTGTAATAGCAGTTGATTCCCTTCATATGCCGAACTACTATTATATGTATATTAAAAACTGGTATATATAAAATACTTTTTTTAAAAATTGATACAATAGAATACAATTGTCACACCTTTTCCCGCAGGGATAGGCAGAGACAACGATCCTGACACAACACCCTCGCTTCCCTCACATCCACAATTCTCTTCATGCACGCCCGACGGCTATGGGCACTAGGCAGCCCAGCTTTCATGAGGATGTCTCCTATTTGATCGGAAAACACCCTTGTTTCATATATTCCTTTCGTCAATCTCCTTTCATTCGTCCTTTCCAAGTGCCCAAACAATTGAAGTATTCCTTTTTCAATCCTCGTCACTACATCATCTTTCAAAGCACATCTATCACGCACAACACTATTCCTCATTCTATCCGCTATCGTGACTCCACATACACTCCTTAATGACCGCATTTCTACATCATTAATCCTACTCTCTTGCCTTTTAATTGATCGTTAACGTGAAAACAATTTATTTGTATTCTAATTGTCAAATAAAATTTTTATTATAGGGTTTTATTTTATTTCATTACATTTAGAAATATCGGCCGCGTTAGAAATGTTATTTGTATTTATTTTATTATTATTTTATTCTCTATTTGTCTATATACAATGCCCATATTCGCCGGTATGTACATTTATTTATTAACCTCATTTTTGGATCCCAATAGGTCGTTAACGAAACAATTATTCTAAAATAATATCTTGTTTCAATTATATCAACACATCGTTTACCAATCAATAGACAATGTTTAATTCATTGAGATATACTCGTATATCTGACGGAACGGGCGAGAGCGCTGTCCAAGGCTTCTATCCTCCACTTGTGGGCGATAACTATGCAAATATGCTGAAACACGACAGTTCCTCCGCACAAACAAGTCACAACGTGTCCGCCGCGTGGCTTGTTTTCAGAGACTCTGTCAAAGCGTAACGACGCTTTTGTTTCATATCCAATTAGTGCTTGTACTCATGACCACGTATTCATTTTGTTCCAAGTTAGTTCCCGTAATCGTTCAAATGAGAATGACGGTCACTGCCACTGGGAACGCCCATTGTGGCTTGTCCAATTACATTACAAATAGTGCCGGAAGGAAACCAGATAGTCACCGTGACTCACGGTGAGCTCGCGTCCGCAATAACCCCCCTGATTAAGAATGACGATCTATTTTCCTACAAAATAAACTAAAAATCATCGTTACTCGTAAACTCGAGAAAAAAATTGTGGGCCCATTTCTCTTAGGCGGGCATTCTCCTTTATATATTCTTCTTCTTCTTTTGTTAAATGGCCTCAGATGTCATAACAACGACATTTCTGCCAATGTCGAGTAGTAAATTAATGCCAAAACATCAAATTTCAATGGTGTTTTACAATTTGACGCTTTCTTGAAGTATTTGGCGGCAATTACACAATATGAGGTCCGTCACAATATGAGCGTTTTCACGGCGTGGGATAACCACAAAAAAAACCGCTTCCGTTGCCTCGTATAGAGTGAATTTTAATGTTTCCACAATTACTCGCATAAAATTACGCAAAATAACACCAATTTTACACAATAATAACCACTAAACTAATTAAGGAAAGGGATAAAAAAATACCTCAACCTTCCTGGGCAAAAGCGCACCAAACGCTCTTCCACTAAATTCTGACCAACGTAACTATCTTATAAGTACTTTGGTCTTTCATTGCCTGTTAGAGAAGCACTAGCTTAGCTTAGCCTATAGCATTGAAAAAAAAAACAAACTTCTATGTTGCAGAGCGGTGATGAAGTTCAACCTGGTAGTGTTTTATTACCGGCGTCAAGACGAGGACGATATTTAGCTAATATTGTAAGAAGACAGGCTGTGGTATGTATTCTTAATTCCTTATTCCCACAGGTGTAAAAAGACATAAGGCGTATTGCCCACGTGTTACAATACCAATACTAAAAAGTTATTGCAATTTCATGTAATATTAACACGGAACATCGCTGCGAATGGACAAGGTCCTCAAAAACTAACCCATGTTAAATCGAAAACCATTTCGAGATATCACTTCAATTAGATGTATTTTTTGATTCTCGTCTGAAAAAACTTTAAAATCGCAGAGATATTTGAAAAACTGTAATGACCTTCTCCGACTTTCTTCGGACAAGATAGAACACAAAGTACCAACCTAACAGTTTTGTAGATTATTTCGTTGTCTATGGTTGTCGCCTCACAAGTTTCTCAAATATCTTTTATTTGTGTTTCCTAACAATAACGGTGTTTTATACGAATAACTATTGTAATTTTTAAAACAAAACTACACTATACACACGATGTTTTAATTAACAGGAACTTTTAAAAATCAAAAGTTTAAACTTTTGACAAATGATTATTTTTCTTGTTTATTGACAATGGTTTAGTTCCGGCTGAAACGTTACGATTACTATATTACAATCGCAACTTGGAAAAATTAATAAAAAAAGAACAAAGCAATTACAAAAGTTTTCCAGAAACACGTGTCGACTAAATTAATCTATATTATCTAAAAAATATGTAAAAAAGATAGCTGTCACCAGATACACCTCCCCTATTGAATGATCACGCACGCGATACATTGCCTATTTTTGGTATTTCAAGAAAAGAAAAAAATTATGTGGTTGAAAAAAAAAGAAAGAGTGGTAGACACGACTGATGATAATTATTTGTCCAGTACCACCACTTTAGAATGTAACACCCGTGAAGGTCGCGTTTCGGAAATAGTTTGACTGCTGCCCGTACAGGTTTCTCTGTAGTGGCAGTTGTTTCCATTCATGGACCGCACTCTAGCTTTACATCAGGCGGAGTGTTGTCACATGCCGAGCTACAATTAAAAAAAATATATTTTGATATCAAAAATAGTTTAAAAAACCGTATCTGTACTTTTAGTTCACGGGATTGCCTTATGTCCTTTTACAGCCTGTATTTCTACAAATTCTTTTACTATTAAAACATAAGTATTGTTACGTTCGTGGGGGGTACAAACATAAAATACACGACTTCGGTCTTCACACCAATTTATTGCATACGACACACAATAACGTAGAAGCAGGAGTGGTACGATAGTCGCTGCATAGCCTTCAGTCGCTGTTCAGTATCGCAGGAGTTGCTAATTGCTTGTACCGCATCCAGAATAGGACTCCTCTTTGGGACACTCGGGTGTCGGTATTTATACTCGAACAGAAGGAAGCTTCGAGAAAGATCTCGTCGACGTTGTTTACTAATTATAATGTAAACAAGGTCACAGGTCACGTGGCCAAGATGTTTACGCTACGCCGCTTATACGAGAACTTTCTAGAAACTTCGACGCATGCTATCTCTTTCGCACCCTAGGTGCACGTAACGGTATGATAATAATATTATTTTCCTAACAGGATGGTACCGGTATCAAATTCAATAAAGATGCAGACAGGGTGAGTAAATCGTTGCACTAAATTGCTGCTTATGCTGTGTGTAATAAAACCTAGTATTGCATGCTCAAGTTTTGATACGACGACGTTACATTTACGTCTTGAGAGCGTAACGCGAGGTTTCTCCACCAATAAGATCGTTTTATTTAAATTTGGCGGTCAAAATAGCATCGTCGATTGGTGGAGAGACAAGCGGCCGTGGTCTAGCGGTGAGACGCGTGAACTCACGATCGATGAGACCCGTGTTCGAACCTCACTAATTCTGACCAATGTAACTTTGTACTTTGGTCGCTCATTAAAGAGTAGTAGGCAGACTGATGGTGGTTATTAGCCCAATCTACCGTCGTGGGGTAGTACCACCACTTTCGGGTGTGTAACCCGAAAATATATGAGACTAGACGTTTCACTAAGTGTATATGTATATGCAGATGTGCATCTGGATAGTGCACAAGCCGGCATAACGGAGGCGAGTGCTGCATGTCGAGCTATGCTTTAAAATAAATCCGTTTCGTTTTGATCCATTGTCATCTATCAGCATTGGTCCTTTATAGATGAATGCGGAATCGAAGAAGAAGGTAGACGTTCTTTCTGAGGAGTTATTGCCTTACATAATAGCTGAGCAGGAGAGGAGAATCACGTTGCACAGCCGCGTCATGAGTGCCATACAGAACGGGGAGAAGGGCATCACTATTGCCGAAATTAGAAATAAACCACCGCTTCTTATTAGAAAAGGTACAGGCAGATGCAAAAGTTCATATTAACCATTTACGTTCGTTGCACCAGAAGGCCCGTCAAAGTTACTTCAACTATTACTTTTACGGCGACGACGACCGTTAAACGTTTACATTTACTCCACACGCGTTTTGCAATATCGTGTAAATTCATATTGTTATCGTTAAAATAATAGAAACATATTTGTCTTCTTTTCATACATTTGACGTTAGCAACATTGGTTTGACGATTACTTTAACTTTAACCAGCTAAGATTCGCTGGTTACGGTTAAGGTCAAAGTAAACATCAAAAATGACAGGCGCAACGATTGGTGCAACTCGTGTGAAGTAAATGTAAACCATAATGTAAACATAACGGTTAAAGTAATAGTAAAAGTTACTTTAACGGGCCTTCTGGTGCAAACGGACCTTAAAGGTCGTCATAGACATACTACGTGTTACATTAGAATGAATTAGAAGAATTTACAACTTGTCCCGAAATTCATCATAAATTATGCACATCAAATGGCGTAATAGAGGGCGTAGCATACCGTAAGTATTATACAACCTATTCTACACGAGCAGAGGCCTGAGTCATTAACATAAAGATGTTGTCGCTTAATCGAATCGAAAACAAAACGTATGGGATTTGACGTTTTGCTGTCACCTGAATTCGATACATTTTTTTTTAGTTAATTCTCCCATTCTGGGAAGGCAAAGGGAACAAAGCCCATACAGCCATGTCTTCAGTAATATAATATATATCTCATTTGTAGTAAATTCTTGAAGTTTTTACATCAAATTGCAATGGTGTTTTACAATTTGACGTTTTCTTGGAGTATTTGGCGGCAATTCACCCGGTCACGTCACAATATGAGCGTTTTCACGGCGTGGGATAACCACAAAAAAAAACCGCTTCTGTTGCCTCATATAGAGTGAATTTTATTGTTTCCACAATTACTCACATAAAATTACGCAAAATAACACCAATTTTACACAATAATAACCACTAAACTAATTAAGGAAAGGGATAAAAAAAACACCTCAACCTTCCCGGGCAAAAGCGCGCCAAACACTCCGATACATTTTGTTTTCGATTCGATCAAGCGACAACACACTTTGGCTCCTGATAAAGGGGTCGCACGGATAATGCGCTTTAAGCGATTTTCTCTAAACTTTATGCTGGCTTGAGGAGACGAAGCATGTACCATCTAGATTGACGGTGCACACTCCTCTCTTATACCTGGCTACTTTCAAACTATTCCCGAAACGCGACAAGGTCACTTCACGGGTGTTACATTCGAAAGTGGTGGTAATGCCCCAGGACGAATTTCCTTTTTGCAGCATCTGTGCTTCGCAGTTGTATCTTCGACCATTTTCGGTGTGTCCATATCAATAAAAAGTTTCAGGACTTTTTTTAGCAATGAAATTTACAAAAATAATGAAGTAAGTCAAATTATTAAATGTACTAAGTTTTGTTTGTATCTTAGGTGTGATGTACAGATGTCCGCTGAACCGTGCACCAAAGGAGCCAGACGGCAGCGGGATCATGCTGTGCGAGAGTGACATTGCGCCCACGCAGATTGTCTATGACTCCTGTCTCAGTGCTGAAGATAGAGACCTCTACGTCACGAGAAATGAGAGATATTTCTTCTGCAATCGTGAGTATTTGCCAAAGTATCAAACGTAATAACAGTGTAGTCGCCTCCCCTATGCCGGCTCTAGTTTGATCGTGTCGCAGGTCGAAATTTTCAAGAATTTTAGATAAGAAGTATAACAAGAGGACTATGCATTGTCAATCTGGGTGGTGCATATTTATCTCCTCAAGCCGGCATAGCGGAGGCGACTATTTATCTGTATTAGCAGCAGTTGTTTCCGTTCATGGACCGCACTCTAGCTTAACATCAGGCCACGGACTAAAAACATTTCTGAAAAAATTGAACCGACTTCTATAAAACACTAAAATTACTATAAAGTAAAAAATAATTTTAATTGAGAGTACCTACACACAATATGATAAGCATAAACAAGAATAGATGCTTATTATTTCTTAGATTCAAACAATGCGGAGTTTCATATTTGGTTGGCACACAAACGGCGGAGATATGAGGGAACATTGCCACAAAGAATTGATAACCTCCTCCTTTTGAAGTCGGTTAAAAATTAGGATTTAAGAGTGTCTCACATTTAGGTCACAAAACGGAAGGTCCTGACCTACCCTACAACGGCAGCACGATAATAGGATGCGCACCGACTGAGAGGACTTCACTCAATTACACCAGAGCCAAATGTGTCCTCGAGGACTCTGATGATGTGGTGGTGCATTACAGATATTATCCAGATAGGGTGAGTGAGGTGGAGATGAATAGGGAAGATCATCATGTTGATCTCTTTTCTGCACTAGTGTCTAGTGCAGGTCGATTCAGTCATTACAGTTTTTCAAACAATTCCTCAATTTATAAATTGTGTTCAGACGGGAGTCAATTCGACTTAATGGTGTTTTTCGGACCTTCCCAATTGATGTCAACATTTTAGTCATCTATCGCCGTCATTATCTGTTTGTCCTCGTCTTATTTTCTCTTGCCGTCGCGCTTTTTCTCTCTTATTATCTCTGTTTCTTTCTCTTTTACTGTTATGCTTTTTTCTCCGTCATTGTTGCACTTTCTCTCTCATCGTTGTGCTGTCCTTCTTTCTCAACGTCACGCTTTCTTTCTGTTTCATTGGTGCGTTTTCTTTCTCCCTCACCCTCGCTCTTTCTCTCTCTCTTTCACTCTGTCTCTCTTCCACGCTGTCGCTCTTCTTTTCTCTCTCACGCTGTCGCTCTTCCTTTCTCTTGCCCACGATATCGCTTTTCCTTTCTCCCTCACCGTCGACCTTTCTTTTTCTTTGACCAACACACTTTTTTCTCAAGTCTATATGGATGTAATAATATTACTATGATTTATTTATTTATTTTAAATAGTACAACAAACAGTTTACAAAACATAGTAGTACAAAAAAGATAATACACAGATAAAAGCAAGTCAAATTTTGTAAACCTAATAGTTATACATAACATTGGTTAAAAAGAACAATATGATTATTATAAAAACAAAAATTTAACTAATGAAGTAATTTAACTAATAGAGAAAATAAAAAAATTAAACTTTATTTAAGTAATAACACGAAATACAGGGTGTATCAGGCAACGTGTAAAAAAATTAAGGTAAATATTAAGTGAGGGATGAACACCCCTCAAAAAATAAATTTACTAAATAAAAGTTCTCGTGTATGGTATTATCACAAAAACAAAAGGTCTATGAATGGACCGGCCGACGTGGACCGCCATTGCAGGTGTGCCGGCACACGGCTTGTCGGCGCGAGATCAAAGGCAAGGTCATTTGTTTGATGCACCGCCCGACGACACAACGATTACGCGTTCGTGTAGTAAATGATGTATGTTTCTACAAGCAAAAGGTGGACATTTGGATAAAAAAAAGTATTTATTTTTTAAATTAATTTCTGCTCAGAATCACTTACTGAGTCATCCCTTGAAATTTTTTACACGTTGCCCGATACACCCTGTATATCTGTTCACTGATCAACTAGTTAGGTTTTAATAAATAGATATTTATATATTGTATTTTTGTGTACATTTGTAGACATTCAAGTATGTGACAGAATTGGATCCTGACAGGGAAGTGTGCGACCATTGGAATCCATGTCAGATTGGTTATCTGTACAGTATACCTGCGATTGATCAGGCGAAGCTTGCAAACGACCTTTGGCGTAAGTTAACTCGAAGATAGTTAAACGAGAGGAGTGTGCACTGTCAATCTAAGATGGTACATGCTCGTCTCCTCAAGCCGGCATAGTGGAGGCGACTGCTGCCCGCACAGGTTTCTCTGTAGTAATATGCCATATGTCATATGCCAAGTTACTGTAATAATGTTCTTTGTTTTCAGATGATCAACGTAAGTGCTTTGGTAGAGGAACAATAATCTTAGTTTTTTTTTTAATTGTAATAATATATTTTGTTTTTAGCTGAGAGTAAGTTTTATTATGACATTTATTTAAATTTAAAACTAGTGAACAGATGGGATGAAAGAATTTCGACGGTGTCAGGGTTTTTTTTCTGTTCAATTTTAATCATGATTTTAACATTAATAGTCGGTAATAATTAATTAACATTAATTTTTTTAATTTTTTTTTCAGCACCCGAAAATGGTATGTTATTCGCAAAAGATGTGCTTTGAAAGATGATGTAGTGACGAGGATTGAGAAAGGAATGCTTCGATGGTTTGGGCACATGGAAAGGATGAATGAAAGGAGATTGAAGAGATATGAATGGATGCGTTAAACAAGGGTGTTTTCCGATCAAATGAAACCTGGACTACCTAGTGCCCATAACCGTAGGGCGTCCATGAAGAGAATTGTGGATGTGAGGGAAGCGAAGGAGTTGTGTCAGGATCATGGCAAGTGGCGTTCCGTGGTCTCTGCCTATCCCTGTGGGATATGGGCGTGACAATTAATGGTGATTAAGATTCACAAAAAAAAAACTTTTTTTCTTGTATAATTTTTATTTTTATTGTGTTTCAGAATACCAGAGTAAGTATAGATTGTTTTTTTTTTTTTTTTCTTTTTTTTTATTGTAGCTCGGCATGTGACAACACTCCGCCTGATGTAAAGCTAGAATGCGGTCCATGAATGGAAACAACTGCTACTACAGAGAAACCTGTGCGGGCAGCAGTCGCCTCCACTATGCCGGCTTGAGGAGACGAACATGTACCATCTATTGACAGTGCACACTCCTCTCGCTATACCTGGCTACTTTCAAACTATTCCCGAAACGCGACAAAGTCACTTCACGGGTGTTACATTCGAAAGTGGTGGCACTACCCCAGGACGGCAGACTGGGCTAATAACCATCATCAGTCTGCCTACCACTCTTTAATAGTGCCTATAATTTTCGAAAGTATACCCAAGTTTTTGACGATATCTGCAATTTTTTTTCTATGGCAACACTCCGCCTGACGTTAAGCTAGAGTACCATTCATGAGTTGAATGAAACAAGTAATACCACAGAAAAATTTCTGCTGGCAACAGTCGTCTTCTCTATGCCGGCTTGAGGAGACGAATGTGCACCATCCACCGAGCAAATTCCTCTCGTTATGGCTGATATTAATTTTTATTTGTTGGCTGAAAATTTGAACGAATCCGGCCTAGGGTTTATAAATATTTGGCCCTAGGGCCTAGGCCATGTGCTGGGCTTCTTACTAAAAAGTTTAACACCCTTGAGTGACTCAGGAAATAGTCATGTATCGAGAGGAAATATTTCTCTGTAGCAGCAGTCGTTTCCGTTCATGGACCGCACTCTAGCTTTACATCAGGCGGAGTGTTGTCACCTGCCACGAGATGCAAAAATTAAAAATAATTATTAAAATTTTTATAGCTGATGGTAAGTTTTACAAAAATATTTTATTAATTTGTTTGTATGTAGTGGTGTAGTTAAGGAGGGGGTTACTAAACGCTAATGGGTAAAGTCCAAAAAAAGGAGGACGACTTTAGAGACCCGTGTTCGAACCTCGCTAAATTCTGACCAATGTAACTATGTTATATGTACTTCGGTGCACAAAATACAAGCACAGACAAGGCTTTATGAGATGTATGCATTGATATATGCAACTAGATACTTCTTCTTGTTCTTTTGTTAAATGGCCTCAGATGTCATAACAACGACTATTCTGCCAATGTCGAGTAGTAAATTCTTGATGTTTTTGCATCAAATTGCAATGGTGTTTTACAATTTGACGCTTCCTTGGAGTATTTGGCGGCAATTCACCCGGTCACGTCACAATATGAGCGTTTTCGCGGCGTGGGATAACCACAAAAAAACCGCTGCCGTTGCCTCATATAGAGTGAATTTTAATGTTTCTACAATTACTCACATAAAATTACGCAGGATAACACCAATTTTACACAATAATAACCACTAAACTAATTAAGGAAAGGGATAAAAAAACACCTCAACCTTCCCGGGCAAAAGCGCGCCAAACACTCTTACAACTAGATAAGCAATAACGCTCTCAATGTGACGCGACAGAAAAGATGATCGCAGTCACCTTTAGGTTTTCTGTCAGTATTTGACTTGACGGCAACATTGTCAAATTGTTTGAAGCCGCTAACGCTTTCTTCATGTCAGATGTGTGAGGTTTGCTCCTCCAGTATATATCTCTATGGATGTAGGTATTTTTTTAATTTCCATAATAAAATAGTGTAGATCAAAATTATGATAAAGGATTGAATAAAAATAAATTAACCGAATTAATTAATTGATTTCAGAAATAATTGAATGTACGTATTTTGTATACTAATGTCCGTTTCCACTTCTTACTTAAAAAGTGGCAATAGGGCAAGGTCCAAAAAACTAACCCATGGTGAATCGAAAACCATTTCGAGATATCACTTCAATTAGAAGAATTTTGGGAAACACAAACAAAAGATATTTGACAAACTTGTGCGGCGACAACCATAGACAACAAAATAATCTACAAAACTGTTAGGTTGGTACTCTGTATTCTATCTTGTCAAACTGTACGAAGGTCGAAGTCAAAGAACGAAGAAGGTCATTACAGTTTTTCAAATATTTCCTCGATTTTAAAGTTTTTTCAGACAGGAATCAAAAAATTCTTCTAATTGAAGTGATATCTCGAAATTGTTTTCGATTCACCATGGGTTAGTTTTTTTGGACCTTGCCCATTGACTAACATGTTAAGGGAACCCTATCAGTGTATCCGCCGCAATCTTTAGTTTAAACGTAGCGTACGTGATTCTTTCTATTCAATTCAATGAACATATTTTTTATTTTGTAGCTGTCCCAGGTATGTACATATTTACAAGTTTTTAGTGTCCGACATTTAGCTTTTTTTTTTAAACAATGACCCGTCATACGATCGCACTCTGTCTAACATTGAAGTCCGATCCATAGACAGAAACAACTGCTACTACACCATCGCAAAAAAAAACCCTACATTTCTTAAGAGACTGCATGAGGCGCATGTAACATAAATAGGCCCGTTAAAGTAATTTTGACTCATACATTTACCGTGACGTAACCGTTAAACGTTCACATTTACTCCACACGCGTTGCAATATCGTGTAAATTCATATTGTTATCGTTAAAAGGGTGGCTGATCCCGAATGATTTGACGTTAGTGACATTGGTTTAATTTTAACCAGTCAAAATCTGCTGGTTAAAGTAAGCGTCAAAAATGACAGGCGTGACGAAGGTGCAACGCGTGTGGAGTAAATGTAAACGTTCAACGTAATAGGTAAAGTAACAGTAACGGGCCTTTTGGTGCAAGTGGACCTTTTATATTGACGCGACATGTGACGTCGACTGGCCTGGTGATAAGCACAGTGGAGGTCCATGAGCGCCGACGACTGGAGGACCGCGGTACACGGTGACCCCAGTCGCCGTCACTATGCCGGCCCAAGAAGGTGCTTTTTCACGCTCCGCTTGAAGGATCGAGAGAACACTGTAGTTGTTTCCGTTCATGGACCGCACTCTATCATTACATCTGGCGGAGTGTTGTCATATGCCGAGCTACAATAAAAATGTAAAAGTTGGCTTAATTCATCAGAGGATAGTTATGAAGAGGCTGTACATCCTTCAATGAAGAATTACACGACGAGTGAAAGGCGTGTCGAGGTGCCGGAAGGTGGTGAATTCACTGGAGTTACTATCAAAGATATGAACGGTAATGTTAGGAAGGTAAGTTAGGTTAGGTTTTCAAAGAGTGGTAGGCAAACTGATGATGGTTATTAGCCCAGTCTGCCGTGTCCTGGGGCAGTACCACCACTTTCGAATGTAACACCCGTGAAGTGACAGTTTCGGGGATAGTTTGAAAGTAGCCAGGTATAAGAGTGGAGTGTGCACTGTCAATCTAGTGGCATAGTGGAGGCGACTGCAGCCGTAGAGATTTCTCTGTGGTAGCAGTTGTTTCCATTCATGGACCGCACTCTAGCTTTACATTAGGCGGAATGTTGTCACTTGTCGGGTACAATAAAGATAAAAAGGTTATTTTTTTGGCATTATAACAATTTGCCATTGTCAAAGTAAATATTTTTGCATCAAGTTAATAATACTGTGCATCACGAGTCATTCATTCATCACACTAAACAGTCAGGTCAAGTCTTTTATTTTTACTGAAACTTCCTACGGAGTTTTAGAGGGAAAATGGAAACATAGGTTCTCTTCTCTTTTGAATTGTTTGCCTACACACACTCACGCACTTTCACGAACACTTGATGGTTAATAATCCACCATTATTACACATTAACACTCGAAGAACACACAAGTTTAGGAAAATACTTCAACACTGAGAACCTAATGTCTCAAGATGGCCGCCAAAACTCAAAATTATTATTTTTTTAATTCACAGATAAATTCAAAACACATCATAAAGAGATCCGTGAATGAAACGTCATTGAGAAGAGACGGACGATTTCAAAGGAGCAGAAAAAGCATTGGACTGTATATTTTCATTAAACTTGTATTCCTTGCTTTCTCATCGATGTTTTTCGGCAGTTATTCCTGTATATTTAATATGGCAAATGGACCACAAGTGACTGTGCCCATTGTTAATATCGGTACGTTAAGATGAAAACCAACACCTGAGCGTCCATACATTTTGTTTTACAACATTGTTTGAAACATAGCAGATTTATGTTGGAATTAAGTAATTTTATAACTTTCTCAGCACTAATTATTATCGCAAATCACTATAATAAACAAATAGCTACGGCACAGAATATATAAAATGCATTTTAAATATTTTAAACATTTTATATTGGTTATATTTCACAAGCATTTTATATATTCTGTGTTATATATTCTGTGCCGTAGCTATTTGTTTATTATAGTGTTTTGCGATAATAATTAGTGCTGAGAAAGTTATAAAATTACTCAATTTTAACATAAATCTGCTATGTTTCAAACAATGTTGTAAAACAAAATGTATGGACGCTCAGGTGTTGGCTTTCACGTTAAGGACCACTAAACATTCGGTTAGATTCACTAACCATAGAGATATATACTAGAGGAGCAAACCTCACACATCTGACATGAAGAAAGCGTTAGCGGCTTCAAACAATTTGACAATGTTGCCGTCAAGTCAAATACTGACAGAAAACCTAAAGGTGACTGCAATCATCTTTTCTCTCGCGTCACATTTAGAGCGTTATTGCTTATCTAGTTGTAACTAGAGCACAATAATGTAGTGCGCTAATTAAGGCGTAAATTTTTTATTATTGCAGTTCTGTGGCATGTGACAACACTCCGCCTGATGTAAAGCTAGAGTGCGGTCCATGAACATTAATGGAGTGTTGTCACATGCCGAGTTACAATTAAAAAAGGGTTCGAACACGGGTATCATCATTTATCCTATATTTAATGTTAGATTATTAATTCTTATGCTGTTTTGCCTTTATTCAATAATTTTAGATTTATTTAGATTTCACTTATTTATTCTTATAATTCTGTTTCTGCACCGAAAACACTTTTCCACCACACCAAAGGTTAACTGGTAGAAAATGCCTCAAGGTATTAAGTTCGCCTTTTGCAATTTTTATGTTTTGCAATAAAGTATTATTATTATCATAATTATTTTCAGGTTTTTCAACAACTTTTATACAACCGATAACCATACAAAATGTAATCGGTGTACATGCCGTGATAAGCCCACAAATACCTTACAAATGCGATTCCACCTGCTCTGTGAGGAGCATAACGGTGCGTGATGCTGAAAATAACGTTAACAATTTCGAAAGAAATAGGTACCAAGTCATTGAGGATAATAATAGGTAATTTTTATAAAATTATATCTCGACATAATTCCTACAGGCAGCAGTCGCCTCCGCTATGCCGGCCTGAGGAGACGAATGTGCACCATCCCGATACGGTTGTGCAATTGACGGGTGATAGTACTGCCCCAGGACAGCAAATTGGGCTAATAACCATAATCACTATGCCTTGATGGTTTTTTTTTTATTGTACCGCGACAGTCGCATCCGCTATGCTGGCTTGATTAGTAATGGACGAGGCATAGCCACACTTTCCCACGCGCTTGCCTGTGAAAACTAGACTGTGTAGGCAAGACAAATCGTGTAGCCGGGACTGCAAGTTGAAAATTAGACTGTGCAGTTTTCGAGGGGAGTTTAGCAGCTCGGTTGGTTGGTTTACGCGAATTTGCCCGCACACACGGGACTTATCTATGCAAACTGGACTGTACATGACTATGTAGTAGCAAGGTCTAATCTTTAAGGCTCAGTGTCTCATCCTCCTCACCCCTACGAAAAAGTGCTCTGGACCTCGGCGCGAGCCCCGATGGACCGTTGATTGTTCCTCCCTGTCTCCAAAGCCTAATGACGACTGATATGGAGACTTATACGTCGTCCTATAGACTGAGGCATTCGGTCGGCACGGACACCTTGGACCCCGCAAGGCGGAGACTGGGTGAATGCTAACGTGTGCCCAAACTCCGTCCACTACGCGTCGAGTGAAATACCATGGGGTTTTGGTCGGTATGCCAGCGCGAGAATCCGACGTAACCCTGGTACCTTCTCCAATTATTATCCCACGTAAAAAAATCTCTAATCTTCAATATGTTGGTTGGTTTTTAGTTGGTTTGCCTACACACACCGATACAATACGTAATTTTTTGCACGTGCTTGACTGTGCAGTCTTGCATGGGAATCACAAGCCTGTGCAGTCAAGACGGAGCGTGTAGATGGGATAATGAACTGCATTACGGTTATTATTTATGTTTATTTTCAGAACTATTACTTTAGATTTGCGTAGTTTAAAATTACAACATTTTGGCGATTATTTTGTTACTATTCTGAACGCAGATGGAATTGAAGAACGTCTCAAGTTGGCTACTGTTCTCGGTAAATTGACCGCTATTATACACATTAATAGAGATTATATTTCCCTCTACTAAGTTTGTGGTTCTGTATTACGTGTTGAGGCAATAATTAGTGGAATGATTAATGCTTTATTTTATTAACGTAAATACACATTAGACGTATTTCGAGTAAAACCTTTAGGTCCATTTGCACCAAAGGCCCATTAAAGTTACTTTAACGTTTTTAGTTAAACGTTTACATTTACTCCACACGCGTTGCAATATCGTGTAAATTCATATTGTTATCGTTAAAAGGGTGGCTGATGAGAAAAAATAATAGAAAAACATATTTGGCTTCTTTTCATACATTTGACGTTAGTGACATTGGTTTGACGATTACTTTAACTTTAACCAAGCCTTCGCTGGTCACGGTTAGCGTTAAAGTAAGCGTCAACAACAAGCAACGCGTGTGTAGTAAATGTAAACATTTAACGGTTATGTTGCCTGAAAAGTAATAGTTAAAGTAACTTTAACGGGCCTTTTGGTGCAAATGGACCTAAATGTAATTTTTAACGCACTAATTATCGTGTGTAAAACGAGTGGAATGTGCACTGTCTATCTGGATGGTGCAGTTCCGACGAATATTCCCTGTTTGTTTGTTTTTTTTTTTATTTTTTATTTTGGCACGACATGTGACCTCGACTGGTCTGATGGTAAACGCAATGAAGGTCCATGAGCATTGACGACTAGAGAACCGCTCGCACGGTGGCTCCAGTCGCCATCACTATGCCAGCTTTTTCACGCTCCGCTTGACGGATCCAAGGTGAAAGGATTGGGAGAATACATGTGAGGGCAAAGCATTCTACTTGTCAATTGTGCGACACAAAAAGGACGCGCCGAACCGTTTTGTTCGGCGACCAATTCGGTCGACATAGTGTGAATGCTTCCCTCTCCCAGTGCGGGTGTTACGGTTGTGGAAGGATGAGACAGGTATTAGATTAAAGAGCTCTTCGGAGCATTCACCATGGTATAGGCGATAGAGGACACACAAGGAGGCTATTATAATACATATATTGTTTCTCTTTTATCTATTTGTCTATAAGTAATAATTTTATTTGTCTTTTTAGGACCAGGTGCGTATTATTTATTTTGTTTAACTAACTAAAAGTTTTGTCTTTGTTCAGGGCTTCTAACCGTGCTATATTTAGGGTCTGCGTAATATACTGTTGAAGTAATATAGTACCCAAAAATATACTATATTTTAGTTTTTCAATGATAAAACCCTTCCCAAGTCATATTATGCAGTAATAGAATTATATTATGACATTTCAAGAAACCCAAGAAGGCCTATTTGAATTTTCCTTCTATTTCTTTACTTTTTCCTTAAAATACTATATATTTTTTCATAGCTAACTCATCTCTTCCGGCTTCATCTCTTATTTTACACTTTAAGGAAAGTTTCCGACTCCCAAATTGCATTTTACCAAATGCCTACACCAATTTATAATATAGATGGAAGGCGAGATTAGAATCCGTGTGAATTGTAGATATTTTTAAAATAATGGTCCCCTAATCCTTACCGGTCACCTATTAAAATTGTTGCTTAAAATATTGTCTTTTACTGAAAATAATTCAATTCTTTTTACAGAAAGAGGTATGTTATTTTGTGACTTACTTATTATTATTCTTGAATTTAAAATTCAGATAATATAGATTAATTTAGTCCACACGTGTTTCTGGAAAACTTTTATTACTGCTTTGTTCTTTTTTTATTAATTTTTAAAAATTGCGATCGTAATATAGTAATCGTGAGGTTTCGTTCGGAACTAAACCATTGCCAATGAACAAGAAAAAATAATCATTTGTCAAAAGTTAAAACAAACTTTTGATTTTTAAAAGTTCCTGTTAATTAAAACGTCGTGGTTATAGTGTAGTTTTGTTTTAAAAATTACAATAGTTATTCGTATAAAACACTGTTATTGTTAGGAAACACAAACAAAAGATATTTGACAAACTTGTGAGGCGACAACCATAGACAACAAAATAATCTACAAAACTGTTATGTTGGTACTTTGTATTCTATCTTGTCAAACTGTCCGAAGGTCGAAGTAAAAGGTCGATGAAGGTCATTACAGTTTTTCAAATATCTCCTCGATTTTTAAGTTTTTTTCATACAGGATTCAAAAAATTCTTCTAATTGAAGTGATATCTCGAAATGGTTTTCGATTCACCATGTGCTAGTTTTTGAGGACCTTGCCCATTGCTTATACTATTGTTCTTTAATTTTTAATCCAATCTGTAATGACCTTTTCAGACGGACCATAGACATTGGTGTATAAAAAGAGGTGGTGTATAGCCTAACAATTTGATAGATATTTTTATTGTCTATGGTTATTACCTCACAAGTTAGCCAATATCTTTTCTTTGTGTTTCCTTACGATAACAGTATTTAGTACAAATAACCGCTGTAGTGTACTGAACAAAATAGTATACTATAAACACCATGTCTCAATTAAAATAAATCTTTTAAAAATGAATATATACGTATAAAAATACGTAAAAAAAGACAGTTGTCTCCAGATTTACCTTCCCAATTATTATAAATTACGAATTTGATTTCAGATAAAGGTAAATATATACATTGAATAAATACATTTCTCTCCTCCGCCTGATGTAAAGCGGTCCATGAATGAAAACAGCTGCTACTAAGATCAATTTCTACAGACAGCAGTGGCCTCCGTTTTGCTGGCTTAATGAAACGAATGTGCATGGTTGGCAGATCATACCGTTCTCGTTATAGCTGGCTACTTCTAAACTTTTCCCGAAACGCGACAAAGGTGTGTAATTCGAAAGTGGTGGTACTACCCCAACTGCCGTGTTACACCAACTGGGTTCATAACCATCATCAGTCTGACGTGGTAGGCGATTAAATAAATAATAATTAATATGTTTTTATCGTTTGTTTTAGCAAATGGTAAGTAAATATATATAAAATAAAATTGCAAAAAATATTCATGTTTTATGTTGTATTTAGTTAAAAAGGCGCCTAATTCTCCAAATCACCTTGATCATATGTTTGCCTTGACCTTGACAGCGCAGAAACAACCTATTAGTTTCCATCTGCACCAGAAGGCCCGTTAAAGTTACTTTAACGCTTACTTTAACCGTTACGTTTACATTATGGTTTACATTTACTCCACACGCGTTGCAATATCGTGTAAATTCATATTGTTATCGTTGAAAGGTGGCTGATCACGAAATAATAATAGAAAAACATATTTGTCTTCTTTTCATACATTTGACGTTAGTGACATTGGTTTGACGATTACTTTAACTTTAAATAGCCAAGGTGATGGTTACGGTTAGCGTTAAAGTAAACGGGACGATGGTGTAGTGTATGCATAATATTGCTATATGTATACACCTTGTCTCCTACGCAAGCGCTGGGTAAAAGGTTTATCTATTGCCAACGGGCACGGGGTACTGACGCGTGAGCGCTGCGTGAGGAGCCGATAAACACTACAGATGGTGCAACTCGTGTGGAGTAATGTCTATTTGCACCATATGACTTAACTATTACTGTCACGTTAAAGTAATGGTTAAAGTTAAAATTGGTTTGCTTCAAAAAAAATCTGTCACATTTGACGATTACTTTAACCTTAACCGTTACTGGCGAATTTCGGCCGGTCAAAGTTAAAGTAATAGTTAAATCAATGTCGCTAACGTCAAATCTTTGAAAAGCCGCTCTTGTTTGTATTGAGAGAATTCATTTAAATCTTGTATTATTTATCTAACTCCTCATTACACCAGCAACCCTTTTAACTATAACTAATTAATTTACACGATGGTGCAAAGCGCGTGGAGTAAAAGTAAAGATAACTGTCAAAGTTAAAGTAACAGTCAAAGTTACTTTAACCGGCCTTCTCTGGTGCAAACCACCCTAAATGTAAATCATAATGTAATGGTTAAAGTAATAGTTAAAGTAACTTTAACCGGCAAACGAGATCTAACTGACATATTTTAATTTAATGACGTACGTAGTGACATTTAGTGACAGTATTGTATACATATACTAAAGAAAACATTCTTACTACAGAAATTCAATTGAATAGAATTACAACGGCGATAGAAATTGGCGGCCATTTTGACAAGACATTGTACTACACGTGTGATGATTGCGAGCCGGACGATGTGATTTGCAACAGCGCCAGTGTTGTTGCCGGCGGACGCGTCTCCATTGTTGCCTCGTCGAAAATGTTTAATTTCAACTTTCCCAAGTAAGTTATTATTATTATTATTATATTATTATACTAATATATAGCTGCAATACCACTGACTCACTCACTCACTCACTGATCTATTGACATCAATTATTTCGTACTTGCCGGTATAGTGGAGGGTAGCGGTTTTTTGAGTCGTATAGAGGACGTCCCAAAACCGTCGAGAAAAATACGACTTTGACCGGAAGTCGATTCTGGACCGGAAGTGACAGCGATATCTCGGAAACGGGGCGAGTCGGGGCAGTCACACCGTAGAGAAAGTTGTAGAGAATGTCGTCTTATGCCGAAATCAAAAAAAAAATTTTCAAAATCGGGCAAAAAAAATTTTTCCTCGATCGTATTTATATCCTTTTCCCGCCGGTACGCCAATATGAAACGGAGCATGGCGGTGGGCGTGGCCTAACAGCATCCGCGACGAGGCATTTTCGGGACGAACGATCGAAACGGCTTTACCTCGGTCAGTCGGACGGTGAGCGCGGCCGCGTGAACATCGAATTTGCTCCGCGCGGCGGGCTTTCTTTTAAATATCTCAAGAAGTAGATACGTCAGAGTAACCATGTAAAGAACAATTTTGTTCAGTGTGACCAGCACTATTTTTTTAAATTTTTGTTTTAGTTTTTTTTTTAATTTTTTAAAATCTTCATATCTCGAAAAGTAGATACGTTAGCGTCACCGTGTAAAGACCAATATTGTTCAGTATGACCAGCACTATTTTTTTTTTAAATTTTTGTTTTTTTTTTAATTTTTTAAAATCTTCATATCTCGAAAAGTAGATACGTTAGCGTCACCGTGTAAAGATCAATATTGTTCAGTATGACCAGCACAATTTTTTTTTTAAATTTTTGTTTTTTTTTTTTAATTTTTTAAAATCTTCATATCTCGAAAAGTAGATACGTTAGCGTCACCGTGTAAAGACCAATATTGTTCAGTATGACCAGCACAATTTTTTTTTTAAATTTTTGTTTTTTTTTTAATTTTTTAAAATCGCCATATCTCGAAAAGTTGATACATTAGCGTCACCGTGTAAAGACCAATTTTGTTCAGTATGACCAGCACTTTTTTTTTTAAATTTTTGTTTTTTTTTTTTTAATTTTTTAAAATCTTCATATCTCGAAAAGTAGATACGTTAGCGTCACCGTGTAAAGATCAATATTGTTCAGTATGACCAGCACTATTTGCTTTTTTTTTTTTTAATTTTCTAAAATAGCTATTACTCAAAAAGTACATACGTTAGCGTCACCGTGTAAAGACCAATATTGTTCAGTATGACCAGCACTAATTTTTTTTTAAATTTTGTTTTTTTTTTAATTTTTTAAAATCGCCATATCTCGAAAAGTAGATACGTTAGCGTCACCGTGTAAAGACCAATTTTGTTCAGAAACGTAAACGCTTTTAGATGGCGAGCTAAATATTTTCAAAACTGCCTAAAATCTATTCGATCTAATACGTTTTACGACAAGGGCCTCCGCGGGCCGCTTGCGCCCGCGGCTTTTACCCAACAGCTAGTACTAATATATAGCTGCAATACCACTGACTCACTCACTCACTCACTGATCTATTGACATCAATTATTTCGTACTTGCCGGTATAGTGGAGGGTAGCGGTTTTTTGAGTCGTATAGAGGACGTCCCAAAACCGTCGAGAAAAATACGACTTTGACCGGAAGTCGATTCTGGACCGGAAGTGACAGCGATATCTCGGAAACGGGGCGACTCGGGGCAGTCACCCCGAAGAGAAAGTTGTAGGGAATGCCCTATAATTTCGAAAACGATACTTTTTTTTTCAAAATTGCTCGAAAAAAATTTTTCCTCGATCGTATTTTTATCCTTTTCCCGCCGGTACGCCAATATGAAACGGAGCATGGCGGTGGGCGTGGCCTAACAGCATCCGCGACGAGGCATTTTCGGGACGAACGATCGAAAGGGCTTTACCTCGGTCAGTCGGACGGTGAGCGCGGCCGCGTGAACATCGAATTTGCTCCGCGCGGCGGGCTTTCTTTTAAATATCTCAAGAAGTAGATACGTCAGAGTAACCATGTAAAGAACAATTTTGTTCAGTGTGACCAGCACTATTTTTTTAAATTTTTGTTTTAGTTTTTTTTTTAATTTTTTAAAATCTTCATATCTCGAAAAGTAGATACGTTAGCGTCACCGTGTAAAGACCAATATTGTTCAGTATGACCAGCACTTTTTTTTTTTAAATTTTTGTTTTTTTTTTAATTTTTTAAAATCGCCATATCTCGAAAAGTAGATACGTTAGCGTCACCGTGTAAAGACCAATATTGTTCAGTATGACCAGCACTAATTTTTTTTTAAACTTTTGTTTTTTTTTTAAATTTTTTAAAATCGCCATATCTCGAAAAGTTGATACGTTAGCGTCACCGTGTAAAGACCAATTTTGTTCAGTGTGACCAGCACTTTTTTTTTTAAATTTTTGTTTTTTTTTTTAATTTTTTAAAATCTTCATATCTCGAAAAGTAGATACGTTAGCGTCACCGTGTAAAGATCAATATTGTTCAGTATGACCAGCACTATTTGCTTTTTTTTTTTTTTAATTTTCTAAAATAGCTATTACTCAAAAAGTACATACGTTAGCGTCACCGTGTAAAGACCAATATTGTTCAGTATGACCAGCACTACTTTTTTTTAATTTTTTTTTTTTTAATTTTTTAAAATCGCCATATCTCGAAAAGTAGATACGTTAGCGTCACCGTGTAAAGACCAATTTTGTTCAGTATGACCAGCACTAATTTTTTTTTAAATTTTGTTTTTTTTAAATTTTTTTAAAATCGCCATATCTCGAAAAGTAGATACGTTAGCGTCACCGTGTAAAGACCAATTTTGTTCAGAAACGTAAACGCTTTTAGATGGCGAGCTAAATATTTTCAAAACTGCCTAAAATCTATTCGATCTAATACGTTTTACGACAAAAAGGGCCTCCGCGGGCCGCTTGCGCCCGCGGCTTTTACCCAACAGCTAGTACTAATATATAGCTGCAATACCACTCACTCACTCACTGACTGACATCAATTATTTCGTACTTGCCGGTATAGTGGAGGGTAGCGGTTTTTTGAGTCGTATAGAGGCTGTTCCAAAACCGTCGAGAAAAATACGACTTTGACCGGAAGTCGATTCTGGACCGGAAGTGGTAGCGATATCTCGGAAACGGGGCGAGTCGGGGCAGTCACCCCGTAGAGAAAGTTGTAGAGAATGTCGTCTAATGGCGAAATCAAAAAAAAAATTTTCAAAATCGGGCAAAAAAAAAATTCCCATACAAATCGGTCGGCCCTCGATGATACTTCCATCTCGCTCTTTTCCATCAGTCGGTGCATGAGGCGAGAGCGAGAGGTGCGGAGAGAAAAGACTTCATACGGCCGCATTTTCGGGACGAACGATCGAAATTGCTCTATCTCGGTCAGTCGGACGGTGAGCGCGGCCGCGTGAACATCGAATTTGCTCCGCGCGGCGGGCTTTTTTCGAATATCTCAAGAAGTAGATACGTTAGCGTCACCGTGTAAAGACCAATTTTGTTCAGTATGACCAGCACTATTTGTTTTTTTTTAATTTTTTTTTTTTTTTTAATTTTTTAAAATCGCCGTATCTCAAAAAGTACATACGTTAGCGTCACCGTGTAAAGACCAATATTGTTCAGTATGACCAGCACTACTTTTTTTTAAATTTTGTTTTTTTTTTTAATTTTCTAAAATCGCTATTACTCAAAAAGTACATACGTTAGCGTAACCGTGTAAAGACCAATATTGTTCAGTATGACCAGCACTACTATTTTTTTTTAATTTTTGTTTTTTTTTTTTAATTTTCTAAATCGCTATTACTTAAAAAGTACATACGTTAGCGTAACCGTGTAAAGACCAATATTGTTCAGTGTGACCAGCACTATTTTTTTTTTTGTTTTTTTTTTAAATCGTTATATCTCAAAAAGTACATACGTTAGCGTAACCGTGTAAAGACCAATTTTGTTCAGAAAGGTAAATCTATTCGATCTAATACGTTTTAAGATAAAAAGGGCCTCCGCGGGCCGCTTGCGCCCGCGGCCTTTACCCAACATCTAGTACTAATATATAGCTGCAATACCACTCACTCACTGATCTATTGACATCAATTATTTCGCACTTGCCGGTATAGTGGAGGGTAGCGGTTTTTTGAGTCGTATAGAGGGCGTCCCAAAACCGTCGAGAAAAATACGACTTTGACCGGAAGTCGACTCTGGACCGGAAGTGGTAGCGATATCTCGAAAACGGGGCGACTCGGGGCGATCACCCCGTAGAGAAAGTTGTAGAGAATGTCGTCTTATGGCGAAATCAAAAAAAAAATTTTCAAGATCGGGCAAAAAAAAAATTCCCATACAAATCGGTCGGCCCTCGATGATACTTCCATCCCGCTCTTTTCCATCAGTCGGTGCATGAGGCGAGAGCGAGAGGTGCGGAGAGAAAAGTTTTCATACGGCCGCGTTTTCGGGCCGAACGATCGAAACGGCTTTACCTCGGTCAGTCGGACGGTGAGCGCGGCCGCGTGAACATCGAATTTGCGCCGCGCGGCTGGCTTTTTTTTCGAATATCTCAAGAAGTAGATACGTTAGCGTCACCGTGTAAAGACCAATATAGTTCAGTATGACCAGCACTATTTTTTTTAGTTTTTGTTTTTTTTTTAATTTTTTAAAATCTTCATATCTCGAAAAGTAGATACGTTAGCGTTACCGTGTAAAGACCAATATTGTTTAGTATGACCAGCACTATTTGTTTTTATTTTTTTTTATTTTCTAAAATCGCTATTACTCAAAAAGTACACACGTTAGCGTAACCGTGTAAAGACCAATATTGTTTAGTATGACCAGCACTAATGTTTTTTAAATTTGTTTTTTTTTTTTAATTTTTTAAAATCGCCCTATCTCAAAAAGTAGATACGTTAGCGTAACCGTGTAAAGACCAATTTTGTTCAGTATGACCAGCACTATTTGTTTTTTTTTTTTTTCAAAATCGCCATATCTCAAAAAGGACATACATTAGCGTAACCGTGTAAAGACCAATTTTGTTCAGAAACGTAAACGCTTTTAGATGGCGAGCTAAATATTTTCAAAACTGCCTAAAATCTATTCGATCTAATACGTTTTACGACAAAAAGGGCCTCCGCGGGCCGCTTGCGCCCGCGGCTTTTACCCAACAGCTAGTACTAATATATAGCTGCAATACCACTCACTCACTCACTCACTCACTCACTCACTCACTGACTGACATCAATTATTTCGCACTTGCCGGTATAGTGGAGGGTAGCGGTTTTTTGAGTCGTATAGAGGACGTCCCAAAACCGTCGAGAAAAATACGACTTTGACCGGAAGTCGATTCTGGACCGGAAGTGGTAGCGATATCTCGGAAACGGAAAGAGATGAGTCAAAAGTGCCAGAACAAACGTTGTAGGGAATGCCCTCTAATTTCGAAAACGATACTTTTTTTTTCAAAATTGCTCAAAAAAAAATTTTCCTCGATCGTATTTGTATCCTTTTCCCGCCGGTACGCCAATATGAAACGGAGCATGGCGCTTGGGCGTGGCCTAACAGCATCCGCGTCGATCGCTCGTCGGGGCTCGCGCTCTCTATGTTCCGCCCATTCAGAGCGCGCAATGAAAATATAACGACGCATTTTCGGGACGAACGATCAAAACGGCTTTACCTCGGTCAGTCGGACGGTGAGCGCGGCCGCGTGGACATCAAATTTGCTCCGCGCGGCGGGCTATTTAAAAATATCTCAAGAAGTAGATACGTCAGAGTAACCATGTAAAGAACAATTTTGTTTAGTATGACCAGCACTATTTGTTTTTTTTTTTTTTTTTTTTTAATTTTTTTAAATCGCCATATCTCAAAAAGTACATACGTTAGCGTCACCGTGTAAAGACCAATATTGTTGAGTATGACCAGCACTACTTTTTTTTTAATTTTGTTTTTTTTTTTGAATTTTCTAAAATCGCTATTATTCAAAAAGTACATACGTCAACGTAACCGCGTAAAGACCAATTTTGTTCAGTATGACCAGCACTACTTTTTTTTTAATTTTTGTTGTTTTTTTTTTTAATTTTCTAAAATCGCTATTACACAAAAAGTACATACGTTAGCGTAACCGTGTAAAGACCAATATTGCTCAGTATGACCAGCACTACTTTTTTTAATTTTCTAAAATCGCTATTACTCAAAAAGTACATACGTTAGCGTAACCGTGTAAAGACCAATATTGTTCAGTGTGACCAGCACTATTATTTTTTTATTTTTGTTTTTTTTTTAAATCGTTTTATTTAAAAAAGTACATACGTTAGCGTAACCGTGTAGACCAATTTTGTTTAGAAACGTAAACGCTTTTAGACGGTAAGCTAAATGTTTTCATAATTGCCCTAAAATCTATTCGATCTAATACGTTTTACGACAAAAAGGGCCTCCGCGGGCCGCTTGCGCCCGCGGTCTTTACCCAACAGCTAGTACTAATATATAGCTGCAATACCACTCACTCACTCACTCACTGATCTATTGACATCAATTATTTAGTACTTGCCGGTATAGTGGAGGGTAGCGGTTTTTTGAGTCGTATAGAGGACGTCCCAAAACCGTCGAGAAAAATACGACTTTGACCGGAAGTCGATTCTGGACCGGAAGTGGTAGCGATATCTCGGAAACGGAAAGAGATGAGGCAAAAGTGCCGGAACAAACGTTGTAGGGAATGCCCTCTAATTTCGAAAACGATACTTTTTTTTTCAAAATTGCTCAAAAAAAATTTTTCCTCGATCGTATTTATATCCTTTTCCCGCCAGTACGCCAATATGAAACGGAGCATGGCGGTGGGCGTGGCCTAACAGCATCCGCGTCGATCGCTCGTCGGGGCTCGCGCTCTCTATGTTCCGCCCGTTCAGAGCGCGCAATGAAAATATAACGACGCATTTTCGGGACGAACGATCGAAACGGCTTTACCTCGGTCAGTCGGACGGTGAGCGCGGCCGCGTGAACATCAAATTTGCTCCGCGCGGCGGGCTTTTTTAAAATATCTCAAGAAGTAGATACGTCAGAGTAACCATGTAAAGAACAATTTTGTTCAGTATGACCAGCACTATTTGTTTTTTTATTTTTTTTTCAATTTTTTTTAAATCGCCGTATCTCAAAAAGTACATACGTTAGCGTCACCGTGTAAAGACCAATATTGTTCAGTATGACCAGCACTACTTTTTTTTTTAATTTTCTAAAATCGCTATTACTCAAAAAGTACATACGTTAACGTAACCGTGTAAAGACCAATATTGTTCAGTATGACCAGCACTATTCTTTTTTTAATTTTTTTTTTCAATCTTTTAAAATCATCAAATCTTGAAAAGTAGATACGTTAGCGTCACCGTGTGAAGACAAATATTGTTCAGTATGACCAGCACTACTTTTTTTTTAAATTTTTGTTTTTTTTTTTAATTTTCTAAAATCGCTATTACTCAAAAAGAACATACGTTAGCGTCACCGTGTAAAGACCAATATTGTTCAGTATGACCAGCACTACTTTTTTATTTTATTTTTTTTTATTTTCTAAAATCGCTATTTCTCAAAAAGTACATACGTTAGCGTAACCGTGTAAAGGTCAATTTTGTTCAGAAACTTAAACGCCTTTAGATGGCGAGCTAAATATTTTCAAAACTGCCTAAAATCTATTCGATCTAATACGTTTTACGACAAAAAGGGCCTCCGCGGGCCGCTTGCGCCCGCGGTCTGTACCCAACAGCTAGTTATATACAGCTCGATTACCACTGACTGACTGACTGACTGACTGACATATATTATGAAGCACTTGCCGGGGGGTTAGAGAGATGATTCTTTTTGGGGCGTGTAGAGGGCGCTCCCGCGACCCCGGGAAAACCTCGACTTTGACCGGAAGTGGACTCTGGACCGGAAGCGACGCCGATATCTCGGAAACGGAACGAGATAGGGCCGAACTCCCAAAACAAAGGTTGTAGGGAATGCCCTCTAATATCGAAATCCATAATTTGTTTATTCAAAAAAAAATTTTTTTTCAAAACTACCCGAATTATATTATATACAGCTCGATTACCACTCACTGACTCACTCACTGACATATATAATGAAGCACTTGCCGGGGGGTTAGGAGGATGATTCTTTTTGGGGCGTGTAGAGGGCGGTCCCGGGACCTCGGGAAAACCTCGACTTTGACCGGAAGCGGACTCTGGACCGGAAGTGACGCCGATATCTCGGAAACGGTAAGAGATGGGGCAAAAGTGCCGGAACAAACCTTGTAGGGAATGCCCTCTAATTTCGAAATCGACACCTTTTTTTTCAAAATTCCCCAAAAAATCATTTTTCCTCGATCGTATCGACATCCTTTTCCCGCCGGTACGCCGATCTGAGACGGAGCACGGCGCTTGGGCGTGGCCAGGCGACCCCCCGCGGCGCGTGCGTTCGGACATCGGCGTAGGGGCGACCCGATTCTCGCTACGTTGCTCGTCGGGGTCCGCGTTGCTATTTACAGTCCGCTCAGAGCGCGCAATGAAAATATCGAGTGCGGTGTCCGGACGAAAATATCTGCTACCATGGTAGGGGCCTCCGATGCTTGGTATAGATTGTTAGTTGTGTCGGCCGTCGCGTGACGTAGGCGGCGTCGTACGCCTCGCGGTGCATTTATTTTTATTTATTTCTACTAATATATCGTGTGATAGTGTCAGTCAGTGTCATTTTGTGAGGTTTTTACGTGTATTACATTTTCAATGTGAAACATACGAGTGTTTTCTTTTACTTTAGTGAGGACACAAATCTCCACGTGTCTCTACAACGACGCTTATCCCAGGTTGTAGGTTTTATTTATTTATACAGCAGGATACAACAAATTTCGTATACTAATAATTTATCAATGGTTTCATGTCCCCCCAAACGTATATACATGCAATATGACATGAGATTGTCAACTCACTATTAATTTCAACATTAAACGCATTACAAAAATAAACATTAAACTATCTTAAAAAATAACAATAATAATAAAAATAAGATAAGTAAAAAGAGAAAAAATAATAATATTAAAATAAAAACAACTATAAATAAAAAATAAAAACAACCAATAAATTCATTTTTATAATTCATTCGTTAATTATTAGGACACGGGATGAGTAAGTCATGAACATTTTTAGTGTACCAAAGCAAATAAATACCTAAAGAAAGAAATAAAGCAAACTTGCCAAGGAAAACTAAGTCTTATGCTCCGGAGTCAAAATATGGTAATTTTAGCTTTTTGTTATGGGAATTCTATAGGGAGGCCATAAGGAGAACAGGTTTTTGTTAACAATGACAAAAACACAGTAATTATAGTACCCAATGAGGACAGGTATTCATTAACAATGACAAAAACAGCATGAACATTTGAATATATTCCATTTTATTATATTTATTGAATTAAAGCAACTTGTATGTGCACTATATAGGTAAACAATTAAAAATCACATACAGTTACACTCACTAAATAGACTACCTACATCATAACATAGAAAAAAAAAAACAATAAACATAGGTAATCTTGAATTTTACACCATTAAACATTTATCAGTACTTTGAGCTTTATAATCTCCGTTTTTCATTAAACTTTGTAATATATCTGTATTTCTCAATTTCTGTTGTGTTTTAATTCAACTCCTAAAACAAAAAGAATTGTGTAAAAACACAAAAACATAAAATAAAAGGTAGGTAGGTATTGTGACCATAGTTAGTTGTTGTTATGTTCCCATACATAAGTAGTATTGCCATTTATTTGGTGCAATGTTTTCTGTTTTAATTCATCCTCTGAAATAAATTGAACTGAAAAACAAAACTACTATAATAATTATATATTTATAGAATTAGGTTATACTTTTTACCAACAAAAATATTTTTTTAAATATAAGGCACCGATCTTAGGCCACCAGCCTAATCACATTAAATTGAGGTACTTAAAATAAAATAAAACAAACTAAAATAACAAATTAAACACTTGAGTAATATGCTAAATAATCCTCATCTAACTTTAAATAATATTAAGAATTAAGAAAACATAAACAAAGATTGGCTTCATTAACAAACAAAAATGGCGGAAATTAGACATGACAGTCTTTATAAACACTTATGACAAAACGTTAGTATTTATGTCGTAAAATGATTAATATAATATATTTACAGAAAATAAAGTAATTTTATATTATGTAGTCGTATTTTTAAATAGATTAATATTGATGATAAAATGAGAATTCTCCACCAATAGGATCGCTTCATTTGAATTTTTTATGCCGCGAAAAGGTAAATGCATACTCAAACCTAAACACGAAAGCATATCATGTAAATGTCGTAACCCGATTCATTTTAACAATTTTATTTATTTAATTTAATATAATAGCTTATTGTATAAAGAACTTGTTAAATACGTCATATTTGTTAAAATAATTTATTTTTATATTATTGTAATAAATTGATTTAGCTGTGGCATGAAGTACCTTTATAATACTCTGTGGTCGAGGGTTTTTTTGTCAAATTCGAGGTTAAGGTATAACGATGTAGTGAAATTGCATTTATTACGAAAATTATGAAGTATTTATATTATGTGAGAGTCTAATGTGTAAGAAGAAATGTATTTTTAATAATCTATCTATATTGATATGGAATTTTACGACGGTATTTCGAGGTCGAAGTGCTCATACGCATATAAAGGTGAGTATTGTTTTTAAATTAATTGATATCATATTCGACATAATTATCTATTCTACCTGTTTCAAAGACTGACTCAAGTGTTAACGTAAAGCATGGTAATTTAGTAAACACAGAAATCCGTAAAGTAAAACGGGTTTTTGCTGCCTGTGATAGGTACATACTACATACAGTCGGCCGCTTTACCTGAAGCAATTCATAGTAGGGCTTGAATTATGAAATAACATTTCTTTTTTAGAATATCAATAGTTTGTATATAGTATATAGAGTTGTGAAAGATTGACTTTCAAGGATCGACATTCTATGTCCAGCCTTCGTTTTTCTTTGTTTATAACGAGTTGTTAAAGCAGTTCTTGCACTTGACATGAGACCTGCTTAATATTCACTGAACCCAGCACCACTCAGTTGTTGGCTCTATAACAGGGCAATGTCTGCGCAACAAACTCTTATTTACTTTTAATGTTACAGACATCCCCCTATGTAAATGATATATGGAAGCTCACACATGTGTTCTTGGAGTACATGTCAGGAATTCCTCTGCATGATAAGGACACTTCCGGAGGTGTGAAAGGAATGTATCAAGTGGCTGCGGTGATCTTCATTTTACAAGATTTGTCAAACAGAATGTACTCTGTACTCTTTTTATTTAGCTTCAATTTCTTTTACTAGGATACCTACTATAATATATGTACATACAGTTGCATTGGTTTGATAATTGTGCCAAAATTAAATAATATTATAAAAAAGGCAATACTTCATGCTGTATTTTGTCTTCACATATCTATCTACAAACAAGTGTCCTCAATACAATGTAAATGTATGAAGTACTATACACCCTTCTCTTTGTCGAGGCGTAAGACACAAGATGAGCTCTATTATTATTTTTAGGTTACCGAATCACGATAATTATATAACTACTTTTATGTGTTTTAGCCATTGTAATTGTTTTAATAAATACATTATGGTTAATAAGTAAATTGTTTTATTATAATGATTCCTTTTACGTGTACGAAAATCCCCTCAAGAAGGCCCATTGTCGCGACGGTCGATTTTGGTTCCAAGCGGGGAGGATAGATGGAGTTTAATTCGATGATAAGGGGTGGGCTCAAACACGAGTAAAGCGCCATCTATCAAATATTGAATGCACTACCTTGATTGGTAGATTATATTATGTCATCTTTTAATTGCATACTATTTTATTAAAATACTTTTATTGTTATTCAATTAAGTGTATTATATTTAAATTAAAACTAACAACCGATGACACGGCATTCTTCATTCATCTGACACTTCCCTTCGCGTTCCAGTTCTTCCTATGTGTAGCCTACGCTCACACGTTCCAGTTTTATATAACAGAGACAAAGACAAATACTATAAGTACATACAGTTGGATAGGCTTGATAATTGCGCCAAAATTAAATAATATTTTAAAAAAGGTAACACTCCATGCTGTATTTTGTCTTCACATATCTATCTACAAATAAGTGTCCTCAATACAATGTAAATGTAGAAAGTACTATATAATTTTACACCCTTGTCTCTGTCGAGGGGTAAGCAGAAACTTTTCTAAAATTACTGTATCTTGAAAAGTAGAAGAGTTAGCGCGTTCGTATAAAAGGCGATTTTGTTCAATATGATAAGCACTATAATTTTTTGTTATTTATTTATTTATTTTAATTTTTTTAAGAAACCTATATCTCGGAAAGTAGAAGAGTTACCGCGTTCGTGTAAAAGGCGATTTTGTTCAGTATGACGTGCACTAATATTTTTTGTTATTTATTTATTTATTTTAATTTTTTTAAGAAACCTATATCTCGGAAAGTAGAAGAGTTACCGCGTTCGTGTAAAAGGCGATTTTGTTCAGTATGACGTGCACTAATATTTTTTGTTATTTATTTATTTTTATTTTTTTAAGAAACTGCTATATCTCGGAAAGTAGAAGAGTTAGCGCGTTCGTGTAAAAGGTGATTTTGTTTAGTATGATGAGCACTATTATTTTTATTTTTCTTAAGAAACGGATATATCTCGAAAAGTAGTTGAGTTAGCGCGATCATGTACAGAGTGATTTTGGTCATTATGATGAGTACTATAAATTTTTAGTATAATTGTTATATCTCGTGTAAGTTCTAAACCCTTTTTTCCGAAAAGTACCCAAAAAAAAGTTTCTCCAGAAGCCCGAAACGGTCACGAAATAGCCCTCCGCGGGCCGCTTGCGCCCGCGGGAACACCCAGATCGCTAGTCATATTATATAAAGCTCGATTACCACTGACTGACTTACTCACTCACTCACTGACATCAATTATGGAGCACTTGCCGGGGGGTTAGAGAGATGATTCTTTTTGGGGCGTGTAGGGGGCGTTCCCGCGACCTCAGGAAAACCTCGACATGTTCCGTCCGGTTCCGGAATGCATTATCTCCGAAACCGAATGAGATAGGGCCGAAGTTCCTAAACAAAGGTTGTAGGGAATGCCCTCTAATTCCGAAATCCATAATTTGTTTATTAAAAAAAATTTTTTTTTTCAAAATTACCCACAAAAAAAATTTCTGCGCTCGCGAAGCGCGCCCAAAAAACTAGTTACTTTATAATGGTTAATAGTAGCTTAAGGTAAGGTAAGCGTCCTTTAAAGTTACCTTGAGGTTACATTTTACGATGACGGTTACGTTTACATTTACTCCACACGCGTTGCACCAACGTATAAATTTATAACGTCGTTAAGAGGGTGGTTGATATTTGACTTCTTTTCATACATTTGACGATTACTTCGATTTTGACTAGCCAAAATTTGCTGGTTACGGTTAGCGTTAAAGTAATCGTCAAAAGTGACGGGTTTTTTTGAAGCAACCCAATTTTTTAAAGCATTACCTTACCGTAAAGGTAATGGTTAAATTTTGTGGTGTAACTGGACCTCAAACTACAGAATCTAATGTTTTGCCTAGTTTCCTTCTTTTCTTTAATAATGTCTTATAAATATTTGTAAAAAATACGTGAAGTGATCTCTAAATGAATGAAATGTTATGAAGTACATTTTACATATTTCTTTTCAGATTTGATGATTCCCAGGCGTGTGTTTACATCGCCTTCTTTAAATTAAACGAGAAAATATATGAAAAAAATATAGCTGTCATTGAAAGTGAGTTGGAATTAAACTTGTTTACTATTTTTTGTTCATTTGCACGTCAACGAGATATATGTACAGACAAGCTACAATGGAACACCATGCTATCTTAGCTATTTTAGAGCGGCCGTGGTTCAGCGGTAAGACGCGTGAACTCTTGACCCGTGTTCGAACCTCACTAAATTCCGACCAATGTAACTTTGTTATATGTACTTTGGTCGCTCATTAAAGAGTGGTAGGCAGACTGATGATGGTTATTAGCCCGGTCTGCCGTGTTGGGGCAGTACCACCACTGTCGAATTACACACCCGTGAAGTGACCTTGTCGCAGTTTGAAAGTAGCCAGGTATAGCGAGAGGAGTGTGCACTGTCAATCTAGATGGTGTATGCTCCTCCCCTCACGCCGGCATAGCGGTGGCGACTGCTGCAGATTTATCTGTAGTAATCTTAAGTAGGTTAAAAGACAAAATCCAAATAAAATCTAGTAAAATCACAAATGAATTAATTTTTATAAAAATATATATATATTTTTTTTATTTTCAGATAATTGTAAGTTGATTTTTTCTAATATAATAACTAACTATGTATTGTAATAAATAATATACAGTGTGTTTTTAATAAGTTTTCTTTATGAATTATAGCTACAGGTAATCAAACTTTTTGTATTATGTCTATTACGTCATTATCAACAACTTTTTTTTGACAACACTCCGTCTGGTGTTGAGTTTGAGTGCGGTCCATGCACGGAAACTAGGACCTCAGGTTCTTAGAGAAAAATATTGCGAAAAAAATTAGAGAGGAAGCCCTATCTTACTTTGGGCCCAGGGCCTCCTGATTTTAAAAGATGGCACTATTGGAATGATAAATGAGCATTAAGGTCTAGTTGCACCAAAAGGCCCGTTAAAGTTACTTTGACTGTTACATTTCACGGTGACTTTAACGGTTAAACGTTTACATTTACTCCACACGAGTTGAACCATCGTCGCGCTTGTCACTTTTGACGCTTACTTTAACGCTAACCGTAACCAGCGAATCTTGACTTGGTTAAAGTTAAAGTAATCGTCAAACCAATGTCGCTAACGTCAAATGTATGAAAAGAAGCCAAATATGTTTTTCTATTATTTTTCGGGATCAGCCACCCTTTTAACGATAACAATATGAATTTACACGATATTGCGACGCGTTTCAACTTTAACGGGCCTTTTGGTGCAACTGGACCTAAAAGGATATTATTTTCATAATTTCTTTTTTCTTTTTTCTTTTTAGATGTAACTGTGACGGTATTTATAAATTTTATTATTTTTGTAGTGCTTCTTCTTCTTTCTTTTGTTAAATGGCCTCGGATGTCATAACAACGACAATTCTGCCAATGTCAAGTAGTAAATTCTTGATGTTTGTGCATCACATTGCAATGGTGTTTTACAATTTGACGCTTTCTTGGAGTATTTGGCGGCAATTCACCCGGTCACGTCACAATATGAGCGTTTTCACGGCGTACCACTTTATTGGAATAATTTTTGTCATGACTGAGACTTGACTTGACTGTTTGGTGTGATGAATGAATGACTCGTGATGCACAATGTTATTAACTTGATGCACAAACACAAACATCAAGAATATACTACTCGACATTGGCAGAATTGTCGTTGTTATGACATCTGAGGCCATTTAACAAAAGAACAAGAAGACGAAAATTAAAGTAATAGTTAAACCAATGTCACTAACGTCAAGTGTATGAAAAGAGGCCAAACATGTTTTTCTATTAATTTTTCGATAATGTACTCCTAATTACATCACCTTTTTATCGATAACGTTACGAATTTACACGATGCAAATGTAAACTTAACCGTTAAAGTATTCGTAAAATATAACAGTCAAAGTAACTTTAACAGGCCTTTTGGTGCAATTAGACCTTAAAGACAGTTCATTGTACTGTACCTCGATCTATATTCCAGGTCGAACCACCAATTCCTCCGCCTCCGTACAACACCCCCTTCGAACGTGACATCGCATACAGTTGCTTCGACTGTACCGTCGACAGGGTATACGTTAATGGATATAAACTACAAATGATAGGCAGAGAGAATAACGATCTTAATGTTAATACAGCTGAAAATGCTTATTTTGATGTAAGTTTTTACTTTTTAATCTTAAGCTTCGATGGCGTTAGTGAAATCTTCTTCCAATCTGATGTAAAGCTAGAGTGCGGTCCATGAATGGAAACAACTGCTACTACAGGGGAATCTCTACGGGCAGCAGTCGCCTCCACTAAACCGGCTTGAGGAGACGAGCATGTACCATCTTAGACTGACAGTGCACACTGCTCTTGTTAGTTCCAAACTATTCACGAAACGGGTGTGTAATTCGAAAGTGGTGGTACTACCTCAACACGGTAGACTGGGCTAATAACCATCATCAGTCTGCCTACCACTCTTTAATGAGCGACCAATGTACATATAACATTGGAAGTTCGAACACGGGTCTCTTAGATCGTGAGTTCACGCGTCTTACCGCTAGACCACGTCCGCAGTAATATTTACTTTTTGTCCAGTTCACATCGAGCCATATATTAATACGTCTATCAGAATTCAAACAACATTTGGAGGGCGTATATCAAGCTATATTCATCAAGGGCGAGGAACAAATAACAAAAACTATCATGGAAATAGGCAATCAAGGTAAAATTATAATTTGTTCTGCAGATTGATGACGTGTTCAATAGAATAAGGCGTAACTTTGCGAAAATCCATTACCAACACTACTTTGCAACTAATTTCCGCTAATCAATATTAGTGAGGGGTAGGTACAGTGGTAGGTACAGGCAGGCAGACTGATGATGGTTATTTGTCCAGTCTGCCGTCCTGGGGTAGTACCACCACTTCCGAATGTAACATCCGTGAAGTGACTCTGTCGCGTTTCGGGAATAGTTTGAAAGTAGCCAGGTATAGCGAGAGGAGTGTGCACTGTCAATCTGGATGGTACATGCTCGTCTCCTCAAGCCGGCATAGTGGGGGTGACTGCTGCCCGCACAGGTTTATCTGTAGTAACAGTTGTTTCTATTCATGGACCGCACTCTAGCTTTACATCAGGCGGAGTGTTGTCACATGCCGAGCTACAATAAAAAAAAAAGGTACACAGTCACATCAGCTGTCAATGTTAGACCCTTCACCAACATGCAAATAACTCTCGACGCGTTTCACCACTCCACGTGGCATCCTCAGGAGACGTGTGGTCGCTTCGACTTCAGCTAATGTGACTGTGTACCTACCCTCACTAACATTGACTAGCGGAAATCCACCTTTAGGTGCCACATCATACACAATGAAATGAGAAAAAAAATTGAAATCAAAATTAGAATCAAAAACAAGTCAAAATTGAAATTAGAATCAAAATCAAAATCAAAATCGAAATCAAAATCAAAATCAAAATCGAAATCGAAATCGAAATCGAAACCGAAACCGAAACCGAAATCGAAATCGAAATCGAAATCAAAACCGAAATCAAAATCAAAATCAAAATCAAAATCAAAATCAAAATCGAAATCAAAACCGAAATTAAAATTATAATTAAAAACTACTTCATATTTCTTATTAAAAAAATTAATTTCAGCTGTTACTCAAGTCACGGAGATAATCAATGCTGTAACAGAAGCTAATGGTGCTGTATCACAGGGCTCCCAGGACCCACTGGACAATAAGGGCGAAGAGTCCGCGGCTATTCCTGTGGATGAATAAAAGTCATATTTGTTTGAGCCACGCCTTTATATAGATCTAAATAGCATAGTAATTTAAATTAATAACAATACTGTTGTCTTTGTTTGATGGATTTTTATTTAGTATGCATAAACTAATAATTTAAGCGGCCGTGGTCTAGCGGTAAGACGCGTGAACTCACGATCGATGAGACCCGTGTTCGAACCTCGCTAATTCTGACCAATGTAACTTTGTTATATGTACTTTGGTCGCTCAGTGCCTATAGGTACTCTTATAGAGTGGTAGGCAGATTAATTATTAGCCCAATCTGCCGTCCTGGGGTAGTACCACCACTTTCGAATGTAACACCCGTGAAGTGACTTTGTCGCGTTTCGGGAAT
Organism: Tinea pellionella; assembly: GCA_948150575.1. Taxonomy (NCBI): domain Eukaryota; kingdom Metazoa; phylum Arthropoda; class Insecta; order Lepidoptera; family Tineidae; genus Tinea; species Tinea pellionella. The sequence goes on from OX411273.1 coordinate 240,759, forward strand.
AGTTTGAAAGTAGACAGGTATAGCGAGAGGAGTGTGCACTGTCAATAGATGGTACATGCTCGTCTCCTCAAGCCGGCATAGTGGAGGCGACTGCTGCCCGTACAGTTTTCTCTGTAGTAGCAGTTGTTTCCATTCATGGACCGCACTCTAGCTTTACATCAAGCGGAGTGTTGTCACATGCCGAGCTACAATAAAAAAAAAACCCTGTCTTTGTCTTGATGATGATGGGCGATTGTTCCAAAAAAATGACAATCGAATTTTCATTCATCATTCGAATGATTCCAGTGGTAAATTATATGTATGTGACAGAACGGGAGAGCGGTCCAAGGCTTCTATCCTCCATTTGTGGGCGATAACTAAGCAAATATGCTGAAACACGACACTTCCTCCGCACAGACAAGTTACAGCGTGTTCACCGCGTGACATGTGTTCAGAGACTGTCAAAGCATAACGACGCTTTTGTTTCATATTCAGTTAGTGCTTGTACTCATGACCGAGTGTTCATTTTGTTCAAGTTAGTTTCCGTAATCGTTCAAATTAGAGTCCGTATTCATGACCGTTCCAACATATGTATATTTAAAAATGATACCTTTTATTTTCATAAATTCATCAATTAAATAAATTACGCAAATTGTAACCAGAACTCAACGGTCAAACTCATCCGGAAAGGATTTAACGTTCGATTTAACGCATGTTTTAAATGACAATCGAATATTTCACATAATTGAAATAATCATTCGAATGAATAATTCACATTCGCCCATCATTTGTCGATTTATCAGAGTAGATCTAGGATTACACTACGGTAATAATCCCTTTTTTTGTTTTTGGGTAAATAAAACAGAAGTTAAAAATCCAGGACATACAAAAGAGAGCAAAATGTTGATGCCAAACACTCCAATAAAAAATCGAATTGTTTATGTAAAAAAAGGTGGCTGTATAGGCTTCGATCTCTTCGCCTTCCCAGAATGGGCGAACAGAACAAAAACAAAATAATAAAAAAATAATTATCTGTGTATTTATTCTTGTCAGTGTTCTGAAAAAATAATTAACATTATTTTTTAAATTGTATTGTAATAAAATAAATAACAGTATAAGAAATGCCATGATAATAAGAATTAACGTTTTGTACAAATCATGAGCAGTTTATTTTACGATGGTGGTTTAATACAAGTAAATTGGTTACCAATTGTGAAATCATGTTGTTGTGGATGTACTTTACGGACTGGTACGATTATAATAGCTATTTTCACTATGGTAAGGTACATTTTACTATAACAACGAAAAAATAGTGGTTAGGTGCAAGCAGTGACGGATCCAGTGTGGTCAACACGAACCAACCGCCTACTATCGAAGAATTCGCTAGCAACACCACGGCACATTTGTCAAGAGACATATTTCCTAAACTGAGAAACCTTCCAAAACTCCGGAAAAAAATGGAAACACACGTTCTCTTCTTTTGAATTGTTTGGCCACACTCACGCACGTTCACGAACACTCAATGGTTAATAATCCACCATTATTACACATTAACACTCGAAGCAACACAAGTTTAGGAAAATAATTCAAAACAGATAACCTAACGTCTCAAGATGGCCGCCAAAACTCATAATTGTAATAAGGACAAAGTATTTCTTATATGGTGTTGCCAGCATAATGTAATCGAAGCCAAAAGTTGGTTCGTGCTTACCCCAATGGAGTCATTCTTGGAGAAACAAATTCATTATAGAAAAAATAAAACAAAAATGGGCCCACATTTTTTTGTCGAGTTTGTCGATGATTTTTAGTTAATTTTGTAGAAAAATAAATCTACTTCCGTGTTACCAATAAGTTTTAAAATTTTCACCCGGGTTATTGAGTAATTAGACATTTTCCGATGCAATATTTGAGGTTATTATTATTGTGGGGGGCAAATAGCCTCGTAGGAACTCAGCTATATTTACCTAACCCTATGAATCGATAGCTCAGAATGTATGTGCACTAGAAATCAAGATCTTGCGATACTTTTACGAGGACAAGTACAAAGTTCACTGACCTGCTTTCACACCACCTTGAGCTTATGGTACAGCCTTGGTTCCTCGGTCCTGGTAGAGTTAGCTGGTGGTAGTCACTCGCGTACACATACAGTTAATTACGGTTTAGCGAACGTCGCTGATGAATGTCCTGAGGAATACGATTCCTGGCACGATGATGGGCTGCTTCGAAGTCTTACACCAACAGTACGACTGAGTGTGGCACGGCCACAATGGACAACGAAAGTCAGTCACTCAAATAGCACGGCTATTCTCACTATGCACAACTATGGACTATTCTTGATGATAATTACGAGGAGCTCCAGCAGCACGGCTGCTGGTCGCACGTTGTTCGACCGAGGACACAACGAGACTGGACACCGCGGCTCGCCGCGGGCTACTTACATCGACAGCGAACAAAGTACCTACCCTCAATAAAAAATATCGCAAGATCGTACATACCCCCCACCAAAATCATCATAATGATTTTATGAAGAGCCCAGGCACATACACTTGGTAACGAAACGTAGGGATAGGTAACTAGCTGACAATGTAAATTGCCTTTCTATTATGATCAATAGACATAGCAAAAATAATTACGATTTAAGATAATGATTAAAATTAATTAATAAGTAAATATTTAATAACTAAGATAAGTAATGATGTAAGGAATAAAGAATAATTACGAGAAAAAAAATTAAAAAATAATAAGTAAAAAAAAATATTTTAATTTGACTTAGGAAGAGGACATAATTTATTAACTGGCCGCTTCAAAAAACCCCTTGAAGTTTTTAAAGTAACAACCCTAATGTGGTTGTCAAGACCCGGATGTACCTGGTGCACCCTGGCTAGAGGCCATTGTAACGGTTTTCCTAAGTCCGATTTTATTATTACGACGTCACTAACCTGGTCATTATTATTAATTAAATTACTATGCAATGTACGGGGTTCAACGTGAAGATACCTCTTATGATAACACTTAATTAATAAAATGGTCACGTGACAATTTTTAGACAATAATAACGAATGCTTACGATTAAAAGATAAATTAGATTGTGACAGCCTACCCCCCACCCTGAGGAGTCCGTCGCAATCAATAAATGGTGAAAGTTTTTTAAACTGTAAATTTTTATAATTTTTATTTTTTATGTTATTTATTTCTGAGTTAAAATAAATGTTTTGAATAACTCTAATAATTACGTTGTGTGAATGTTGTAATTCACTAAATGATAAATTATTATAATTACGTTTATTTTTTACAAGTTTACAATTATGATAAAATCTATAGCACCATGACATTACGCGATTTAATTTATTAAAACAAGAAAAAATTGTAAAAACGCCCTCAGGATTATCTACTTGAGTTTGTGATAACAATGCAAAAGTATGAATATTAGATTTTAATTCTAATATATCAGCATCATTTTTTATATAAAAATGTGTGATTGGCCACTCATCCACGGGATCGAGTAGCCAAGACGGGCCATGAAGCCAGTCGTGAGCGCATGATACTAGTTGTGACGGCCAGGCGCCGCACGAGCATATGTCGGCCGCATTGTTTTCACTGTTTACATGATACCAACAAAGGGGCGGTAATATTTCTATTACTTCAGATACTCGATTTGATACGAACGTTTTTAATTTGTAAGGTGGCGTTTTTAACCATGCTAGTGCTACACTGGAGTCAGTGAGTGCGAATTTTTCATAATTAAAATCATTACAATTGTTTATGATAAGTAAGAATAACTTAGAAAGCAGCACGGCCGCCATTAATTCTAAGCGTGGAATTGATAGTGGTTTTAAAGGAGCCACTTTAGTTTTGCTAACGAGCAATTGAACTTTGGTTTCACCTGCATTGTTTACACTACGAGCATAAATGCAGGCACCGTAACCACGTGACGACGCGTCACAAAAACCTATAAATTGTATTTTTGTAAATTTATACGTTAATAAATGACGTTCGATTTTTAAATTAGAAAGTTGTGATAATTCATCAATAAATTTGACCCATTTATTTTTAGAATCACTCGGTATTCGTTCATCCCATCCTATGCTCAATTTCCAAAGATCTTGTAAAATACACTTAGCAACAAAAGTACAGGGTGCTATGAAACCGACCGGGTCAAATATGCTTGCAAGTAATTTTAACACAGATCGTTTGGTATATACGTTATCATTAAAAGAATATTTAAAACAAAAATAGTCACCCTTTGGCGACCATTCTAAACCGAGAACTTTATGAGATGAGTCATCATTAAAATTAATATTATTATTTTTATTATTCAATATTTTATTTAATAAGTTATTATTACTACAAGCCCATTTATGTAATTTAAATCCGCCTAAATTTAATAATGTAATTAATTCCCTTTGTATATTATACACTTCTTCCTCACTATCAACAGACCAAAGTAGGTCATCTACGAAAAAACCTTCTCGAAGTAATCGGCTTGCAGTCGGGTATTGAGCGCCTTCATCGGTCGCTAATTGAAGCAGAGTACGAACCGCAATAAAAGGAGCACTACGTAAACCATATGTATTTGTATTTAATTCATAAGTTTTTATGGGTTCAGAAGGATTTTCGCGCCATAAGGTGTGTTGATATTTACGCTCGGACGGGTCGATTAACACCTGTCTATACATTTTAGATATATCCGCTGAAAAACATATTTTATGTAACCTAAATTGCAATATTATTTTTAAAATGTCGTGGTGTAGTTTTCTACCTGTTAAAAGTAAATCATTTAATGAATATCCATTATTGGTTTTTGCTGAACCATCGAAAACTACACGCACAGGTGTTGAACTGCTGCTAGCACGCACTACGCAGTGATGAGGTATATAATATTTTGTGTCACTCCCACTATACACCCGCATATGACCGAGATCTGCATACTCGCGCATGAAATCGACGTAGGCAGAGTATAACTCGGGCGCGCGTAACAGGCGGCGCTCCAACTGTAAGAAACGTCTGAGCGCGCTGTTGTATGAGTCGCCCAACGACGGATGCATAGGGTTGCGCAGCAGAGGTGAAATATATCGACCGTTATTATCACGATAATATTTTGATAAATAAATGTCTTCGGCAGTTTCTTCGAGGGGATCACTAGGGATGGGCATTCCCGGTGAACCTTCTACCTCCCAAAATTTACACAAATAATTATTTATGACGTCATTATCAATAGTGTACGACACTAAATTTGATGTTGACGTATGTACTACGTTTTTATTATTAGAATTTGTGTTCTCTAATTTACCCGATATTACGTAGCCAAAGACACTATTTAATGCGACAGGCAAATTATGTTTAATAATTAATTTTTCACCGTCATAAATATAAGGGAAGACATCACCTGCCAAAATTATGTCGATCGGCGAACGTTTATGAAATTCTGGATCCGCTAAAACTAGGTTTTTATATTTTATTATAACTGATTGAGGAATATTTATGTTAGGCAACTCAGACGTTAATTTATTTAAAACAACCGCGTCTATATTGAACGCGATGTTAAGATCTTGCCTAGATTTTAGTTCACATGAAACTATTCCGTAATTACGAACATGTTCACCAGCTAAACCAAAAATATTATAAGAACATTTACGCGTAGGCAACCCTAGGCGCTGTAAACAGGTTCGCGATATGAAATTCGACTGCGCGCCCGAATCTATAAGTACCCTACATGGTTGATTTTTTCCGAACGCGTCAACTATGTAAACAACAGCTGTTCCCAGAATCACGTTATAGTTGCCTTCGTTAGAAAGAGAGGTATGGCAGGATGATTCGTCTCTCTTACTATCATAAGAAGTACATTCACGGGTTATTACGTTTGCTAATTGGTTTGTATGTAAAAGAGCATGGTGGGATTGTTGACAAATAAAACATTTAAAATTACTGTTACATTGCGATGTACTATGATTTGTTTTTAAACAATTATGACATAATTTTAATTCATTAGCACGGCTAATGCGTTTTGAAGGAGTTAACTTACGAAATGATTCACATCTATAAATTATGTGATTTTTATTACAATGTAAACATTTTATATTATTTTCAGTAGTTTGAGAATATGACTTTGAATTGAACCTTTTGTTATAATTATTATTACGAATATTTTTATTATTATTATGTTGATTAGATTTAAATGACTGATTTATGTTATTTGTGTTTAAGGAATGCGTTGTGGAATGTTCTAGGACTTTTATGTGTTTATGTAAAAATATCATTAATTGCTCATAAGTGGGAATTGTTTTTTGATCAATTTCCTGTTCGAATAATCGATGCGTATTTTGATCTAACGCTTTAAGAGCAATATGACATAGAATGTAACTAGACAAATTATCAATTTTTAGGGCTTCTAGTGCCTTTACAGAGTTATCAAAAACATCTAGAAAAATTGATAAATTATTAGATGATTCATGTTTAAGTGGTACAAAGTTTAACATTTTGTCTAGGTACTTTCCAGCCAGTATTCTCTGGTCTTGGTATTTATCTAGTAATGCATTCCAGACTACCACATAATTGTCCGATGTAATGGGTACGCTTTTTACGATATTTAGGGGTGTGCCAGTAGTGCACGATAATAAATAATGAAATTTATCAATATTTGAAATATTAGGTAGATTATGCACTAAGGAACTGAAAGTTTCAAGAAATGTGGGGAAATTTTCGATATTACCGTCGAATGTGAATAATTCGATTTTAGGAAGCCGCGGACGCGATTCTGGAACTTTCGATGTACCTTCACTCGACGTTATATTTTTATTTTTAGATATGCACAGTTTGATTTTGAAATATAACTCGTCGAACTGTTCGAGTTCGTTAAAATTTAAATTCGCGTCGGTACTTATCGAACTTTCTTGATCATATATGTTATGTACGACTTCCTCGAATCTTTTACGTAATTCGTCTATCTCCACCGAGCGCACCAAGAACATCTCAAGACAATTAGGGTCATTAATTTTTAAACTTAGATCATAAATTTTTTGTATTTGACAAAAGGTTCTTTCCTTCATCATTATTAATCTTTTTATTTGTTTGTGGGCAGCAATTTCACTTTTGGACAGTGCCCGTTCGTCATCACGTGACGCCATACTTTGTATCTACCTTCAATTTAAGTAAATACGAATAATTACGAATTTTATAGATAATTATGATAGAGTTTTACGAATAATTTAATAAATATATCCTGGTTCTGAATGACCAAAATAAATCCGGCTCGAAGGACCAAAATGTGGGGGGCAAATAGCCTCGTAGGAACTCAGCTATATTTACCTAACCCTATGAATCGATAGCTCAGAATGTATGTGCACTAGAAATCAAGATCTTGCGATACTTTTACGAGGACAAGTACAAAGTTCACTGACCTGCTTTCACACCACCTTGAGCTTATGGTACAGCCTTGGTTCCTCGGTCCTGGTAGAGTTAGCTGGTGGTAGTCACTCGCGTACACATACAGTTAATTACGGTTTAGCGAACGTCGCTGATGAATGTCCTGAGGAATACGATTCCTGGCACGATGATGGGCTGCTTCGAAGTCTTACACCAACAGTACGACTGAGTGTGGCACGGCCACAATGGACAACGAAAGTCAGTCACTCAAATAGCACGGCTATTCTCACTATGCACAACTATGGACTATTCTTGATGATAATTACGAGGAGCTCCAGCAGCACGGCTGCTGGTCGCACGTTGTTCGACCGAGGACACAACGAGACTGGACACCGCGGCTCGCCGCGGGCTACTTACATCGACAGCGAACAAAGTACCTACCCTCAATAAAAAATATCGCAAGATCGTACAATTATATTAAATGATTTAATAATTGATTATATCTGTTTTTTATGTAATTAAACATTGTCTATTGATTATTAAATTATGTGTTGATATAATTAAAATGAATTAATAAAAATAAGATATTATTTTAGAATATTGTATTGTTACCAAACTATTGGACATCAAGTGGGCCCAAAAATGGGCATTCTCCTTTCTTACATATTTACTTGCTTTACCTAGTCCTAGACTAATGATGGTTATTAGCCCATACTGCTGTGTTGGGTAGTACCACCACTTTCTTTTTTTATTTATTATTGTAGCTCGACATGTGACAACACTCCGCCTGATGTAAAGCTAGAGTGCGGTCCATGAATGGAAACAACTGCTACTACAGAGAAACCTGTGCGGGCAGCAGTCGCCTCCACAATGCCGGCTTGAGGAGACGAGCATGTGCCATCTAGATTGACAGTGCATACTCCTCTCACTATACCAAACTATACCCGAAACGTGACAAGGTCACTTCACGGGTGTTACATTCGAAAGTGGTGGTACTAGTCCAGGACAGCAGATTGGGCCATCCATCATCAGTCTGCCTACCACTCTTTAATGAGCGACCAAAGTTACATTGGTCAGAATTAGCGAGGTCCGAACACGGGTCTCATCGATCGTGAGTTCACGCGTCTTACCGCTAGACCACGGCCGCTCTTATGTGAAGAGACCTTGTCGCGTTCGGGATCAATTTGGAAGTAGCCAGGTATAACAAGAGGAGAGGCTGCCAATCTGGATGGCCTCTTGGACTTATGTTCAAAGACGAATCTGCATTTTTTTTAAAACATAGAGAACTGAGGGGCTATTGCGGACGCGAGCTCACCGTGACTCACGGTGAGCTCGCGTCCGCAATAGCCCCCCTGTATAAATTCTTATAATCATACACAATCAATTAATTGTTGTAATGGAGGTTATGGGCCCACAAACGAGTATCTCCTTTGATTGCAGTTCATTCCGATGTTCATATTCGTAACACACTTCATAAAATGCGAATCAAATGATGACGATTTCAATTGGCTTATTGTATTATTTATTATAGTGACGTATCTTGATGTAATTATCAGTATTCTATTGTCTATTGCTGCACTAGCTGTGCTTCTATTTGAATGTGCTACAGTAAGTATTCAGAGACAATTAATAAGGAGTTGTATTTTTTTTGTGGCATTTTAACAATTTGCCATTGTCAAAGTTAATATTTACATCAAGTTTTACAAGGAGATTTGGCGGCCAACCTAAGACATTAGGTTATCTGTCTTGAATTATTTTTCTAAACTTGTGTGTACTTCAAGTGTTAATGTGTAATAATGGTGGATTATTAACCATTAAGTGTTCGTGAACGCGCGTGAATCTGTATAACAATACAAAAGAAGAGAACCTGTGTTTCCATTTTCCCTCCAATACTCCGTTGGAAGTGGAATCTTTACTGAAATTGTTTGCCCACACAGACTCGCGCACGTAAACGAACACTTAATGCTTAATAATCCACCATTATTACACATTAACACTCGAAGAACACACAGGTTTAGGAGAATAATTCAAGACAGATAACCTAACGTCTCTAGATCTTAAAAATTATGGGCTGCTTTCTACTTTATTTACAACCAATATTTCCTATAATGATGTTGGCATAGATTTATGATTGGTCACCGCTCGTACTCCTAACGTCAGACGCGTGCGGGGACCATTTATTAATCTTTTTTTTTTTTTTTTTTTATTTTAGCACGTCATATGACCGCACTCCGCCTGATGTTAAGCTAGAGTGCGATCCATCAAGGAAGGCGACTGCTGTCAGAGAGGGGGATCTGCAGACAGCAGTCGCGTCCGCTGTGCCGGCTTGATGAGATGCCTCTTCACACTGCGCTTGAAGGATCCCATTTTATAGGAAGGGGGAAAGACGTGACTGGGAATTTTCGTTCCACAATTTGATAGAACGACAAAAGAAGGATTGCCCGAACCTTTTTGTCCGCGAGGGGATTGTTTCGACGGTGAGGCGATGCATTCGATCGCCTGCACGCGTCGACCTCAAGCGATGTGGGGTAGGAGGGTAGGAGGATCTTGTGGATCATGGTTGTTTTTTTTTTTCAGAAGCAAAGCTTACTAATCCTGGAATTATTTTTATTAATACTCTTCATTTGGGGTGTAATAAATATGATATTCGATATTATACTTTTAATATTAATTAACAAAGTAAACTTTTTTACGATATACGATGAACGTGTTTGTCTAATGGAAGGAATTAGAGATTATACTCTGGTTATAAGCATTTTATCGATTGCGGAATTTTTATGTTAGTATTTTTATGCAGTAACTCCGCTAGTGTGAAGTCACCATAGCATAGAAGGAGGAATAGCGTTGTGCGCGATAGATGTGCTTTGAAAGATGATGTAGTGACGAGGATTGAGAAAGGAATGCTTCGATGGTTCGGGCACATGGAAAGGATGAATGAAAGGAGATTGACGAAAGGAATTTATAAATCTGGTGTTAATGGATGCGTTAAACAAGGCAGACCCAGAAGGGTGTTTTCCGATCGGAGACATCCTCATGAAAGTTGGGCCCATAACCGTCGGGCGTGCATGAAAAGAATTGTGGAAGGAAGAGGATCGTGGCAAGTGGTGTTTCGTTGTTCCGTTTCCCCATGGGAAAAAGGCGTGACAATTGTATTGTAACTCCGCTAAAATGCAGTCCATAAAGACAATTGCTACTACAAAGAAATGTCTGCAATTAGCAATCCTCTCCACCATGCCGGAGACGAATATCCACCATCCAGATTGACAGTGCACATTCTTTTCGTTATCCCTGGCGATTTCCAAACTGTTTTCGAATATTACTGAGTACCGGGTGCCAATTACGAACTGAGCTCACCGTGAGTTCCCTGTTGTCCGTGGCTCGTTCAATAGGGAATATGCATGTTTTTTTATGACTTAAATCAATTCTTTACATTCTTATAAAGTAGAAAAAGATATAAATAGGCTTGAAAATATTCAAATTATTTATCAAAGTGAAATTTAAAATATTGATTAAATTTGAGCCGTTCAAACGCCACCATTCGCGCGCCGTCTGACATGACGTCACATGACATGTCCCGTGCTTGTTTGCTATAAGCGTTTCAGTTTTAATTACTATTCAGATCATGGAAGAAGCTAAAAAACCTTCTTACAAGTATTGTATGGTACCGAAGTGCAAAAAAACTATTAGAAATACACCCGATAAAGTCTATTTTCGGTACATTGTCCGATTGTGCTTTGACAAAACCAGTTTCAGTCATCGTCCTAGATTCACTAGAAATCACCACTGAAACACAGTTTTAAACTATTTCTCCCGCAAACACTACTAACACAGTATGAATATCGATGCCGATAAATCCAATGTAGTGTCATCTGACGTCACATTTCGTTTTAACCAATGGTGACGTGTTTAGTAAATTTGTTTTTCCCTCCCTTAGTTTTCACTTTTTACACCATATTTTATGGATTTAAATAATAACTAAATAAAAAAATACCTTTTAATCATAATGTGACTATAATAAAGATTGGAGAAAGATATATTTGAGACAAAATTAAATTTTATGCATATTCCTCCCCATTACATTACAAAGCGAGCTCGAAGAAAGAGTTACTCACCGTGAGCTCGGTTCTTAATCGGCACCCTGCCTAGAATTTAGTGAGATTTGAGTCTTATCGATTCGGCTGCTTCGAGTAACCATTTAATTTTGTTTCAGTGTGTATTTATAGTGTTATCGTGGTCAATAGTTATTGCAAATCATTAGAATAATGCAACATAATAAACAAAACATTTCAGCCTGGGCTCTTGCATCCCTATAGTGAGTCCAGTGAGCAATGGGGTATTATTGTTGTCTCAAATTACTTAATGTCCCATTTTGAGGAAAAAACAGTAAAGGGTTCGCGGAGATGCTGCACGCAAGGTTATTATTGTATTTCAAAAAATGTTATCATGTACGTGTGTTATCTTATTTTATTTGTTTCTTTCTTTATTACTTTTGCATGCAATAATTAAATAGATATTAAGGTTTTTATTTAGGATATTTAGGTCTAAGGTGGTCGCTGGTTCTACCTCCTGTTGACTCTTATCTGATTCTATCTGACATTGATTTTAATCTTTAACTTTATTTATAATTTTATTTTGACTTTGATTTTAATAATGGTTTTAGGTTTGATTTTAATTCTAATTTAGATTTTAATTTTAATTCTGATTTTAATTTTGATTTAGACTTTAATTCTGATTTTGATTTTATTTTAGTTATTTATTTAATTTTTTTTTATTTGTTTTTTTTTATACTACAATTTATTGGCTTATTGTGTAAGATGTGGCACCTAAAGGTGGATCATTCGCCATAGGACTGGTCTACTTAACAGAAGCATGATATAATGATTCCCACCACTGGTCGCCCTTAAAATATAAAAAAAAAAAATATTGTAGTTTACTGTTTTTTTTTATAGTATTTAATTTGTATCTTTTGTTTTAAACTTTGTTTTAGCCTGGTTGATTTTATTAAATAATTTATTATTATTATTATTATGTAAAATACAATTTTCAGTATATCACTTGGATGGATCAACCAGAGAGCCAAGTATAAGGTTGCATTTCTTCGTAAGTTTAGATCTTCCAACCAATACGATCGCTTTGTTTAAATGCGGCGGTCACAATAATAACGCCTGATTGGTCGAGAGGTCCAGTACGCCGTCTCGGCGTAGATACAACATTGTATATTGGACCTGGAAGTGTAGCGAATATCTTTTTTTTTCTTTATGTTTTATATGGCATTATAACAATTTGCCATTGTCAAAGTAAATATTTTTGCATCAAGTTAATAACATTGTGCATCACGAGTCATTCATTCACCACACCAAATAGTCAAGTCAAGTATCAGTCATGTCAAAAATTATTCCAGTAAAGTGGTAGAATCTTTACTGAAACTTCCTACGGAGTTTTGGAGGGAAAATGGAAACACAGGTTCTCTTCTTTTGAATTGTTTGCCCACACTCACGCACGTTCACGAACACGTAATAGTTAATAATCCACCATTATTACACATTAACACTCGAAGAAACACAAGTTTAGAAAAACAATTCAAAACAGATAACCTGACGCCTCAAGATGGCCGCCAAAACTCCTCGCGGATATCTTTAATATTAAAAATATCTACCATACAATACAAGTCATGTAACAAAAGGGGTTGATTGATTTTGAGTTATACAACTTTTAAATAAATAATCATTGAATAAAAAAAATATATTTGTTTTATTTATGTTATATTTGAGTAATCGTAACTTGAGCGGCCGTGGTCTAGCGGTAAGACGCGTGAACTCACGATCGATGAGACCCGTGTTCGGACCACGTTAATTCTAACTTCAATGTAACTTATGTACTTTGGTCGCTCATTAAAGAGTCGTAGGCAGACTGATGATGGTTATTAGCCCAGTTTGCCATCCTGGGGTAGTACAACCACTTTCGAATGTAACACCCGTGAAGTGACCTTGTCGCGTTTCGGGAATAGTTTGAAAGTAGCCAGATAGAACGAGAGGAGTGTGCACTGTCAATCTAGATGGTACATGCTCGTCTCCTCAAGCTAGCATAGTTGAGGCGACTGCCGCATAGGTTTCTCTGTAGTAGCAGTTGTTTCCATTCATGTACCGCACTCTAGCTTTACATCAGGCGGAGTGTTGTTACATGCCATGAACTACGATAAAAAAAACCATAGATTATCGATTGCTTGGAGCGGGAGTGGTGATGCGCTGGTTGATTCAATGCACCACTCGGCTTACGTCAAGTCGAATACCAACCAATGATACCAACTGACAGAAAACTTATTATAAACATAAAACTTGTGGGCATATCTTCTCTCGCCTCACATTGGGAGCGTTATTGCTTATCCAGTTCTGATCTAAAACGAGTTTCGTATCGTTGCATAAGTGTATTTATTGAGTAACTACATAAACAACTGTTACTAGGCAACCAATTACGTTCACAATGCTCCAATATCAATGATTAAACTTTAGATAAAAACAAAAACAGAAGAGAAAGAGATCTAAGAATTGAGCAATTATTATCGCAATTGCTGCTGCAGTGCGATTTCACCATAGAGGAGAATTAACACTAGGATTTCCATTTTATGTAGATTTTAAACTTGGCTACTTTTTTTATTATTTTGTTTTATATGCCATTATAACAATTTGCCATTGTCAAAGTAAATATTTTTAGCATCAAGTTAATATTGTGCATCACGAATCGCTCATTCATCACACCAAACAGTCAAGTCAATTCACTGTTAAGTCAAAAATTGCTCCAGTAAAGTGGTAGAATTTGTTGGTTAAATCAACATCGTTGTGAGTAACATTTTGAGTTCTTTTTTTCATGATTTGCTATAATACCGAATAGTTGCCGAATATTCGTAGCATCACTAATATATAATATAAAGTTTGACATAATAATGACAGCGACGAAAGAAGTAAAAGATGTTTTAATGAAAAACTAAGAGGGAAAATGCAAATTACATATGGGTAATATAATATTTGGCGGTGGCTGCATCAAACTGAACTTTTTACCATTAGTTGATGTCTGCGAATCTGGATGTTTCCCGAGAGCTGGCACTTGGTTGCTGGCATTGTATGGCATGGTGTGTATTCAACGAGTTTCCCAGTATTAACTCAACATTGAGTCATTGAGCTTTTTTCGGTTACGATTTTAACTGGAGACCTTAGAAATTCGAGTAAATAATTATTGCGTTAAATCCGATACAGTTAAAGCTTCAATTTGGTACCACTTTTATCTTGAGCAACACTCCATTTTAATACAAACCCAAATGTAACTAACCTATTTCTAATGGGTACAAGGATTTCTGCATGACTCTTGCATTAAATGGATACAAACCTAAACCTAACCTATTTGTGACGGGTGGAAGGATTTCTGCATACAAACCTAAATCTAACATATTCGTAACAGGTAGAAGGATTCTGACAATTAAATGTAATTATGTATTAAAAGTGATTTTAAAATTAGTTTCAAGTGTCTGAGAACCTTTGGAACTCTAACGGACTGATTTAATCCAATAATTATCCACTGGAAGTATCTCAAAGTTTTAAGGTCTGTCCTCTAATAGCTAGCCGATCCAACGCCGGATTTAGACTTCGGCGGCCCATAGGCAGAGCATGTTGTGGAGGCCCTCAAATCGTTTGTAGTTAACTGTTGAAAGTTTCTATTGAGGTCGAGGTAAAGAAGAGAGCAACTAAATAAGTTGGCTAACACAGAATTTAAAACAAAACTCAGTATTTTCTTGTTTCCACTGAGCCTTTATCGATTTAAATTTTTTTTTTGTGGTGTGGTAGCGGCCCATACGTATGCTTATGTTGTCTATGCTTAAGTCCGGCACTGAGTGGATTCCCGGTAAAAAAAAACTGGTATGCGGCAATACACACAAAAGGGATTTTGGATTTTGTCGCGATATTTTTTATAGGCAAATGGTCATCATTAAAGTTTGTTCGCCTAAGGCGCTGAATTTTTTGGGTCGGCGCTGTATTGTTAAAGTAAAACTGCAAACTTTATGGCGTATCCGAAGTTAGGCACAGGTCGCTGCGCAATACACTTTTTTTTTTTTTAATTGTAGCTCGGCGTGTGACAACACTCCGACTGATGTAAAGCTAGAGTGCGGTCCATGAATGGAAACAACTGCTACCACAGAGAAATCTCTACGAGCTGCAGTCGCCTCCACTATGCCGGCTTGAGGAGACGAGCATGTACCATCTAGATTGACAGTGCACACTCCTCTCTTATACCTGGCTACTTTCAAACTATTCCCGAAACGCGACAACGCGCCCGCAGATTATTTTTATATTGTCTATTCATGTCTAAAATTAACTCTTTAACTTTATTGACTGTACCTGCGCGAGGTAGCACCCGCTGCTAACTTCAGAGACGTCCATAAAATTTGACGCGATCTATACCGGTTAGAGTTTTGAACACCGAGTCTCATCGGTCCGTGCTCGACCGCTAAACCAGCATCGCTTAATTGTATTAACAGATAATAATCCTATTTAGGAACCCAATTAGGATCAGGGAATTGTTAAATTATTATTTTTTATAACTTAAAGCAGTGGTTCTCAACCTTTTTCTTAATGCGGCACACTTTTCACGATTTAAAAATTTGGCGGCACACAAAGAAAAAGATAAGTTTAAAAATTATTTACTTACCTATAACACACTGCGTAAAATAGTTTATGGTAATAATTTTAAATGTGCGAAATAAAATAATATGTACTACAAAAATAACAGTACGTTTATTAAGGGATTAATTACAAGTTAATAATAAGAATACTTGTAATGCAATTTTTTCTTTAAATCATATTATTTAATAATATTAACATAATTATATTATCTAAAATTTGGCGGCACACTTTTAGAATTTTGCGGCACACAAAAGTGCCGCGGCACAGTGGTTGAGAATCACTGACTTAAACAATACAATACAATACAATAGTCACGCCTTTTTCCTCAATTTAAACAAGACGCGTGTATTTGGTTACAGATATCTCCGGCAACACTCGGATGGTTACGCAACGTATCATTCGAATCGAACGGCGCCTCCTTGGATTGGCAGATTGCGATGCACGAATATATGAAAGATATTCATGCGATTGTTAATATAACTCTTGGCGTGGTCGGTTTCGGCGTGTTCATTACTACTAATTTTACTCCGGTATGTAGTCAAAATCTTCATTTCACCAGGGCACTCGCACAGAAAGGATGAATGAAAGGAGATTGACGAAAGGAATATAGTAGTGTTACTCAACACTGCATACAGCGACGTTTTCCACACGACGAATATTGTAGAGTCGTGGAATAACTACGCACCAACACACGATTTGCTATTTCACCGCTTTTATAATAGACTTCACTTTTCTTTATTGTTTTAGTGTTCAAATCACGTCGGGGTCACCAATTTCGAGTGTCTCACCCGCTCGAATTGAGTGAGACACTCCATTATTAATTAAAATAAAATTTGGCAAAATAATACGTTGTAATGCATTGAGATATATACTAGAGGCGCAATAACGCTCCCAACGTGAGGCGAGTGAAGATCTGCCCACAGCCATAATTAAGCTTTCTGTCAGTTGGTATTTGACAGGACGTATATAAACTCATAATGGGCAAATATGTGGTGAAAACGTGCAATTCTCGATCCCAAATGCACAACAAAAAAAGCGGGATTACGTTTCACACGTAAATATATCCTTTCAACATCTATAATGTCCTTAAACAACAAAAAAACAAATAAAATTACATTGAGGTATATACTAGAGGCGCAATAACGCTCCTAACGTGAGGCGAGTGAAGATCTGCCCACAGCCATAATTAAACTTTCTGTCAGTTGGTAATTGACAGGACGTATATAAACTCATAATGTGCAAATATGTGGTGAAAACGTGCAATTCTCGGTCCCAAATGCACAACAAAAAAAGCGGGATTACGTTTCACACGTAAATATATCCTTTCAATATCTATATTGTCCTCAAACAACAAAAAAACAAATAAAATTAGGGATATTTTTTACATTTAGTGTTGCTAGTAAAAAATATTTTCTCATAACCCGTATTATAATATAAAAAAAAGAAATATTTTATTTTTAAGAAAGAAGATTTTCAACTTACATTAAACAATTAAAACATTGAACTTTATTTTATTTAGCTAAAAATGCATGCCTCTAGATATATTATAATAGACACTGAATAAAAATATCTAAAGAAAAAAAAATTAGTGTGGGGAAAATTTTTAACTATACCGGCAACACTAAGATTGACATTGTCAAATGGTTTGAAACGGCCTACGGCTTTTTCATGTCAAATGTATGGGGTTTGCGCCTCTAGTTATATATCTCAATGTAAAATTAGGGATATTTTTTACATTTAGTGTTGCTAGTAAAACATCGTCTCCCATAACCCATATTATAATATAAAAAAAGGAAATATTTTATTTTTAAGAAAGAATAATTTCAACTTATATTAAACAATTAAACTTTATTTTATTTAGCTAAAAATGCATGCCTCTAGATATATTATAATCGACACTGATTAAAAATATCTAAAGAAAAAAAAAATTGTGTGTGGAAAATTTTTAGCTATACCGGCAACACTAAGATTGACATTGTCAAATCGTTTGAAACGGCCTACGCCTTTTTCATGTCAAATGTATGGGGTTTGCGCATTAAGATATATAACTAGAGGCGCAAACCTCATACATTTGACATGAAAAAGGCGTAGGCCGTTTCAAACGATTTGACAATGTCAATCTTAGTGTTGCCGGTATAGTTAAAAATTTTCCACACACTAATTTTTTTTTCTTTAGATATTTTTATTCAGTGTCGATTATAATATATCTAGAGGCATGCATTTTTAGCTAAATAAAATAAAGTTCAATGTTTTAATTGTTTAATATAAGTTGAAATTCTTCTTTCTTAAAAATAAAATATTTCTTTTTTTATATTATAATATGGGTTATGGGAGACGATGTTTTACTAGCAACACTAAATGTAAAAAATATCCCTAATTTTATTTGTTTTTTTGTTGTTTAAGGACATTATAGATGTTGAAAGGATATATTTACGTGTGAAACGTAATCCCGCTTTTTTTGTTGTGTATTTGGGATCGAGAATTGCACGTTTTCACCACATATTTTCCCATTATGAGTTTATATACGTCCTGTCAAATACCAACTGACAGAAAGCTTAATTATGGCTGTGGGCAGATCTTCACTCGCCTCACGTTGGGAGCGTTATTGCGCCTCTAGTATATATCTCAATGGGTTTGCGCCTCTAGTTATATGTCTCAATGGTATTTAACCCCTTTTTCCAAGATGGCGGCCGATGGCAACTCCGCAAACTTGGATTTAACTTTACACTAACTCCCCTTCATATCTAAAAATTAAATTGAGTTTTCTAACAAACGTAACAACGTAAACAAATGTAACTTTTCAATGGACTAATATCAGTCTGTCTATACTGGTGTTTTTTTTTTTCAGAAACAAAGTATACTTCTCGTGGAATTGTTCGTGATAGCATTTTTGTTGTATACTATAACCCATTTTATATATCATATTATATTCATATATTTGTGTGTATATGCCGTTAGGATTACGAATTGTATTGGTTTAGAAGAGATATTGTCCAATGTGCATTCCGTTATTTGCTATTTCATAGTTTTTATGTTACTTGTTTGTAAGTATAAAAACACTAATTTGTTTATTTAGTTGTTTGTTGACATTTAATGATAATTTATGACGACATTTATGCACCCAAACGGGTAGTTGTGGCGACGAAATAACATTTTTTATTTATTTGTTTATTTATTTATTTTGGAGAAAATACAGTGACAGGCAGAAGCAGAAACAAAGAAGCATTAAAACATAAAATACAATAGATTTACCCGCCACCAAATAAATTTCCCACTATGTACATTGTACAATTATGTCCATTTGCACCATATGACTTAACTATTACTGTCAAGTTAAAGTAATGGTTAAAGTTAAAATTGGTTTGCTTCAAAAAAATCTGTCACATTTGACGATTACTTTAACCTTAACCGTTACTGGCGAATTTCGGCCGGTCAAAGTTAAAGTAATAGTTGAATCAATGTCGCTATCGTCAAATCTTTGAAAAGCCGCTCTTGTTTGTATTGAGAGAATTCATTTACACCAGCAACCCTTTTAACTATAACGAATTAATTTACACGATGGTGCAACGCGCGTGGAGTAAAAGTAAAGGTAACTGTCAAAGTTAAAGTAACAGTCAAAGTTACTTTAACCGGCCTTCTTTGGTGCAAACCAGGGTGCACTTGCAGGGTGGTATTGTGCACTTTCACGAACATTTAGACAATTACCACACTACTAGGATGCAGTTAGGTCATTCAATTAGACATTGTGCGGCAACCCCCGAAGCATAACCAGTGGTAGTGGAACATTGTAACCCATATAACCCATAAATAAACAATTTGATTTGATTTGATGACAACGAAACGACTAGACACGACATTCCTTTATTTATTGTAGTTCATGGCATGTGACAACACTCCGCCTGATGTAAAGCTAGAGTGCAGTCCATGAATGAAAACAACTGCTACTACAGATTAATTTCTACGGGCACCATCTATATACTACTATAAAGTATGACTATTTTCAAACTGTTTCCGTAACGCCACAATGTCACTTCACGGGTGTGTAATTCGAAAGTGGTGGTACTGCCCCAGGACGGCAGACTGGGCTAATAACCATCATCAGTCTGCCTACCACTCTTTAATGAGCGACCAAAGTACATATAACATTGTTACATTGAGGTTAGAATGTAGCTGGATATGAACGCGGCTCTCATCGATCATGAGTTAAACCATGGTGTACATTCGTCACCTCAAGCCGGCATAACGGAGGCGGCTGCTGCCTGTGCAGACTTCTGTATAGAAGCAGTTGTTCCCGTTCATGGACCGCACTCTAACTTACTACCAGACGGAGAGTTGTCTTTTTTTTTACGGAATTAATTTCACAATTCCAGCGCACGCCGATGCCGCTTGTGTTATAAATGCTTACCGTGTTGAATTAGAAACAATTCACCGCGAACGTTTACGCCATCAGGAATTAATACTTCGACGGCCCAATGCCAAAATAGAAGATAGAGAAGAATCTGTAAAACCTACTACTAGTACACAAGATACCTAATTCTGTTTAATTTATGCATGGATCAAACTTGACGCTTCTACTTCAACTGTGCTAATTGTAATCAAACTTGATTACTTGTCACACTGAAGCGTAGTACGATGTCAATAATGGGCGTAGCTCAGCTAATACATTAGGTGTATTTCTTATCTCCGTGTTCTCTTTGCTCCTAATAAAATGTTTGAATGTAAA
Organism: Tinea pellionella; assembly: GCA_948150575.1. Taxonomy (NCBI): domain Eukaryota; kingdom Metazoa; phylum Arthropoda; class Insecta; order Lepidoptera; family Tineidae; genus Tinea; species Tinea pellionella. Next base: position 261,495 of record OX411273.1, read on the forward strand.
ATTGTTGTTTTAATAATTTCATTTGCATCGGTAATAAGCCTGCGAAAGTGTTCAATTGAAGCAGCCACTGCTATGACTTCCATGCTGATAAAATTCCTATTGTCACACGCGCTGCAGGAGCTAATGCATGTAATGTATCTATGGAATTATTCCGGGGTAAACCACATGCATCGCGTTACTGTGTTTAGGGATGGATGAAAAAAGGGCATGTTTTTTTAATTTTTTTATTTTAGCACGTCATATGACCGTACTCCGCCTGATGTTAAGCCAGAGTGCGATCCATGAACGGAGGTGACTCTTGTCAGAGAAGGGGATCTGCAGACAGCAGTCGCGTCCGCTATGCCGGCCTAATGAGATGCCTCTTCACACTGCGCTTGAAGGATCCCATGTTATAGGAAGGGGGAAAGACGTGGCTGGGAAGGTCGTTCCACAATTTGATGGAACGACAGAAGAAGGATTGCCCAAACCTTTTGGTCTACGAGGGGATTGTTTCGACGGTGAGGCGATGCATTCGATCGCCTCAAGCGATGTGGGGTAGGAGGGATTAAGTCGTGGATCTCTGCTAAACATTCACCGTGGCAATAACGGTAGAGCGCTTGCATGTAACGCGGATTACAATTATTGTTGTGCGACTTTGGCTCATTTGGGTTTTTGAGATTGGATACCCTATTGGGGTGTATCAGTGCTAACGAGTCTTATTGAATACATATAGTAACAAAATATGCAAGCAACCAACATTTGACATCCATTATTGGTATAAAATTCTTTTTTTTTTTCCTGCAAAAGCTTTTAAACTGGTCTCAAAGGCCGGATGAATGTTAATTACTGTAATATCACTTGTTTTTAAGAATATCATATAATTATGATTAAGTTAAGTTGTATGATTACTTACTTCAAATAGTAATTGTCATTTTTTTGACATATTATTATCTCTAAATATCTACATGTGTGAAATACTAATATCGAGAACGGAGCCCGAAAGTAATTAATGATTAAACCTGTACGTGAAGTTCAATCATAATTACTGGAAGGGCTCCGTTCGAAGATATTAGGGTCCCTCCCGCCCTTTAAACAAGTTTAAACCCAGGTCAAAAAATGTAAACAGCTCAGCACTCTCCAAAGTGAATGATGTGAGAGGGGCGGGTGTGCCGGACGTGTCTTTGTTTTTGTCTCTATTTTTAGTGTCTCTCTTAAATATAGTGCGAGACGGTAAGCCTGATAGTGAGACTAGATAGTCATACGTGCCACCAGGCAGGCACCTAGGGAGGTCGGGTTGGAAAATATTTTCAAAGTTTAATTACTTCATCAAGAGTTTTGGTAATTGACAACATTGAGATCAACTGACAAGATAAAATATAAGTTTGACAGATGGCGGCGATGATAGAAGTAGATTTCTGTAAATTAAAAAGAACAAATCATGGGTAACATACTATTTGGCGGTGGTTGCATCAAACTAAACTTTTTGCCAAAAGTTCGCGGTTGTGGATGCGACGTGCCCGCGAAAACTAGCACTTGGATGCTGGCATTGTATGGTATGGTGTGTATATACTTAGTAAATACTACTACTAATACTTAGCTCACGCCTTGTTCCCACTGGGGTAGGTGGAAACTATGGAGCGCCAGCGACTCCTCTCTCTACATACCACTTTCGCTTCGACCACATCCATTACTCCCCTCATGCATGCACGTCGGTTGAGGGTGCACCTCGTCTGACCCTTTCTCAGCAGTTGACCGATCTGACTGAGAAAGGTTTTCCTAGGGCGCCCCCTTCCGACACTGCCATCCACTTTCGCACAATAGATCTTTTTAGTTAATCTCCTTTCATCCATCCTTTCCAAATGACCGAACCACCTTAGCATGCCCCTTTCCACTTTGGTCACAATACTGTCCTTGAGCTCGCAGCGATTTCTTATCACATCGTTTGGGATTCGCTCGCTCAAGGATACTCCACACATACTTCTTAGCGATCGCATTTCTACCGCGTTTATTCGACTTTCATTCGACTTAGTAAATAATCATTATTTAATCGGTGCAATGTCTGCAGGTTCTAACATAGTAATAGTCGGTTGAATCAGTTTCATTTCGTTTAGTTCAATTCTATTCTCACTAACAACAAATATTTGTATTATTTATTTTTTAATATGACTTGTCTTGATGGATCCATAAAGTAGTGTCATGTATTTGGTTACAGTTATCTCCGGTAACACTTGGATGGTTACGCAACGTATCATTCGAATCGAACGGCGCCTCCTTGGATTGGCAGATTGCGATGCACGAATATATGAAAGATATTCATGCGAATGTTAATTTAACTCTTGGCGTGGTTGGCTTGATCGTATTTATTATTAATTTTACTCCGGTATGTATGCAAGTTGGTGGTTGTAGCAAGCATGTAAAATTAAATTTATATATATGATTTTCTAAATATACATGGAAGAATTGTGATAAAGGTTACTTATTTAAAACAAAATTGCAAGAAAAAAAAATTATTTTTTTGCAATTTTCTTTCTGCCATCTCGTACAGGCGCTAATAGCGCGACAAAGACTGCCAGAGAAACGTGCTCTTCTTCTTCTGACGTGTTTACAGGACTGCCCATCTATGTTCACTATATATCAGGTTATATTTTTATACGAATCTCTCCTAGATCACTTCACGGATGTTATACTCAAAAGGGATGGTTTAATACGAGGAGCATACAGATCTAAATAATAATGGGCTCAATCAGTTGTTTTTTTTTTTTCAGAAACAAAGTATACCTCTCGTGGAATTGTTCGTGATAGCATTTTTGTTGTATACTGTAACCCATTTTTTATATCATATTATATTCATATATTTGTGTGTATATGCTGAACCAGTTTATGAATGTGTTTATTCAGAAATGTGGATTGTCGAAGGAATGCATTTCTGGTCTCCGGGATATTATTTAATCAGTTTTGTTTTCTTTTGTTGTGAGTACACAATCAATATTATAGGCTAATCACTAGTGTATATCGGGGGGACTGCTACCTTATATTTCTCGGTGGTGGACCTAGCTCAACATCAGGCGGAGTGTTGTCTTTTTCGGAGCTATAATTTTTTAAAAGTACCCCCCGCTATGCCGGCTCGGTGATGTGTAAGCACCCTTGACAGGGCACATCCCTCTTGTTAAACCCGGCTTGTGTTTTCTTTTGATTATTAACTAAATGAACAATTAGCACACTTTCGTGATAGCACATTTTTATTGATACTATATACGAGGCTTCATAAAAAAATATACATTGAGGAATCATTTCGAGGGTTTGCCTTCATTTTGTCTGATACGCCTGCCCTACAAAGGATCGAAGCGTCCTGCACAAACGCATCTTAGCAACTGTAAAATACGCTCCTCTGGCGGCTCAACGTAATTTTGGTCGAGCGTAAATAGAGCGACCGAAGTTACGCTCGTGTGGCTTCAGTCTAAATTTTTCAATTCCAGTGCACGCTCAGGCCGTCGGTTTTATAAATAATTACCGTGTCGAATTAGATACAATTCGCCACAAACGTTTACGCCGTCAGGAATTAATATTTCGACAGAAAGAAGATGAAAAAGAAACTGTAAAACCTACTACTAGTACACGAGATACCTAATTGACTGCGCTTCCACTTCAACTGCGCTAATTGTAATCAAACTTAATTACTTGTCGCACTGAAGCGTAGTACGATGTCAATATTGGCGTAGCTCAACTAATACATTAGGTGTATTTCTTATCTCCGTGTTCTCTTTGCTCCTAATAAAATGTTTGAATGTAAAATTGTTGTTTTAATAATTTCATTTACATCGGTAATAAGCCTGCGAAAGTGTTCAATTGAAGCAGCCACTGCTATAACTTCCATGCTGATAAAATTCTTAATGTCACACGCGCTGCAGGAGCTAATGCATGTAATGTATCTATGGAATTATTCCGGGGTAAACCACACGCATCGCGTTACTGTGTTTAGGGATGGATGAAAAAAGTGCATGTTTTTTTATTTTTTTATTTTAGCACGTCATATGACCGTACTCCGCCTGATGTTAGGCCAGAGTGCGATCCATGAACGGAGGTGACTCTTGTCAGAGAAGGGGATCTGCAGACAGCAGTCGCGTCCGCTATGCCGGCCTCTTCACACTGCGCTTGAAGGATCCCATGTTATAGGAAGGGGGAAAGACGTGGCTGGGAAGGTCGTTCCACAATTTGATGGAACGACAGAAGAAGGATTGCCCGAACCTTTTGGTCTACGAGGGGATTGTTTCGACGGTGTGGCGATGCATTCGATCGCCTGCACGCGTCGACCTCAAGCGATGTGGTGTAGGAGGGATTAAGTCATGGATCTCTGCTGAACATTCACCGTGGCAGTAACGGTAGAGCGCTTGCATGCAATGCGGATTACAATTATTGTTGTGCGACTTTGGCTCATTTGGGTTTTTGAGATTGGATACCCTATTGGGGTGTATCAGTGCTAACGAGTCATTGAATACATATAGTAACACAAAATAGGCAACCAACATTTGACATCCATTATTGGTATAAAATTCATTTTTTTTTCCTGCAAAAGCTTTTAAACTGGTCTCAAAGGCCGGATGAATGTTAATTACTGTAATATCACTTGTTTTTAAGAATATCATATAATTATGATTAAGTTAAGTTGTATGATTACTTACTTCAAATAGTAATTGTCATTTTTTTGACATATTATTACATTGAGATATTATTATTATCTCTAAATATCTACATGTGTGAAATACTAATATCGAGAACGGAGCCCGAAAGTAATTAATGATTAAACCTGTACGTGAAGTTCAATCATAATTACTGGAAGGGCTCCGTTCGAAGATATTAGGGTCCCTCCCGCCCTTTAAACAAGTTTAAACCCAGGTCAAAAAATGTAAACAGCTCAGCACTCTCCAAAGTGAATGATGTGAGAGGGGCGGGTGTGCCGGACGTGTCTTTGTTTTTGTCTCTATTTTTAGTGTCTTTCTCTAAAATATAGTGCGAGACGGCAAGCCTGATAGTGAGACTAGATAGTCATACGTGCCACCAGGCAGGCACCTAGGGAGGTCGGGTTGGAAAATATTTTCAAAGTTTAATTACATCATCAAGAGTTTTGATAATTGACAACATTGAGATCAACTGACAAGATAAAATATAAGTTTGACAGATGGCGGCGATGATAGAAGTAGATTTCTGTAAATTAAAAAGAACAAATCATGGGTAACATACTATTTGGCGGTGGTTGCATCAAACTAAACTTTTTGCCAAAAGTTCGCGGTTGTGGATGCGACGTGCCCGCGAAAACTAGCACTTGGATGCTGGCATTGTATGGTATGGTGTGTATATACTTAGTAAATACTACTACTAATACTTAGCTCACGCCTTGTTCCCACTGGGGTAGGTGGAAACTATGGAGCGCCAGCGACTCCTCTCTCTACATACCACTTTCGCTTCGACCACATCCATTACTCCCCTCATGCATGCACGTCGGTTGAGGGTGCACCTCGTCTGACCCTTTCTCAGCAGTTGACCGATCTGACTGAGAAAGGTTTTCCTAGGGCGCCCCCTTCCGACACTGCCATCCACTTTCGCACAATAGATCTTTTTAGTTAATCTCCTTTCATCTATCCCTTCCAAATGACCGAACCACCTTAGCATACCCCTTTCCACTCTGGTCACAATACTGTCCTTGAGCTCGCAGCGATTGGGATTCGCTCGCTCAAGGATACTCCACACATACTTCTTAGCGATCGCATTTCTACCGCGTTTATTCGACTTTCATTCGACTTAGTAAATAATCATTATTTAATCGGTACATCGGTGCAATGTCTGCAGGTTCTAACATAGTAATAGTCGGTTGAATCAGTTTCATTTCGTTTAGTTCAATTCTATTCTCACTAGCAACAAATATTTGTATTATTTATTTTTTAATATGATTTGTCTTGATGGATCCATAAAGTAGTGTCATGTATTTGGTTACAGTTATCTCCGGTAACACTTGGATGGTTACGCAACGTATCATTCGAATCGAACGGCGCCTCCTTGGATTGGCAGATTGCGATGCACGAATATATGAAAGATATTCATGCGAATGTTAATTTAACTCTTGGCGTGGTTGGCTTGATCGTATTTATTATTAATTTTACTCCGGTATGTATGCAAGTTGGTGGTAGCAAGCATGTAAAATTAAAATATATATGATTTTCTAAATATACATGGAAGAATTGTGATCAAGGTTACTTATTTAAAACAAAATTGCAAGAAAAAATATATATATTTTTGCAATTTTCTTTCTGCCATCTCGTACAGGCGCTAATAGCGCGACAAAGACTGCCAGAGAGACGTGCTCTTCTTCTTCTGACGTGTTTACAGGACTGCCCATCTATGTTCACTATATTCACCATTCCAAGTGCATAATTAACAAACCCCACAACAGAACTCTATAGAACAAGCGAGGTTATATTTTTATACGAAACTCTCCTAGATCACTTCACGGATGTTATACTCAAAAGGGATGGTTTTACTACGAGGAGCACACAGATTTAAATAATAATGGGCTCAATCAGTTGTTGTTTTTTTTTTCAGAAACAAAGTATACCTCTCGTGGAATTGTTCGTGATAGCATTTTTGTTGTATACTATAACCCATTTTATATATCATATTATATTCATATATTTGTGTGTATATGCTGAACCAGTTTATGAATGTGTTTATTCAGAAATGTGGATTGTCGAAGGAATGCATTTCTGGTCTCCGGGATATTATTTAATCAGTTTTGTTTTCTTTTGTTGTGAGTACACAATCAATATTATAGGCTAATCACTAGTGTATATCGGGGGGACTGCTACCTTACCTAGCTCAACATCAGGCGGAGTGTTGTCTTTTTCGGAGCTATAATTTTTTAAAAGTACCCCCCGCTATGCCGACTCGGTGATGTGTAAGCACCCTTGACAGGGCACATCCCTCTTGTTAAACCGGGCTGGTGTTTTCTTTTGATTATTAACTAAATGAACAATTAGCACACTTTCGTGATAGCACATTTTTATTGATACTATTTACGAGGCTTCATCAAAAAATATACATTGAGGAATCATTTCGAGGATTTGCCTTCATTTCGTCTGATACGCCTGCCCTACAAAGGATCGAAGCGTCCTGCACAAACGCTTCTTAGCAACTGTAAAATACGCTCCTCTGGCGGCTCGACGTAATTTTGGTCGAGCGTAAATTGGTCTAGCGGTAAGACACGTGAACTCACGATCAATGAGACCCGTGTTCGAACCTCGCTAAAGACCGGTACCAATGTAACTTTGTTATATGTACTTTGGTCGCTCAGTGCCTATAGGCACTATTAAAGAGTGGTAGGCAGACTGATGATGGTTATTTGTCCAGTCTGTCGTCCTGGGGCAGTGCCACCACTATCGAATGTAACACCCGTGAAGTGACCTTGTCGCGTTTCGGGGATAGTTTGAAAGTAGCCAGGTATAAGAGAGGAGTGTGCACTGTCAATCTAGATAGTACGTCGTCTCCTCAAGCCAGCATAGTGGAGGCGACTGCAGCCCGTAGAGATTTCTCTGTGGTAACAGTTGTTTCCATTCATGGACCGCACTCTAGCTTTACATCAGGCGGAGTGTTGTCACATGCCGAGCTACAATTTAAAAAAAAATTTACAATGCGTAAAGTTACGCTCGTGTGGCTTCAGTCTAAATTTTTCAATTCCAGTGCACGCTCAGGCCGTCTGTTTTATAAATAATTATCGTGTCGAATTAGATACAATTCGCCACAAACGTTTGCGTCGTCGGGAATTAATATTTCGACAGAAAGAAGATGAAAAAGAAACTGTAAAACCTACTACTAGTACACGAGATACCTAATTGACTGCGCTTCCACTTCAACTGTGCTAATTGTAATCAAACTTGATTACTTGTCGCACTGAAGCGTAGTACGATGTAAATAATGGCCGTAGCTCAGCTAATACATTAGGTGTATTTGTTATCTCCGTGTTCTCTTTGCTCCTAATAAAATGTTTGAATGTAAAATTGTTATTTTAATAATTTCATTTACATCGGTAATAAGCCTGCTGATAAAATTATGTTTTGAACTCAGAGGGACGCAAATTATAACGGGGTTATTGAGTGTATTCAACCTCACAACAGTATACATATATTACAGGATAGGCTGTCCCGTAAGTAGTGGTATCAAGTTTACAACTACAGATAGAGAGGTTCAATATCTACAATATACAGGGTGTATCGGGCAACGTGTAAAAAATTTCAAGAGATGACTCAGTAAGTGATTCTGAGCAGAAATTAATCTAAAAAATAAATACTTTTTTTTATCCAAATGTCCACCTTTTCCTTGTAGAAACATATACATATAATTTGCTACACGAACGCGTAATCGTTGTGTCGTCGGGCGGTGCATCAAACAAATGACCTTGCCTTTGATTAACGCCGACAAGCTTTGCCACCTCGCCTTTGATCTCGCGCCGACAAGCCGTGTGCCGGCCCACCTGCAACGGCGGTCCACGTCGGCCGGTCCATTTATAGACCTTTTGTTTTTGTGATAATACCATACACAAGAACTTTTATTTAGTAAATTTATTTTTTGAGGGGTGTTCATCCCTCACTTAATATTTACCTTAATTTTTTTACACGTTGCCTGATACACCCTGTATTTTGGTGTTATTTAGTTATGACATTTTAAAAAAATTGACAATTTCCCCGTTTTTACACAAACAATGTTTTAAAAATGTGTTTATAATTATTTTCACTGGTTTTTTTATTAAAGTAGGTTGAGAAAATACAGGGCTCTCCAATGAAAATCTCTAATGACCTAGCCTACAAATGAAAACACCAAAATTTTGCAAAAATATAAAATTTATTTTTCAATGTAGTCTCCTTTTAGTCGAATACACTTGGTCCAGCGGTGTTACAATTTTTTAAACCCGTTGAAAAAAATGTTCTCTCTTGGTCTGCAAAATAGGCCTCCGTGGCGGCGATTATTTCGTTATTGGAGTGGAATCTCTTCCCGGCGAGTGAATTTTTTAGGTTCGGAAACAAAAAAAAGTCGCACGGAGCCAAATCTGGAGAATACGGTGGATGGGGCAGCAGTTCATAGCGTAATTCGACCAATTTAGCCGTGGCGAGTGCAGAGGTGTGAGCCGGTGCATTATTGTTATAATGTGGGTATTTACTAAATACGACAGCGGCTGCGACCGCTGTGAACGGCAGTCGAATACAAGCTGTGAGACTATACACCCGCGTTTCATTATCGACCCTACAAACATAACAGTGGCGACGAGGATGGGATGCGAACCCACGCGTGCAAAGCACATTGGATTAGCAGTCCAAGAGCCACCGCGAGCCCCTTTGACAGTGTGGCCTCACCCCGATCACCCGTGGCAACGTGTGCATATAGATTTCTTAGGTCCTTTTCATGATAAGGTTTATCTAATTATTGTTGACGCTTATTCTAAATGGGTGGAAGTTTATGACGTCAGTAACGGGTACGGTTCTAGGGTTGTCATAGAAAAGTTATGTGAGGTGATGGCACGTTTCGGTCTGTTTCAAACAATATGCTCAGACAATGGCACATCGTTCACTTCTGATGAGTTTGCAAAATTTTGTACTCTCAATGGAATCGAACATGTAACAAGTCCACCTTATAACCCTGCTAGTAACGGTCAAGCGGAGAGCTATGTCAAAATCATAAAAAAAAGCCTTAGGAGTATATTTTTGTCGGGAGTAAATAAAAAAAATGTTAATATAAAATTACACGAATTTTTATTACAGTATAGAAACTCGAAACATAGTTCTACAAATAAGTCTCCTGCAGAGGTTCTTTTTGGTAGGCAACTTCGGTGCAAGTTAGATTTATTACATTCTCCGCCGTCATCGTCATCAGATCCGGTTCTTTCAAATAATGTGTTTGAAAAACAGTGTTTACAGGCTAAATATTTTCACGGAAATAGAAAAATTGACTTTAATTTAGAAGATGAAGTGTATATAAAAGTATATAAAAACAATATAAAAAACTCTGTGTGGGTAAAAGGTGTTATAAAAAAGAAAATCGGTAATGCCATCTACCTTATAAAAATTAGTGATTCTGCTAATCTATTCAAAAGACATAAAAATCAAATTTTGAAGTCGTTTACATCCGTCATTGCTACTCAGGATAATGACGTCATGAAAGGAAGAAGTTCGACCAGCAAAATGGACCAAGGGTCTGTAGTGGAGGAGGAGGAGGAGATGATGGCGCCTCAATTTGTTGTCCCACATGAGTCACATATGCCGGTGACATCCGCAACTCCAGCTGTTACGACTCAAGTTGAAGTTGATGATGTGGATGAAGAGCGCCCAAGTTGTGCTACAACTACCGGTTCTACCAGCGAATCTCCTAGTGTTGCTACAAAGCGCACCACTCGTGGTCTAACTTCCCTGATGGACTTTAAAAAGTATTTCTAAGATAACTTAGGCTTAGTTTGTAGTGTTCTTAACTATTGGTGGAGGGGTGTTATAATGTGGGTATTTACTAAATACGACAGCGGCTGCGACCGCTGTGAACGGCAGTCGAATACAAGCTGTGAGACTATACACCCGCGTTTCATTATCGACCCTACAAACATAACAATTATCGTGGTGGAAAAGCACTTTCTTTTTAGACAAATGGGGCCGTTTTTCTTTTAACACGGCGACGGCGCGATTTCCCTTCCAAAAACAAGAATCGAATCACCGACCGATATTGTTCTTTCTCCATTTTTCAAAAATCAACGGACACACTTGCTTTCACACGCTCTCAAAAATAAACTACAAATCCGATCCTGCTGAAATTTCGTTTGCAACCGTGTACAGGAAGATACTGCACTGCAGTGTATTTCTGGCGCGATAGTGGCACCATTTGGCGGTGAGGCTAGGTACTTGTCAAATGACCCACGTATAGTCGTATTTATAATTAGATAGATAAATTTGACAACTCGAAACATATACACGCCTCCATAATGTTGCCAGGTTAGAAGTATAGTGTTGTTACACGAATACTTTAATTGATTAATTGAATTGTCTTAAAATGACAATCTACCTATTTCATAATTATTCCGACAATAAATATGTTAATAAGTCGTCGTCGTATGTCATCTTTATCTTTTATCTCAGTAAGTAATTACTTTAGAGAAAAAAAGTACTAAGATAATTTCATTATATCACTACGCTTTATCGACTGGCATAACTTGCGAAACCATTTTGTGTGTGTAAAAAAAATCGTATATCACTTTTTTTTTATCAATTTCTGTCCAATGTACGTCATCGAAATGTTCAATCACACACGATTGCGTGTACGAATTCATACGAGTATTTGCTAAGCCAGTCACAAACAACGAACAGAAAAATATATAAAGATAATTGAATTTTCAATTAAAAGCTGGGTCACAAAATTACAACACTATTTATTTTTTTCAAAAAATCGGCATCCCTTCAAATGTCATTCTTATCTATCTAATTATAAATACGACTATACATTAGAAATGACAACACTAGTTGACAGCTGTTTGGTAAATTCTTGTACGGCCCGTGATTATTCACAAAATTACACAATTCTTGCACATATTGCATCAAAATTAAGTCAAAGAATGCCTTTTATTGCATTATACATGCAGTGCGGTTATTAAGAAACCATCTCTCATTGTTTAATAGTGTTATATACAGTTTTATTAATAAGTTTTGAATGTCGATCGCTAAAAATATTTTTCTATTTGACAATAATAATATTGTGTTTGTTTATCAACGTAAACTTATTTACGTCACGAAATAATCCGTATTATGTTTTTTGGCTTACGTCCCGTATTTGTATAATTGTATAGTGTTTATTTAGACACAAATAATGTAGAAACAGTGTAGAACTGAAGTGAATGTGTTTAATTTGACCTTGGCTTTGTAAGTGAACAAGTAACAGTTGTTTTAACAAGAAAAGGTGAGTAAATCAATTATTTTCGCTTAATGTTATGTAAAATACACAATATTAAAATTGTAGTTATGAAATTAGTTCTTTATTAAAGGTTTTTGTGTTATTATTAATAAATCAGACGATATTTTTGGCGCGTATTCAAGTTATTCCTTTCCTTGTTAAATATTTTTCGAGTTATTTTTATCTTTTGTTATTATGTTAAGATTGTTAAATATAGATTAGCTTTTTAATAGGTTTTTAGATAAAAATTGATAAAGTTTCTTTTGTTAAATCTTTCTAAAGATTGGTAAGTAGACAAACTGATGATTGTTAGTAGGCCAGTCTGCAATCCTGGTGTATTTTTTTTCTCTATTGTAGCTCGGCATATGACAAAACTCTGCCTGATGTAAAGCTAGTTGCGATCCATGAACGGAAACAAATGCTACTACAGAAAAGTTGACATGCAACAGTCACCTTCACTATGCTGACCTGAGGACTAGTAGGAACCATCCAGACTGTCAGTGCTCTCGGCAGTGTGCAGTGTCTCGTTATACCTACTACTTTCAAACTATTCCCGAAAAATTACAAGGTCGCTTCACGGGTGTGTTATTTGAAAGTGGTGGTACTGCCCCAGGACTCAAAATTGCTACTATAGAGAAAATCTTCACATGCAGCAGTCGCCTCCACTATGCCGGCTTGAGGAGACAAGCATCTACATTGACAGTGCACACTCCTCTCGTTATACCTGGCCACTTCCAAACTGCTCCTGAAATGTGACAAGGTCACTTCACGGGTGTTACATTCTAAAGTGGTGGTACTATCCCAACACGGCAGACTGTGCTAATAGCCTGCCTACCTACCACTCTTGCTATAAAAAAATACCCTAATAATATTTTTTTATATTTGTTAAAATATATCCAATTTATAACTAGTAAAATTTCTTCCAGACCATAAAATGGACGAGCTGTGCAGCCTATTCGATCCCTCCGAGGGTAGTAATAAACCTCAAAAGACACGGCACAAAACCGAGGACGAACGTAAAGACCCGCCCAAGGGAAGACGAAGACGTCGTAATAACCACAAGAAGGAGACTCTACCCGAGGAATCGTCGTTCCTATGTGAACCTAACTTGACGTCAGATATCCTAGTTCAGAATACCAGCTATATTGACTCCTACATATCACCCCTGAGTGAAGAAACTAAGGTATAAACATTGTAACTAATACCAGCGGCCCTTGTCTAGCGGTGAGACCCGTGTTGGAACCTCGCTAATTCTGACCAATGTAACTTTGTTATATGTATTTTGGTCGCTGAATAAAGAGTGGTAGGCGGACTGGTGATGGTTATTTGTCCAGTCTGCCGTCGTGGGGTAGTACCACCACTTTCAAATGTAACACCCGTGAAGTGACCTTATTTGAACCGCAGTTTGAAAGTAGCCAGGTATAACGAGAGGAGTGTGCACTGTCAATCTAGATGGTGCATACTCGTCTCCTCAAGCCGGCATAGCGGAGGCGACTGTTACATATAGAAAGGAGAATGCCCATATTTGGGTCCGCTTGATATCTAATAGTTTTTTTAACAAAATAATATATAATTTTTGTATTAATTCGTTTTAATTATATCAACACATCATTCACCAATCAATAGACAATGTTTAATTACATAAAAAAACAAATATAATCAATTATTAAAGCTTTTAATATAATAATAACCTTAAGTATTGCATCAGAAAACGTCTAATTACTCAATAACAGTATATTTTTCTACAAAATTAACTAAAAATCATTGACGACCAACCACACATCGCTTGAGGTCGACGTTTGCATCGCCTCACCGTCGAAACAATCCCCTCGCGGACATAAAAGTTCAGGAAATCCTTCTTCTGTCGTTCCATTGCGTGAAATGACCTTCCCAGCCATGTCTTTCCCCCTTCCTATAACATAGGAACCTTCAAGCGCAGTGTGAAGAGGCATCTCATCAAGCCGGCATCAAGATCCCCAGTCGCCTCCGTTCATGGATCGCACTCTAGCTTAACTACAGGCGGAGTACGGTCATATGACGTGCTAAAATAAAATAAAATTGTTGGCCTATTTTTCTTAGATGAATGGGCATTCTCCTTTAACTGTAGCAGCAGTCCGTTCATAGAACGCATTTTGCAGGTAAAACGGAGATGCTCTCTGAAGAAATCGAGACGAAGAAAGAAGGAATCTAACAACAACGATGAGAATCAAGAGCTGAACAACAAGTGCAATTTGAAAACGAAACCCGACGACAATGTTGGGAAGAACGTGAACGACTTGAGGACGGGCGTGAACCTGCGAAACGGATGGCGTTACGAACAGAAAACTGTGTGCGACATCATTGATAAATTGGAAAAGGTCAATATGCGAAACAACATGTTTCTGAGCGGCGATTTTGATGCGCGTGATCTTGAAAATGATTCCTTCTACACTTCCGATGATATAGATGAAAATTATGATAGGTGAGTTAGTAGTTTTATTTTAGGTAAGAGGAGGAGATACAGCTACAGGCAGAAGCAGAAACAAAGAAGTATAATAAACATAAAATAATTTGTCCAGTCTGCCGTCCTGGGGTAGTACCGCCACTTTCGAATGTAACACCCGTGAAGTAATTCGTGAACAGTTTGGAAGTAGCCAGATAGAACGAGAGGAGTGTGCACTGTCAATCTAAGATGGTACATGCTCGTCTCCTCAAGCCGACATAGCAGAGGCGACTGCTGCCCGCACAGGTTTCTCTGTGGTAGCAGTTGTTTCCATTCATGGACCGCACTCTAGCTTTACATCAGGCGGACTGTTGTCACATGCCGAGCTACAATAAAAAAAGAAAAATAGATTTGTAGCTGCGCCACTAACTCGACTAATAAGCGAGCGCAGCAGCGACACAGCGTACATGGCGTAACCCGCAACGCGTTTAACCAATGAGCGTGGTCATGGCGTGACGTCACAACTCGAGACGCTACTGTGGAAGGTCCAGCTGATGACGTCACGCAGCACGTATATTAGTAGGATATTACTAGGATGCAGTTCTATCATTAAATAAGACATAACTGCCAGTTATAAAGCGGTGGTTATTACGTTCTGATGTTGAGGATTACTGCCTTTCATATTATATATAGGCTTCTTTAGTTCTTTTGTTTTATATTGTGGTCTAGCGGTAAGACGCGTGAACTCACGAACGATGAGACCCGTGTTCGAACCACGCTAAATTATGACCAATGTAACTTTGTTATATGTACTTTGGTCGCTCATTAAAGAGTGGTAGGCAGACTGATGATGGTTATTAGCCCAGTCTGCCGTGCTGGGGTAGTAACTGTCGCGTCTCCTCAAGCCAGGTTTCTCTGTAGTAGCAGTTGTTTCCATTCGTGGACCGTACTCTAGCTTTACATCAGGCGCCTACGTCATGCCTTTGTTAATAAAAATAGTTTTTTTTATGTATTTCAGCCAATCAGACGTAGAAGACGGTACCGAAGAGATATACTGCCGTCTCCCACCTGAACCGCGGTTCGGTAATGTTGAATATAAACTACAATTGGTTAATCCGTGCGAGAGGAGATTTCAACATTTGGTTACGCAGGTTAATAATGCATCTATCTGAACCTACTATCTTCAGTTCTTTATTAATTTTACTGTCATTGTGACCGACTATTGTACTGTCATTGTGACCAGATATTGTACTGTCATTGTGACCAGTTATTTTACTGTCATTGACACTGTTTTATTGTCATCGTCACCAGCTATTTTACTGTCATTGTCACCAACTATTTTACTGTCATTGTGACCAACTAATCTACTGTCATTGTGACCAACTATTCTACTGTCATAGACATCAAATATTTTACTGTCATTGACACTGTTTTATTGTCATCGTCACCAGCTATTTTACTGTCATCGTCACCAGCTATTTTACTGTCATTGTGACCAACTAATCTACTGTCATTGTGACCAACTATTCTACTGTCATAGACATCAAATATTTTACTGTCATTGACACTGTTTTATTTTTTACTGTCATTGTGACCAGCTATTTTACTGTCATTGACATCAAATATTTTACTGTCATTGACACTGTTTTATTGTCATCGTTACCAATTATTTCACTGTCGTTGTCATTAACTATTTTACTGTCATTGTGACCAGCTATTACAATTACACTTTACAATATACACAACAATACAAATACAATTACAATTAGATTAGCGGTCGCAGTTGCTGCTGCCAACACTGTTATATATTATGTATGCGTGAGCAACCTATTAATTATCATTATTAATATTATTATGTGTTTTGTTTCTTCTATATTCTTTTATATTTATGCATTTTATCGTTCCAATACAAACTACTTTCCATAACTATTTTATTACACCTCTTCCCTATCACTACCTCTTTGCCAATTCCTGCGGTGTCAGCTGAAAATCAGCGCTCTGACATCTGCCAGAGCACATGCTGTGCTGATTTCCCTTTTGTCACCTCACCCTGTACATATCTAAAAACATCTGTACATTATGAAAAATAAAAGATATTCTATTCTATTCTTCTATTTTACTGTCATTGTGACCAGCTATTTTACTGTCATTGTGCCCAACTATTTTACTGTCATTGTGCCCAACTATTTTACTGTCATTGTCACAAACAATTTCACTCATGATTACTATATATCCCATCAGATGTGGTTGCTATTGATGGATGGCATCTACATTGCGAGAAATTGTAATTGTGTTATAAGTTGGCGTGGCGCGTGCGCAGTGGTGCTGGTAGAGCCGTATACGTGGTCGGTGTGCGCGATTGCGGCGGTGTCCGGGGGCTGAGCGCAGGCGGCATGCGGGGCTCGTTGCGCACTCTGCAGCGGATGTGCGCTGCCCTTGCTGCGTCACTCGAACACGTGTGCGTGCGTAGAGTGGCCGCCGCTAGGGCTGTGGCGGAAGTATATATACGGAAGGTATGTTACAAAACTCCTTAGTATGTTACGTAGGGATTCCAGGTTTGATTCCTCGTTGAAACAAGTTTTTTTGTCTTTGTAGCTCGTAACATATGACAATACTCCGTTTGATGTAAAGCTAGAGTGCGGTCCATGAACGGAAACAACTGCTACTACAGGGAGAATTCTACAGTCTGCTATCGCCTCCTCTATGCCGGCTTGAGGAGGCGAATTTTCACTGTCTATTCACAAACTGAGACCACAAGTGGTGATACTGCCCCAACACCGACACTTTTTTTTAATGCTCAATTGGCAAGCGTTTGACCGCACCCTGCCTGGTGTTAAGCAGTGAAGCTGTCTAAGGTGGAGCACGCTTGCCTATGAGGTACCTGTTAACGTGACACCGGGAGGGTGTTCCACAGTTTCGCAGTACGCACTTTAGGAACCTCTCCGGGTGCCTGGACGTCCGATGAAAGAAAGGAGACGGTAGAACTAGGTTGTGTAACTCTTGCGCACACTCCCCAAAATGTATCCGATAAACAGGCGATGTGCTCGGTGCTCAAGGCTTCGTAGCCGAGACTTGACTAGTCTTAATTTTCTAGTTAGCCGACACGCAACAGAATACTGAGTTGAGGATTGCCGTGATGGGTGCTAATGAAGCTGGGAAGTCAACTCTGATCGGTGTATTGACTCAAGGTAATCGGAAACTCATGATAGACGAGATAGACGGGATCCGTGTTCGGACCTCGCTGAATTACGACCGATGTAACTATGTTATATGCACTTTGGAAGCTCATTAAAGAGTGGTAGGCAGACTGATGATGGTTATTTGTCCAGTCTGCCGTCCTGGGGTAGTACCACCACTTTCGAATGTAACACCCGTGAAGTGGGCTCGTGTTTCAGGAATAGTTTGAAAGTAGCCAGGTGTAACGAGAGGAGTGTGCACTGTCAATCTAGATGGTACATGCCGACATAGTGGGTAGTACTTTGGTCGCTCATTAAAGAGTGGCAGGCATAGTGGTGATGGTTATTTGTCCAGTCTTCCGTGTTGGAGTAGTACCACCACTTTCGAATGTAACACTGATAAAGTGACCTCGGCCCGGTATAGCGAGACGAGTCAATCTAGACGGTGCATACTCGTCTCCTCAAGCCGGCATAGTGGAGGCGACTGCTGCCCGTACGGGTTTCTCTGTAGTAGCAGTTGTTTCCGTTCATGGACCGCACTCTAGCTTTACATCAGGCGGAGTGTCGTCAATGAAAAAAAGAGTAGCCAGGTATAGCAAGAGGATATAGCCGGCATAGCGAAGGCGACTCTATTGGTTCAGCTTGTTAAGTTCTTTTGCGAGAGTCTAGTGGGCCACTGCATAAGAGTTTTCTCACTCGTGTAGTGGCAGGCATAGTGGGAGTTAATTTTAATTGTGCGTTTCTTTTTTTTCCAGGTGAACTGGACAACGGCCGCGGCAGTGCACGCCTGAACATGTTCAGACATCTACACGAGGTGAAGTCTGGCAACACTTCGTCGCTGAGCCACGAGATATTAGGATTCGATTCACAGGCAAGTCCTTTTTTTTTTTATAGTAACACTACATATGACCACCTCCATTATGCCGGCTTGTAGAGATGAATGTACACCATTTGGAGAAGAAGAAAGTGTAATACTGAAAACTCGGCTGTATGGGCTTCGACCTCTTTGCCTTCTTGGAATCCTTTTTTTTTTTAAATTGTAGCTCGGCATGTGACAATACTCCGCCCGATGTAGAGCTAGAGTGCGGTCCATGAATGGAAACAACTGCTACTACAGAGAAATCTCTACGGGCAGCAGTCGCCTCCACTATGCCGGCTTGTGGAGACGAGCATGTACCATCTTAGATTGACAGTGCACACTCCTGGTCCTTGGAGAAGGTACCAGGGTCAAGTCAGACTCTTCAGCCCATCTCGGGACTGTACGACTAAAACCTCGAGGTTTAATGTCGGCAACACCGGTCCTCGGTTGGTCTTTAGGAGTGGTAGGCATAGTGATGATGGTTATTTGTCCAGTACCACCACTTTCGAATGTAACACCCGTGAAGTGACCTTGTCGCGTTTCGGGAATAGTTTGAAAGTAGCCAGGTGCAACGAGAGGAGTGTGCACGCTCGTCTCCTCAAGCCGGCATAGTGGAGGCGACTGCTGCTCGCACAGGTTTGTCTGTAGTAGCAGTTGTTTCCGTTCACGGACCGCACTCTAGCTTTACATCAGGCGGAGTGTTGTCGCATAAAGAGCTACAATTAAAAGCTTCCCTCTTGCTTTTAGGGTAACGTGGTAAACTACGGCTGTTCGGAATTGATGACGGCCGAGCGTATCGGCGAGAAGAGTGACAAGATAGTTTGGTTTCTGGACCTCGCTGGGCATCACAAGTATCAGAGGACGACGGTGCACGGTCTGACCGGATACAGTCCGCATTACGCTATGCTGTTGGTGAGTTCTCTTCCTTACCTACAGAGGATAGTCTTCAGGTCGCCTCCCCTATAGCTTGTGAGGGAGGTTACGTTACACGTTGAGGACTGGACTAATAAGATCGGAGCGGCCGTGGTCTAGCGGTGAGACGTGTGAACTCACTGAAGAGACCCGTGTTCGGACCTGGCTAAGTTCCGACCAATGTAACTTTGTTATATGTACTTTGGTCGCTCAGGCATAGTGATGATGGTTATTAGCCCAGTCTGCCGTGTCCTGGGGCAGTACCACCACTTTTCAATGTAACAGCTTGAAAGTAGCCAGGTATAGCGAGAGGAGTGTGCACTGTCAATGTGCATGGTGCATCCTCAGGCCGGCATAGTGGACGCGACTGCCCTTAGACATTTCTCTGTAGTAGCAGTCGTTTCCGTCCATGGACCGCACCGTCACCGGTCTGCCTACCTAATATGGCTGCTGATCATGTCTCCATCATCGGTCCATTTAAATTTCAGATTTCTGCGACGGCCGGTATTAACCGTATGACTGAGGAGCACATCGGTCTACTCCTGGCTCTGGACATGCCATTTTTCATTGTGGTCACGAAGATAGACTTGGCGCAGAATCTGGATAACCTGATGAGGAATTTGAGCGCTGTGCTGGAGTTGGGCGCTAAGAAAAAGGTACTTGTTGAGTGAGGCGTGAAGGAGTGTGCTACTGCGGTCGCCTCCGCTATGCCGGCTTTGGGAGACGTTTGCGCGTGTGACAGCGCACACTCCTCTCGTTGTGACCGGCTGCTTTCAAATTGGTCAAATCGCACCAGAAGGCCGGTTAAAGTTACTTTGACTGTTACATTGAACGGTGACTTTAACGGTTACGTTTACATTTGCTCCACACGCGTTGCACTATTGTGTAACAGTACGAAATAATAATAGAAAAACATATTTGGCTTCTTTTCGTATATTTGACGTTAGTGACATTGGTTTGACGATTACTTTAACTTTAACCGAGCCAAGATTCGCTGGTTACGGTTAAGGTTAAAGTAACCGTCAAAAATGACTGGCCCGACGATGGTGCAACGTAAACGTGACAGTCTAAAGTAACTTTTGGTGCTATTGGACCTAAAAATATCGGCACTGTTTTCTTTTACCCATCCCTAATGTGTAGATGTTGGTAACAAATCTTTAATTGGAGTTTTGGCGGCCATCTTGAGACGTCAGGTTATCTGTCTTGAATTATTTTCCTAAACTTGTGTGTTCTTCGAGTGTTAATGTGTAATAATGGTGGATTATTAACCATTAAGTGTTCGTGAACGTGCGCGAGTGTGGGGGGAAACAATTCAATAGACAAGAACCTGTGTTTCCATTTTCCCTCCAAAACTCCGTAGGAAGTTTCAGTAAAGATTCCACCACTTTACTGGAACGATTTTTGACTTGACTGAGACTTGTTTAGTGTGATGAATCAATGACTCGTGATGTAAAATATATTTACTTTGACAATGGCAAATTGTTATAATGCCATATTAAAAAAAAACAACTTTAATTTGCAGCGCCCTCTGTTGATTAGAAACGTGACCGAGGCGAGGAGTTTTTGCCTCGAATTGGATGGAATAGAAAATGTGAACTCTGATGAATATGAGTGAGTATTCGACAGCTATTTAAAGAGTGGCAGGTATAGTGGTGATGGGTGATACACAACCGTTAAGTGACCATGACCACCAAAAGGCCCGTTATAGTTACTTTAACTATTACTTTTACGGCGACGACGTAACCGTTAAACGTTTACATTTACTCCACACAGAAAAACATATTTGGCTTCTTTTCATACATTTGACGTTAGCAACATTGTTTTTTTTTTTTATTTTATTGTAGCTCGGCATGTGACAACACTCCGCCTGATGTAAAGCTAGAGTGCGGTCCATGAATGGAAACAACTGCTACTACAGAGAAACCTGTGCGGGTAGCAGTCGCCTCCACTATGTCGGCTTGAGACGAGCATGTACCATCTTAGATTGACAGTGCACACTCCTCTCGTTATACCCGGCTACTTTCAAACTACTCCCGAAACGCGACAAGGTCACTTCACGGGTGTTACGTTCGAAAGTGGTGGTACTGCCCCAGGACGACAGACTGGGCTAATAACCATCATCAGTCTGCCTACCACTCTTTAATGGTTTGATGATTACTTTAACTTTAACCAAGCCAAGATTCGCTGGTTACGGTTAAGGTTAAAGTAACCGTCAAAAATGACAGGCGCGGCGATGGTGCAACTCGTGTGGAGTAAATGTAAATGTAACGGTTAAAGTAATAGTTAACGTAACTTGCTAAAAGTAGTCCCAGGTATAAGGAGAGGCGTGTGCGCGCGTTCGTCTCAGGCCGGCATAGCGAAGGCGACTACTGTCGCGTTTCGGGAATAGCTTGAAAGTAGCCAGGTATACCGAGAGGAGTGTGCACTGTCAATCTGGATGGTACATGTTCGTCTCCTCAAGCCGGCATAGTGGAGGCGACTGCAGCCCGTAGAGATTTCTCTGTGGTAGCAGTTGTTTCCATTCACGGACCGCACTCTAGCTTTACATCAGGCGGAGTGTTGTCACATGCCGAGCTACAATAAAAAAAAAAAAAAAGAAGTGTAGTAGCAGTTGTTTACGTTTCAGGTCTGTGGCGGTGTTCCCGGTGTCGTCGGTGAGCGCTGCGGGTTTGGATACGTTGCAGGCTGCTCTGCTGGCACTGCCTACACCTTATTCGATGACATTGCACACCCAGCACAATGTGCACAACCAGGTGAGGGTAGTACGCAGAGAGACATGTGACAATACTCCGCCTGATGTAAAGCTAGAGTGCGGTCCGTGAACGGAAACAAATGCTACTACAGTGAAATCTCTACAGGCAGCAGTCGCCTCCACTATGCCGGTTTGAGGAGACGAGTATGCACCGTCTAGAGTGACAGTGTCTAGAATGCTCGTCTCCTCAAGCCGGCATAGTGGACACGACTGTTGCCTGCACAGGTTTCTCTGTGGTAGCAGTTGTTTCCATTCATGGACCGCACTCTAGCTTTACATCGGGCGAAGTGTTGTCACATGCCACAAGGTACAATAATAAAAAAAGAAATGCCCTATCTTTATGGATGGTGCGTCTCCCCGGGCTGGCATAGTGGAGGCGACTGTTGCCCTGTAGAGATATATTTTTAGTAGCAGTTGTTTCCGTTCACGAACCGCACTCTAGCTTTACATCGGGCGGAGTGTTGTAATTTGAAGAGCCACTATAAAAAAACAACAGTCGCCTCCGCTATGCCTCCCCGAGGAGACGATTGTGCACCGTCCGGGTCGACCCTATCTCCTGTTGTCAGGCCGGTATAGTGGAGGCGATCAGACGTAGTGTCGTTAACACAGTATTGATTTATGCAGGAGTCGTGCGAGTTCCAAATAGACGAGATATTTCATGTGGAAGAGGCGGCCGGACCCGTTGTGGGGGGGCTGTTGGCGTGTGGGGAGCTGCAGGAGGGGGACAGGCTCTTGATTGGTATGTATGAACGAATGAATAGCGGTGTGGAAGACGGTCGTCAACACCACTATGCCGTCCTGCGTGGGGCAGTACCATCGCTTTCGAATTACACACTGATGTGAGTTTGAGAGGAAGTGGAGCGCTGTCGTGAATCCACGTTCGTCGCCTCTCAGGCCGGCATAGCGGAGGCGACTGCTGTTTTTTATTGTCCTATGTTGGGCTTGAGTGCGGTCCGTGAACGGAAACGACCGCTTGCTACAGATATATCTCTACGGGGCGACAGTCGCCTCCGCTATGCCGGCCCTAGGAGACGAGTATACGCCATCTAGTTAGTGCACACTCCTGGGACCGGTATAGAGGAGGCGACTGCTGTTTCTTTATAATGGCTCTCCAAATTACAACACAGCCCGATGTAAAGCTAGAGTGCGGTCCGTGAACGGAAACGACTGCTTGGTACATAGAAATCTCTACTACAGGCGGCATTCGCCTCCACTATGCCGGCCCGAGGAGACGTGCGCCATCTAGATTGACATAGAGATAGTCGATCTAGATCCCGTGTAATTCGATAGTGGTGGTACTCACTAAGCACCACCACTATGCCTGCCGCACGTTGACATTGCATTTTGCAGGTCCATTGGAGACGGGCGACTTTGAACAGGTGGTCGTTAGAACGATCTACAGGAACAGGGTGAACTGCGGCTACGTAAGGGCTGGCCAGTCCGCGAGTCTGGGGCTCAGCCGTTACGTCACCGGTCTCCGAATGGGGATGGTGTTGCTGGGTATACCGGAAGGTGTGGGTTTTTTCTTTTTTAAATTGTACTTCGGCTTATGGGAACACTCAGAGCGGCCGTGGTCTAGCGATGAGACCAGTGTTCGTACCTCGGTACGTTCCGACCAATGTAAATAATTAAAGAGTGGTAGGCAGACTGATGGTGGGTTATTAGTCCCAGTCTGCCGTGTCCTGGGGTAGTACCACCACAATCGAATTACACGTGACCTTGTCGCAGTTTGAAAGTAGCCAGGTATAACGAGAGGAGTGTGCACTGTCAGTCTAAGATGGTACGTGCTCGTCTCCTCAAAGCCGGCATGGTGGAGGCGGCTGCTGCCCGCACAGGAGTAGTGTCAAGTGCCGAGCTACAATAAAAATAAACACTCCGCCTGATGTAAAGCTAGAGTGCGGTTACAACAGTTACTACAGAGAAATCTCTACAGGCAGTAGTCGTCTCCACTATGCCGGCTTAAGGAGACGAGAATGTACTATCTTAGATTGACAGTGCACACTCCTCTAGTTATTGCTGGAGCTGTGGTCTGAACTCACGATCTTGGAGTCCCGTGTTCGAACCTCGTTAAATTCTGACCAATGTAACTTTGTTATATGTACTTTGGTCGCTCATTAAAGAGTGGCAGGCATAGTGATGGTGGGTTATTAACCTCAGTCTGCCGTGTCCTGGGGTAGTACCACCCACTTGTGACGTTACGTGGTCAGTTTTGACACTCCGCCTGATGTAAAGCTAGAGTGCGGTCCGTGAACGGATACAACTGCTACTACAGAGAAATCTCTACTCGAGGAGACGAGCGTGTACCATCTTAGATTGACAGTGCACCGATGACCAGAATCTGGATGGCGCACGCTCGTCTCCTCGGGCCGGCATAGCGGAGGTCGAGAAGACATTGGTCTATTGCAGATTATAAATGTAAGAATTATACTAAACCGAGTTACGGCGAGTGCAGCGGCAATTGTAAACTGAGGAGCGATGGTGGCAAGAAGAGGAAGGAATTGAGAAGTAGGAAGCAGAAGAAGATTAAGAATAATTGGGGGGACGGCTGCGGGAGGAGTTCGGACGAGGAGAGAGGTGGGGGGTGGTTTGTTTTATGGCAACGCTCCGTCTGGGGTGGAGCTGCTGGAGTTCGGTCCGTGAGTGGAAACGACTGCTAGCTACGGTTAAATTTTTATAAGCAGCATTCGCCTCCACTATGCCGGCTCGAGGAGACGAGCGTGCATTGAGAGTAGCCACAGGTATAACGAGGAGGAGTGTGCACTGTCAATCTAAGATGGTACACAGCACAGGTTTCTCTGTAAAAAAAAAACTCCGCCTGATGTAAAGCTAGAGTGCGGTCAGTGAACGGAGACAGATGCTAGCTACACATAAATCTCTACGGGCAGCGGTCGCCTCCACTATGCCGGCCCGAGGAGACTAGCAATGCGCCATCTGGAGTGACAGTGCACACACCTATACCTGGCTGCTCCCTCCTCGTCTTTTGTTCTGGTGCAATAAATATGGTGGACTGCGGCCACCTCCACTATGCCGGCTTGACGACAGGGGAGACTCAATTCTCGAGTCAACCTGGACTGCTGCCCGTAGAGATTTATCTGTAGTTGTAGCAGTTGTTTCCGTTCATGGACCGCACTCTAGCTTTACATCAAGCGGAGTGTAAAGTTGAATAATAATTTTTTTAAAAGTCGGCATAGTGAAGGCGACTGCTGCTGTAGAAGTTTCCATTCTTGAACTTGACTCAAGCTCAACACCAGGCGAAGTGTTGTCACATGCCACGGGTTGAATAATTTTTCTTTTAAAAAGCCGGTATAGCGTAGGCGAGCGCTGCCCGAAAGTTCGCGTCACAGACCCACTATGGGGGTCCCTGGTGCGTCCTATCTCCCTCTCCCTCTCTCGTTTCAGACGCGAAGTGCAGCAGCGAAAGTGAGAATGAGCGTTACTGCAATTGTAGCGATGTGGTGTTGCTGGAGGACCCGAACGATCCTCGGGGTTGTCTCTTCTTCCAGGTGAGTTCTGTTCTTTCATTGTGACAACGCTACGCCCGATGTCGAAGCTAGAGTGCGGTCCGTGAACGGAAACAACTGCTACAACTACAGATAAATCTCTAAGGGCAGAAGTCGCCTTCGCTGTGCCGGCTTGAAGAGGCGAACGCGCACCGTCCAGGTTGACTCGACTCGAGTCTCCTCTATCGTCAAGCCGGCATAGTGGAGGTGGCAGCAGTACAAAAGACGATGAGGAAGTGAGTCTACTTCCAATCTAGATGTATCCAAACCGATCACCGTAAAGCCACAAGTGGGTGGTACTACCCCAGGACACGTTAGACTGGGGTTATAGACACCACTATGCCTGCCACTCTTTAATAGTGACCGAAGTACACAACACAGTTGCATTGGTCGGAATTGGCGAGGTTCGAACACGGGTCTAAGATCGTGAGTTCTGACCACGGCTCGACAACTGCTACCAGAGACAAATCTCTACGGGCGGCAGTCGCTTCCGCTATGCCGGCTTGAAGATACGAGCATCCAGATTGGCAGTGCACACTTCTCTCGTTATACCTGGCCACTTCCAAACTGCTCCCCGAAACGCGACAAGTTTCGAGTTTGCACTTCGAAAGTGGCCAGGTACGTGCTTAGACGGCATGGCGGAGGCGACTGCTGTGTCCATACGCCACTAGTTACGATAGAAAAACAGAATACACTTCTCCCAACATACTCCGGCCTAGCTCATCGCCCAATACAACAGTTATACCGGTCTCGCCTGTCATCGAGCCGGCATAGTGGAGGTGGCTACAGTCCGCACACATTTCTCTGTGATGAGAGTGAATATCCCATTATACTTACGAAGTAACTAAACTGTGTTTATAATTTTTCCTCTGCGTCACTTCCCGGGTTCGATTCTTGGAGTGCATATTTGTTTCTTAAAGCCGGCATAGTGGAGGCGAGTTCTATCTTAAGACGTCGACGTGAGGTAAAGTGAGTTCTGTCCACCGATCGAACAATATTATTGTTACAGCGGAAGTTAAATAATTTAAAAACGTAATTGTATAATGTTTCAGGCCACCGTTCGGGTCCTGAGACACTCCACGGCTATATACCCTGGCTTCCAAGCGACAGTGCATATCGGCAATGTCAGACAGACCGCAGTCATTGAGGTAGGTCCGCCTGATGTACCACTAGAATGCGGTACACGAACGGAAAACTACTTCAGCAGGTAGCAGTTGCCTCCACTATGCCGACTTTAACGGCTTGCTCCTTCTAAAACGTGACAGGGTCACTTTTTTGTTTATACTGTAGCTCGGCATGTGACAACACTCCACCTGATGTAAAGCTAGAGTGCGGTCCATGGATGGAAACAACTGCTACTACAGACTAATCTACAGGCAGCAGTCACCTCCACTATGCCGGCTTGAGGAGACGAGCATGTACACTATCTAAGATTGACAGTGCACACTCCTCTCGCTATACTTGGCTACTTAGAAACGTGACAAGGTCACTTCACTGGTGTGTAGTTTCAAAGTGGTGGTACTGCCCCAGGACGGCAGACTGGGCTAATAGTCTGCCTACCACTCCCGAATAGCGACCAAAGTACATATAACATTGGTACGTTGGTCGGACTTCAGTGGGATCCGAACGCGGGTCACTAAGATCGTGAGTCTACTTTCCAGGGCATCATGTCGAGTAACAATCTCCTACGTGCAGGAGAGAGTGCTAGCGTTGTGTTCAGATTCGTCAGGCAGCCGGAGTACTTGAGGTCCGGGAGGAAGATGCTCTTCCGAGACGGCTTGGAGACACACGGTGTCGGACGGATAACACAAGTGTTCCCATATGTGCCCTGATGATGTGGTGCCTCATAAATTTCTACCGGCAGCTGTCTGCTCCGCTATGTGTACAATTCAGATTGTCAGTTTTGTGTGTCAGTTCTCCCAGTCCTTTAACCTTAGATGCTTCTAGTGGAGCGTGAATAGGCACCTTCTCAGGCCGGCATAGTGATGGCGACTCGGGTCTGGGCTCATGGACCTCCACTGTTTATCTCTTACCACACACACTGATCGTGCAATTGCTAATCTTAATTATTCAAAGCAATAATATACAGATTTTGGCATGGTGTTAATCTTAGTATTATTTCATTGATATAAAGTTTCTAAACACTTTCAAAGTAATGCTGCTGACACGTTGACTGTGGAGTCAATGGTCAGTGGTGACACGTTGACTGTCGAGTCAATGGTCAGTGGTAACACGTTGACTCCGACTCTGTTTTATAAACACCGTTGACATATTGACGGCGCTGACACGTTGACTGTGGGAGTCAATGGTCAGTGGTGACATGTTGACTCCGACTCCTCTGTCTTATTAACACCGTTGACATATTGACGGCGCTGACACGTTGACTGTGGAGTCAATGGTCAGTGGTGACACGTTGACTCCAACTCTTCTGTCTTATT
This sequence comes from Tinea pellionella, assembly GCA_948150575.1. NCBI lineage: Eukaryota > Metazoa > Arthropoda > Insecta > Lepidoptera > Tineidae > Tinea > Tinea pellionella. The sequence goes on from OX411273.1 coordinate 289,500, forward strand.
AACACCGTTGACATATTGACGGCGCTGACACGTCGACTGTGGTGTCAATGATCAGTGGTGACACGTTGACTGTGGAGTCAGTGGTGACACGTTGACGCCGTTGACTCAGTAACGCCACTCACTTGATGACTCTGTGACGTCGCCGGTGAGGTCCTCTATCACTCGCGCAACAAAATAAAAACCAAAAAACTACTCAATCTCTAAGTAAACTAGGTATTCTTAGAGCCGTGTTTGTTGACGGAGCACTTTCGTTTGTTATTACCCGGCACCGTTTTTTTTTTGTGTGAAATGTGTATAGTTCTAAGTAGTACTCTTGTGTACAGTTTTCTTTATAATAGATTTATTTAATTCTTTAATCACTAATAAATTTGTTTTTTGTAATGCACTGGTTGTTTTTTTTTGTTCATCGTTTCTTTCGAAAGTGTAAAAATAAATAGAATTTAAATTGGAATTTTTTTTTGTTTTATTTTGAAATGCGTAAATGTTTTAATGATGGTGTCAGCCATAGAGATATATTACTAGAGGTGCAAACGTCCTACATCTGACATGAAGAAAGCGTAGTCCGCTTCAATGTAACAATCTTTCGAATTACACACCCGTGAAGTGACCTTGTCGCGTTTCGGGAGCAGTTTGAAAGTAGCCAGGTATAACGAGAGGAGTGTGCACTGTCAATCTAAGATGGTACATGCTCGTCTCAAGCCGGCATAGTGGAGGCGACTGCAGCCCGCACAGGCTTCTCTGTAGTAGCAGTTGTTTCCATTCATGGACCGCACCCTAGCTTTACATCAGGCGGAGTGTTGTCACATGTCGAGCTACAATAAAAAAAAACGATTTGGCAATGCTGCCGTCAAGTCAAATACTGAGAGAACCTAAAGATGACTGCCGTCATCTTTTCTCTCACTTCACATCTCGTTATTGCACATCTAGTTGTATATATTGGTTTCAGCACAGTCTGCAGTCCTTGAGGTAGTACCACCACTTTGAAGTGACCTTATCGCGTTTCGGGAACAATTTGGAAGCAGCCAGGTATAGCGAGAGGAGTGTGCACTGTCAGTCTAGATAGATGGTGCACGTCCGACTCCTCAAGGTGACTGCTGCCTATAGAAGTTTATCTGTAGTAGCAGATATTTCCGTTCATGGACCGCACTCTAACTTTACATCAGGCGGAGTGTTTGTCACGAGCTACAATAAAAAAATTAATGGTGGACCCTAGTCCGCGTCCCTGGAGTGATACCACCACTTTTAGCTTAGACACCGTCAGGTTATATAATGAGAAGAATCTATAAGAATAGAAAGCTAAATCACCGCGAGCCGGCGTAGCGGAGGCGACTGCTGCATGTAGGAATTTTTGTATGGTAAGTAGCAGCTGATGCCGTCCACGGACCGCACTCTAAACTTAACATCCGGCGGAATGTTGTCATAAAAAAAAACTACATATTGATATTTTAGTTGTTTATTCCAGTAATCAGATATTTTTTTGCAATTCACATCACACCCGTGTAGAGCAATAATAAAATAAGAAAATCTCCATAATAAAATAGTTTATTGGTTCACATTTACGCAATCACAGCGTAAGACTTCACCACCAACAGAATCGCTTCGTTTGTTTTAGCCTCAGTCAAAAAAGTCTGATTGGCGGAGTGCGCTCACTTTACGTCGTGATAGCGTAAATGTAAACTAGTACTTAGCTCTCTGATCTATTTTACGTTTATGATTGACGTTTTTCATCCGTGCACCTCGCTTATTACGTTTCTGGGCCGCAATTCTCGAATTCAGTATACTTAATAGGATGATGATGCAAGCTAGTAGAAACTAGTACAAGTAACAATCGATGATATAGATGAAAGCTAGTATAAAACTAGTACAAGTAACAATTGATGATATAGATGAAAGCTAGTATAAAACTGGTACAAGTAACAATTGATGGTGATGATAGAAACTAGTACAGGTGTCAATTTTTGATGTAGATGAAAGCTAGTAGAAACTAGTACAAGTAACAATTGATGGTGATGATGAAAGCAAGTTTAAATTAGTACAAGTAACAATTGATGATATAGATGAAAGCTAATATAAAACTAGTACAAGTAACAATCGCTGATGTAGATGAAAGCTAGTAGAAACTAGTACAAGTAACAATCGATGATGTAGATGAAAGCTAGTAGAAACTAGTACAAGTAACAATTGATGGTGATAATGAAAGCTAGCAGAAACCAGAAGGGCTATTGCGGACGCGAGCTCACCGTGAGTCTGACGGTGACTATCTGGTTTCCTTCCGGCACTATTTGTAATGTAATTGGACGAGCCACGATGGGCATTCCCATTGGACAGTGGCTCGTCCAATCACCTTACAAATAATGCCGGAAGGAAACCAGATAGTCACCGTGACTCACGGTGAGCTCGCGTCCGCAATAGCCCCCCAGTACGAGTGAGAATTGATGATGTAGATGGAAGCTAGCAGAAACTAGCCTAAGTGACAATTTTTTATGTTGATGAAAACTAGTAGAAGTAATTCTATACGTTTTAAATCTACTGCATTCGAAAATTGAGGCTCCTAATGGATTACATTAAAGTTTACATCTATAACTTAATTTAAAACTAGCATACTTTATAATATATTAAAAATACACATGGTACAATAAAATTTCAAGAGTGAAGTCGACTGATGATGGTTATGGAGAGAGGTGAGGTTGTCTCAAAAAAAAAAATCTCCCCCTATCACCACTGATTTGTTTGTCAATATTTTGGCACCAAAAACCCCGTTAAAGTTACTTTGACTGTTACATTTTACGATTACTCTTTTACTCGCCACACGCGTTGCAATATCGTGTAAATTCATAATCGTTATCGTTAAAAGGGTGGCCGATGTAATTAGGAGTACATTATCGAAAAAATAGTACAAAAAACATATTTGGCCTCTTTTCATACACTTGACGTTACTGACATTGGTTTGACGATTACTTTAACTTTGACCAGCTAAAATTCGCTCGTTACGGTTGGCGTCAAAAGTGACGCGATGTTAAAGACTGACTAAGACATTAAAGTATAGTTATTATTGTTATCCAATAAAATATTTCTGATAAAAATTGAACCGATTTCTAGATTTGCACCGCTAACTGAAATCACTAAAAAGTGAAAAATAATTTTAATTGAGAGTGCCTACACACAATGTAACCCATCCCCGAACGAGTCTCCGGTTTTTCGACTGGGAACGTATTGACGACTGTTTTTTTGGGATAGCCTGAGGTCTCGTGGTCTGGTGGTCACCTGGCGAAACGCGTCGAGAGGTATATGAAAGATGTAATTGTCGATGTAATAAAGAAAAGCTGTGGGGTTTACTATAAAATCATGTTTTATTGTGATGATCCCGTGTAGAAGCCCCCAAAAGTACCAATTAACCGCTTATGGGTCCAGGATAAAATTTGAAGAAAGTAGTTGTGCTAAAATCTTATTTAAAGCGTAAGAGGATGGTTCTTACGAAGAGAAAAATTTTAATAATAAATAAATTTAGGCAGAAAAACCGGAAATGTAACGAATCAAATTAATTAACAATCTAATCGTACTGCTCAGGAACGTGAAGCAAATCGGTCAAGACAGACCCGTGAAGCGCGACATTCGACTAATAATGGTTTGAATCGAATGATGTTGTTGAAAAGAGTTGGTTATTTGTTAGTCTAACAAGTTACATACGTTGGGAGTCGTGTGAAACAAGTAGAGAGCAAAAATTGTATGACGCGAAAGCTATGTCAATTTTAGTGCAATGTCTTTTCGATAAATATTTGGATATAGTTAAAAAGTCGGACACAGTGAAGAAAATGTTATTGTCATTAGATGCAGCGCCGGATTTAGGCTTCGGCATGTTGTGGAGGCCCTCAAATCGTTCGTGGTTAACTGTTAAAAGTTTCTATTAAGGTCGAGGTAAAGAAGAGAGCAACTAAATAAGTTGGCTAACACAAAATCTAAATCTGAACCTTTATCGATTTAATGTTTGTGGTGTGGTAGCGGCCCATAGGCAACTGCCTATGTAGCCCGTGCTTAAATCCGGCACTGAGAAGAAGTATTTGAGAGGAAAAGTGTATTTAATAAAATACAAATGAAAAGAAAGTTATACACGTTAAAATGTAATGTTAATGAGGTGTGATATTGGTACAAAGTACACTGCAAGAAATCTTAAAAACTTTTATATCGAGAATGGTATAAACGTTGAGTTTATATAGCACCATATACATCGCAGAGTAATGGCGTTGCAGAACGAATGAACAGAACATTATATGACAAGACTAGGACTTTATTAAGAGAAACTTGCTTACCTAAGTATTTAAGAGTCTACATTGACAGCTGTTGTGACTGTGTACCTACCCTCACCAACATTCATTAGCGGAAGGTTAACTTAACCTAACTTTCTTGGTTTAGCCCCCACTACAATAAAATCCCGGACCACATAAAGAATTGTGACTTAAAATTTAAAATAAAATATATTTGTACGCTTAAGAGCAGGTACTTGTGAACGTTATATTAACTTTAACAACTTGTTTTATACCATGTACCACGAATAAATGATTTGATTTTGAAATCAGTTGCAAAGTAACATTTAAAAAATAATTTGAATATCAGGAATGATAACATATGTAGCTTTTATTATATATTTGACGGTTACTTTAACCTTAACCATTACTGGCGAATTTCGGCCGGTCAAAGTTAAAGTAATAGTTAAATCAATGTCGCTAACGTCAAATCTTTGAAAAGCCGCTCTTGTTTGTATTGAGAAAGGGAAAAAGGGAAAGAACTCCTCATTACACCAGCAACTCTTTTAACTATAACGATTTAATTTACCATAATTTACCACCATCGTGGTGCAACGCGCGTGGAGTAAAAGTAAAGGTGGGTAAAAGTAAAGTAAAAGGACCCACCAGACGACGGACTGCCGACAAACACGGGAAGCAGTGCCAAAAACTAACAGGCGGCTCACCAGAGACCTGCTTGGCCTTAACCGAGCCCAGCTCCGCATTGCCATTGGCATCATAACGGGACACTGTGGGCTCAACAAACACTTACACAACATTAATGTTACAGACAGCCCCCTGTGCAAATGATGCATGGGGGCTGAAGAAACAGTCACGCACGTGCTCTTAGAGTGCAGCAGCGTAGACGAACCACGACAGAAGTTCCTCGGCAGGGCAAGGACGCTTCCGGAGGTGTGCAGGAACGTGAAGAGTCTCCTGTCCTTCCTGGAGGATATCGGGTGGCTGCGGTGAGGCGGACCACCACACGCAAAACGAGCGGCCATGGCTGCTCAATTGCGGAGAACGAGCCTGCGGGAAATCTACAAACCCTTCTCCTCACAAGTGTCCCCTTCCTGGTGCGAAACATCTCCGCAACAGAAGAAAAATCCGGACACTTTTCGGAGTGACAAGATTGGATATTTCGAGGTGAACCATCCTGTATGCTACATGATTTCTAACGCAATCGTGGATGCTCAGAAGTTCGGGAATTTCGCACGGGAAACGGCCGAACTGTTTGTCCACTAATACGACTGGTACAACATGCCTGCTACCGTGCACAAGGTACTCATACATGGGTAACAAATCATAGAAAAAACAGAAGCCCAGAAATAAAGACTAAACGATATCGTTGCCAACATTCTTCCCGTAGTAGGGTATCTACAAACGAAGATGTATCATCCAATAATGTTGTCATCAGATCCTGTCATCACGAATTTGAGGCCAAACCAAAGAAACTTTTAGTTTTTTTTTTTTTATTGTAGCTCGGCATGTGACAACACTCCGCCTGATGTAAAGCTAGAGTGCGGTCCATGAAAACAACTGCTACTACAGAGAAATCTACGGGCAGCAGTCGCCTCCACTATGCCGGCTTGAGGAGACGAGCATGTACCATCCAGATATTAGTATGATATTTTTAGTATAGCATATAATGTAGCATTTTTAGCCTGATTTTTTTTTAAATATGTAGTTTTATTTATTTATTTATTAACTGACTGGCAACACATGCATAACATGTTTCAGTTTCATTATATCATTAAAAAGATTTTTTAAAAAAATCCAATTTATCTCAGGTAAGCTGGTGCTAAGGTGCTATTATTACCCAGTCTCACGCGAACCGCCACAGCGAACACACGCGTCAAAAAAAATCGGCTCCGCGCTCGTGAAAACGTTTAAAAAATCGAATCTTGTGGAAAAAGTGTAATAAAAATATCGTGTGATATATCAAAAAATGCAGAAATAAGTGACGAATACGATACGGTGTATTTTTTTGAAGATGATTTGACATTGTAATTAATATATTTGACATTATAATTTCTTAATTTTTTATTATTTTCTTATTTGACATTATTATTATTCCTTTTGACATTTGTGGCAGGCATCCGCTGGCCACTAAAATAGTAAAAAAAGAAACAAACTGTCAATTTTGATTTCTCAATAAAAAACGTTATTCAGTTGTTAATTTAAAAATTTGTTAAAAAATATAAGTTACTTTTCAATAATAATTATTTTATTTAATAACCAATCAGAAACATCCACAAATTTACACACCCAAATGGGTAGTTATGGAGAAACACTAACATAGAAATAAGACCATTGTTACTAACCCATAACTAGTAAAATAAATTATTTGATTTGTATGGAATTATTGAATTTTTTTCCCATTGCTAGTACAGTATAAACCAGTGTGCATCGTTGAGCTTGTCATTTTTGACGGTTACTTTAACCTTAACCGTAACCAGCGAATCTTGGCTTGGTTAAACCATTGTCACTAACGTCAAATGTATGAAAAGAAGCCAAAGGGATCAGCCACCCTTTTAACGATAACAATATGAATGTACACGATATTGCAACGAGTGTGGAGTAAATGTAAACGTTTAACGGTCGTCGTCGCCGTAAAAGTAATAGTTGAAGTTACTTTAACGGGGCCTTCTGGTGCAAACCACCCTTAATTAAACAAATATCACTCATCATTTTCACTATTATCATCACCTTCTATACAAATATTAATTTCACAAACATTATTATTGTGTACCTCAAAGTGTTCTTCACCTAACTTAAACAAATGATGCCTAAAAAGGATTTTATTGCTAAATTTCTCACCGCAAACGCACAACTGCTGCCTCACGGCTACAACGAGCTTCTTCTCCGAGTGCACACCGTCCAGATGCGTCTTCAACTCGTCTTTATCCCGACAAATGTGTCTACACAAGACGCAAATCAACAGCATCCCGTACAAATTCAAACCGCGCGGCACAAAGTTAATTTTATACGACCACCTCAGAGGAACGTTGCCGCTGACATAGAACTGCTCCAGATTCCGCACCTGCACCCGGCCGTCGCTCCGGCAATTCTTCAAGTGGTTCTTAAAATGGACGCGTTTCGGCGTCTGGTACCTGCACACCTCGCATTGCAGGTAGCGCGGATGCTGCTTCTCGACGTGCGAATGCATCTCTTTGCGATTCGGGAACTTTAGAAAGCAGAACGGGCAAGTTGCGACGCTTTTCAGGCCGCGCGTTTCGAAATGATGCCACAGTGAGCTCTTTGTGATTAAAATATTGCAATGTGGACAGAGAGATTCGATCGGCCGTTCATAATACCTCTTGTGTACGTTATTCAAATGTACAGTTAACAAAGCCTTACTGTAGAATATGTGGGAGCAAACATCGCAGACGAATATCTCTCGTTCGACACGTTCCGAGTCTGCCGAACTAAACAGATGTGTCACCTTCACGTGAGACTGCAGTTCATCTTTTGTAGGAAACGTCTGCGCGCACGTCTGAAAATTAATTTAATTTGTTTATTGTAGCTCGGCATGTGACAACACTTCGCCTGATGTAAAGTCTAGCTTTTCACGAATGAAAACAACTGCTACTACAGAGAAACATAGGACTGTTCGGGAATAGATGTTTTCCTGAGATTTAAACATCAGCTTATCCATGGCAATAACTCCATATTCCAAGCAGAATGTGTGAGTATAACGCAAGCTGTGATGGCTATCGGCAGAAGGAAGGTATGTGGCCACAAAATACGTATTCTTTCAGATAGTGCAGCTGTTCTGCACGCATTAAATAGTAACAGCTTCACCTCGGCAGTTGTATACGACAGCCACTTAGCCCTGGAAATTGTAAGTGACTCCAATGACAACACTCTTCAGTGGATCAAGGGTCACAGCAATTCCCTAGGCAACGATGCGGCAGATATGTACGCAAAAAGGGAATCTTCCAGCATCATTCTCAGACCAAGCTCCATAATTCTCAAATACGGAGGATTGCCGGCATGCTCGTGAAGCACTACCATGCCGCAACAGTAAATTAACCGGCAAAAGCCGCGTGTTATGGTTGGGGTCAGTACAGTACACCTGGCACACTCCTATCATTATACCTGGCTACTTTCAAACTAATTCAGTATAATTAAAATATAACTTTTTTTTTATTGTAGCTCGGCATGTGACAACACTCCGCCTGATGTAAAGCTAGACTGCGGTCCATGAATGGAAACTACTGCTACTACAGAGAAACCTGTGCGGGCAGCAGTCGCCTCCACTATGCCGGCTCGAGGAGACAAGCATGTACCATCTTAGATTGACAGTATACTACTTTCGTTACACCTATGCTACTTTCAAACTATTCCCCGTATCGCCGAATTTTTTCTATTTTTCATCATACCTTAATAATAAACAAGTGAAGCATTTTATTAGGATGAAAGTTAATAAAAAATAAACGTGTAATACGTATCATAGTTATTATTTGAGGTTTCCGTCACAGTCGAGTCGCAGCAAGACCGTTGGCAACTTTCTGTTGTGCAGTAATAAAATTTAGATTCTTCACTTACCAAACATGTAGCAGTATTGCTAGGTAGTCCATTTAAACCTAAATTTGGCTTGTGAAAAATGTGTTTGTGTATTTCAACCTCTGTTTCGCTGTCGAAGGGATCCGGACCGTGATCACAAATATCACAATAATATTTTTTAGGCACATATTGGTTTGAATCTAGTTTAACTATAGAGTTAGATGAGCCAAAAGGCGTATGAAACATATTTTTTGTATAATAAAGCGACATTTTAAACGTATTTTCGTAATTTTACACGAAAAAAATAAAACGAGGACGCCTGGACGAAATTCATCTGTCAAACTAAATTTTTTTAAACCTCTTTTCCCATTCTGAGAAAACAAAGGGATCAAACCCCATACAGCCACATCTTAAAATCGATACTCTCACTGGTGTCACCATCGTAAAAATTCACATTTATATAATGATAGTGGTTTTAGTATAAACTAAATAATTAAAGGATATAGGTTTATTGATATAAGTTTGTTTTTTTTTTTAATTAATGGCAGAGGGCCCAGAGAGGTTATCTTTACGCGATATTCCCCCAGTCAAGTAACCCTTGTCGTGTTTAAAGAAGTTTAGAACTAGCAGGGTATAACGAGAGGAGTGTGCACTATCAATCTGGATGGTTCATCAAGCTGGCATAGCGTAAACGAGTGCCCGCAGTCTGTAGCAGTCACTTCCGGTCATCGAACTCTACCTTAACATCAGTGTTGCCATATGTAAAAAAAAACCCACCAATACCAGAGAAATAAAACAAATCCTACTTAATAGATATATGTAATAATTAATTAATATAATAATATGTATCTAATTCATAAATGTAAAAATTTGATTTGATTTTATTTGCACATTTTCTTTTAATTGCCCGGCATATACGTTTATGGTTTGAGTCGCTTGTACGTCGCTAGATGACTGTTCAGATGCTGCGCTAGTTGATCTGCACGGCCAAACGACGCCTGCAAATTAAAAAAAAAATACAATTATCAATTCTAAAGAGTGGTAGGCAGACTGATGATGGTTATTAGCCCAGTCTGCCGTGTTTTCCGAATGTAACCCAGTCGCGTTTCCTGTACTACAACCACCTTAAGATTGTAGCTCGGCCTGATGTAAAGCTAGAGTGCGGTCCATGAACAGAAACAAATACTACTACAGATAAATCTCTATAGGCAGTCGCCTCTGCTATGCCGGCTCGAGGAGACGAGCATGTACCATCTTAGATTGACAGTGCACACTCCTCTCGCTATACCTGGCTACTTTCAAACTATTCCTGAAACGCGACGGAAAGTCACTTCACGGGTGTGTAATTCGAAAGTGGTGGTACTTCCCCAGGACGGCAGACTGGACAAATAACCATCATCAGTCTGCCTACCACTCTTTAATGAGCGACCAAAGTACATATAACAAAGTTACATTGGTCAGAATTAGCGAGGTTCGAACACGGGTCTCATCGATCGTGAGTTCACGCGTCTTACCGCTAGACCACGGCCGCTCTTGGAAACAACTGCTACTACAGATAAATCTCTATAGTTGAGTCGCCTCTGCTATGCCGGCCTGAGAAGACGAGTATGCACTATCAAGATTGACAGTGCATACCTGGGACTCAAGTCAAAGCCAATTATAGTTGTCACTTAATCGAATTGAAAACAAAATATACGGGACGCTTGTCACTTGGGTGACAGTGAAATGTCAAATCCCATTTTGTTGTCGATTCGACTGCTGTTGACTTTAGGCCCTGGCTACTTTCAAACGCGACAAGGAAAATGGTGGCAGACCGTGCTTATTTTGGTCGCTCATATTAAAGAGTGGTAGGCAGACTGATGATGATTATTTGTCCAGTCTGCCGTGTCCTGGGGCAGTACCACCACTTTCGAATTACACACCCGTGAAGTGACCTTGTCACGTTTCGGGAATAGTTTGAAAGTAGCCAGGTATAACGAGAGGAATGTGCACTGTCAATCTAAGATGGTACATGCTCGTCTCCTCAAGCCGGCATAGTGGAGGCGACTGCAGCCCGTAGAGATTTCTCTGTGGTAACAGTTGTTTCCATTCATGGACCGCACTCTAGCTTTACATCAGGCGGAGTGTTGTCACATGTCGAACTACAATAAAAAAAAAGACTGATGATGGTTATTTGTCCAGTCTGCCGTGTCCTGTAAAGTGACCTTGTCGCGTTTCGGGAATAGTTTGAAAGTAGCCAGATATAACGAGAAGAGGTACATGCTCGTCTCCTCAAGCCGTCATAGCGGAGGCAACTGCTGCCCGTAGAGATGTCTCTGTATTCCGCACTCTAGCTTTACATCAGGCGGAGTGTTATCACATGCCGAGCTACAATAATAAAATAATAACCATCCACAGTCTGCCTAAGTACGACTCTTTAAATATAATTTCTTTAATAAAAGTACGAATAAATCACCTTGCAAACAACGCAGCGGTACAGCGTGCGCGCATGATTGTGTAGATGGCGCGTGAGGGAGTGCGGGTGCGTGAAGCTCTTCCCGCATTGGTTGCAGACGTGCGCGGAGGACGAGTGCGCCGACGCCATGTGCCGGCGCAACTGATCGAAACGGCCGAAACTGTTGCCGCAGATACTGCAACGACCTGAAATAGATATCAGTATGCATTGAGATATATACTAGAGGCGCAATAACGCTCCCAACGTGAGGCGAGTGAAGATCTGCCCACAGCCATAATTAAGCTTTCTGTCAGTTGGTATTTGACAGGACGTATATAAACTCATAATGGGCAAATATGTGGTGAAAACGTGCAATTCTCGATCCCAAATGCACAACAAAAAAAGCGGGATTACGTTTAACACGTAAATATATCCTTTCAACATCTATAATGTCCTTAAACAACAAAAAAACAAATAAAATTAGGGATATTTTTTACATTTAGTGTTGCTAGTAAAATATCGTTTCCCATAACCCGTATTATAATATAAAAAAAAGAAATATTTTATTTTTAAGAAAGAATAATTTCAACTTATATTAAACAATTAAAACATTGAACTTTATTTTATTTAGCTAAAAATGCATGCCTCTAGATATATTATAATCGACACTGAATAAAAATATCTAAAGAAAAAAAAAATTAGTGTGGGGAAACTTTTTAACTATACCGGCAACACTAAGATTGACATTGCCAAATCGTTTGAAACGGCCTACGGCTTTTTCATGTCAAATGTATGGGGTTTGCGCCTCTAGTTATATATCTCAATGTCAGTATGACAGAACGGGAGAGCGGTCCAAGGCTTCTATCCTCCATTTGTGGGCGATAACTAAGCAAATATGCACGACAGTTCCTCCGGACAAACAAGTTACAACGTGTACGCCGTGTGGCTCGGTTTCAGAGACTCTGTCAAAGCGTAACGACGCTTTTGTTTCATATCCAATTAGTGCTTGTACTCATGACCACGCATTCATTTTGTTCCAAGTTAGTTCCCGTAATCGTTCAAATGAGAGCCCGTATTCATGACCGTTCTGACAAGTATATACTTAAGTCCGACTGCACGAAAAGTCTAAATTGTCTAACTCCGCACGCGTTGCAATATCGTGTAAATTCATATAGTTATCGTTAAAAGGGTGGCTGATCCCGAAATAATAATAGAAAAACATATTTGGCTTCTTTTCATACATTTGACGTTAGTGACATTGGTTTGACCAGCCAAGATTCGCTGGCAGTTTTGGCGGCCATCTTGAGACGTCAGGTTATCTGTCTTGAATTATTTCCCTAAACTTGTGTGTTGCTTCGAGTGTTAATGTGTAATAATGGTGGATTATTAACCATTAAGTGTTCGTGAAACGTTTGTTTCCATTTTCCCTCCAAAGCTCCGTTGGAAGTTTTAATAAAGATTCTACCACTTTACTAGAGCTATTTTGACTTGACTGAGACTTGACCAGACTGTATACTGCGATGAATTAACGATTCGTGATGCACAATATTATTAAATTGAAGCAAGAAATATTAACTTTGACACTGGCAAATTGTTATAATGCCACCGACTCTATTTCACAACGTAGTACTCACCATCTCTCTCGTCTTGCGTATGAGTTTTAGTATGAGTCGCTAATTCGGAGTCATCTTCGAAGCACTTCCTGCATACGTCGCACCGGACTGTCATTGAGCCACGGTGGACTTCCGCTCTGGAATCGAGAAACAAAAACACACCATAAGAAGACTGATAAGTACCGGAGGAGATGAAGACGTACCTCACAGTGCACACTCCTCTTGTGGAGGCGAGATGAGGAAAAATCTAGATGTATATTTTAACAAACAAAGCGAAACCAATGTAACTTTGTTATATGTACTTTGGTCACTCATTAAAGAGTGGTAGGCAGACTGATGTGGGTTATTAGCCCGGTCTGCCACCACTATCCTTGTCGCGTTTAAAAGTAGATTATCGTGAGTTGTTACTTGATCGAATCGAAAACTAAAATTTAAAAAAAGACACTCGTTGCCTCGACTACTGGTCGAGCCGGTGCCGTGCAGATAAGAGCGGCCGTGGTCTAGCGGTAAGACGCGTGAACTCACGATCTTAGAGACCCGTGTTCGAACCTCGCTAATTTTAACTAATGTAACTTTGTTAATGTACTTTGGTCGCTCATTAAAGAGTGGTAGGCAGATGATGGTTATTAGCCCAGTCTGTCGTGTTGGGGTAATACCACCACTTTCGAACTGTGAAGTGACCTTGTCGCAGATTGAAAGTAGCCAGGTATAACGAGAGGAGTGTGCACTGTCAATTTAGATGGTACATGCTCGTCTCCACAAGCCTACATAATGGAGACGATTGCTGCCCACACAGTTTTCTTCCTGTAGTAGCAGTAGTTTCCGTTCACGGACCGCACTCTAGCTTTACATCAGGCGGAGTGTTGTCACATGCCGAGCTACAATTTAAAGTAATTGTCATACAACATACCTGTGTTCCCATAATTTCTCCCGCCTGCTAAATACACTGTCGCAGCTGTCGCACTCGTACTTGTCTCTACCAGAACGGCCACCGGACCCACCACCGCTGCCCCGATTCAGATGAGAACGGCGATGTATTCTGAAAAAAAAAAAAACCCATCTCAAATGACGAAAGAATGCAGTGCATGAACAACTACTACTACAGACAGCAGCCGCCTCCACTATGCCGGCTCGAGGAGACGAATGTGGCCACTTCCTCAGTATACCTGGTTACTTCGTAACGTGACAAGGTCACTTCACGGGTGTTACATCCGAAAGTGGGCTGGGCTAATAACTATCACCACTATGCCTGCCACTCTTTAATGAGCGACCAAAGTACATAAACAAAGTTACATTGGTCAGAATTTAGTGAGGTTCGAACACGGGTCCCTTAGATCGCGAGTCTTACTGCTAGACCACGGCTAGATAACTCTTCCAACACGAGCAAGTGTACACAGCTTACTCATACAAAGGGAATAGTATAAATTTACGCTTTCACGGCGTAAAGTAAGTCCTCACTACCAATCAAACAATATTATTGGCCACGGAAGTTAAAAAATTACAAATGAATCTTGTCGCGTTACGGAAACAGTTTGAAAGTAGCCAGGTATAACGAGAGGAGTGTGCACTGTCAATCGAGACCGTAAACGCTCATCTCCTCGAGTCGGCATAGTGGAGGCGACTGCTGTACACAGGTTTCTCTCTGTAGTAGCAGTTTTTTTTTATTGTAGCCCGGCATGTGACAACACTCCGCCTGATGTAAAGATAAGCCTGTGCGGGCAGCAGTCGCCTCCACTATGCCGGCTTGAGGAGACGAGCATGTACCATCTTAGATTGACAGTGCACACTCCTCTCGCTATACCTGGCTACTTTCAAACTGCTCCAGGGTCACTTCACGGGTGTGTAATTCCCAACACGGCAGACTGGGCTAATAACCATCATCAGTCTGCCTACCAATCTTAGTTGTTTCCGTTTGTGGACCGCACTCTGGCTTTACATCAGGCCGAGCTACAGTACTCACTTTACGACGTGACAACGTAAATATAGAGTCATAGTGCCTATAGGCACTATTAAAGAGTGGTAGGCAGACTGATGATGGTTATTTGTCCAGTCTGCCGTGTCCTGGGGTAGTACCACCACTTTCGAATTACACACCCGTGAAGTGACCTTGTCGCAGTTTGAAAGTAGCCAGGTATAACGAGAGGAGTGTGCACTGTCAATCTAAGATGGTACATGCTCGTCTCCTCAAGCCGGCATAGTGGAGGCGGCTGCAGCCCATAGAGATTTCTCTGTGGTAGCAGTTGTTGTCGCATGTCGAGCTACAATAAAAATAAAAAAATACTCGGGCCTGCCGAGCGTTCGAAGACTTACTTTAACGTAACTATAGTCGAGTACCACTTCTTGCAGATGTGACATTGAAAACTTTTGTCCGGCGACTCGTTCTCACTTTCGCTGAGACTGTCCACGGCCGGCGCCGCGGGCTGCGTCGTCTGACTTGACTGGACTGTCGGCGGCTTCTCCGTGTCGGAGTCGGACGAGTCCGAATTGGTTTTGTACGACCACGCGCCGAAAGACCTGGAATTTAGTTGTGTTTTTTAAAAATAGCGATCGCCTCCGCTATGCCGGCTTTAGGAGACAATTGACAGTGGACAATCCTCTCGTATCTAGCTACTTTCGAACTCTTCTTGAAACTGCGACAAGATCACTTCAGAGGCAGACTGATGATGGGTTATCCAGTCTGCCGTGTCCTGGGGTAGTACCACCACTTTCGAATGTAACACCCGTGAAGTGACCTTGTCGCAGTTTGAAAGTAGCCAGGTATAACGAGAGGAGTGTGTACTGTCAATCTGGATGGTACATGCTCGTCTCCTCAAGCTGGCATAGTGGAGGCGACTGCTGTTCGCACAGGTTTCTCTCTGTATTAGCAGTTATTTCCGTTCACGGACCGCACTCTAGCTTAACATCAGACGGAGTGTTGTCACATGCCACGAGCTACAATAAAGAAAAAAAAAGGAAGCGATTGGTGCCCGTAGAGATTCATCCGTAGCGAGCAGTTGTCCTCCGTTCGTGGACCGCACTCAAACTTAACATCAGACGAATTCCTTACCGATCATCCTCGACACGCGTATTCGAGTCAGTTTTTTGCGGCGACTTGTCCCCGTTGACCGGCGCCTCGGTCTCGCTGTCCGACGAGTCCGAGGAGCTGGACTCCGATGAGGAGGAGGACGACGAGGACGACCCCGACGTCGAACTGTCTGCAATAAATGATGAACAAGACATTTTTTAGAAATTATTCTTATATTTTACACTAGATGTGCAATAACAATGTGACTAGAGAGAAATGATGACTGCAGTCACCTCTCTGTCAGTTAGGATTTGACTTGATGGCAACATTGTCAAATCGTTTGAAGCGGCCTACGCTTTCTTCATATTGTACCTCGTGGCATGTGACAACACTCCCTGCCTGATGTTGAGCTAGAGTGCGGTCCACGAACGAAAACACCTGCTACTACACAGAGAAAATTCTACAAGCAGCAATCGCCTCCACTATGCCGGCTTGAGTATACGAATATGCACATTGCACACTCCTCTCCAAACCGAATCCGAAACGCGACAAGTTCACTAGCGTTCGACGTAAGAAGCATAGTGAAGGTCTATGAGCGCGGAGAACCGCAGTGTACTGTGGCTCCAGTCGCCGTCGCTATGCCGGCCTAAAATGCTTTTACGAGTTCACTGCTTAACATGACAGGAGTTGCAAGGTCCATATGATGGTTCAACAAAACAAGAATCAATCATAATGATGGTTATGATGTGAAAAAAAGAAAGAGCCAGTATAGTGGTAGCTACTCTTAAACTTAACATGTCTAAGGTCCGTTTGCACCAGAAGGCCCGTTAAAGGTTACTTTAACTATTACTTTTACGTTTACTTTAACCGTTACGTTTAACATTTACTCCACACGAGTTGCACCATCGTCGCGCCTGTCATTTTTGACGGTTACTTTAACCTTAACCGTAAATAGCGAATCTTGGCTTGGTTAAAATTAAAGTAATCGTCAAACCAATGTCGCTAACGTCAAATGTATGAAAAGAAGCCAAATATGATTTTCTATTATTATTTCGGGATCAGCCACCCTTTTAACGATAACAATATGAATTTACACGATATTGCAATGGGTGTGGAGTAAATGTAAACGTTTAACGGTCGTCGTCGCCGTAAAAGTAATAGTTAAAGTTACTTTAACCGGCCTTCTGGTGCAAACGGACCCAAATATCGTAAGTGTCAAATATTACATACCAGAACTATTACTCGAGTCGCCGCTACTCTGCAACGAGACCACATCGTCCTGATCGTTTTGAGCGCCATCTGTCGGTGGCTTCTTGAAGTTAGCAGCTAGGAGGTGCGCTGAATACAGATCGTCCTGAAAGTGATTCATAACATAGTTAGACATTGGTCGGAAATTAGCGAGGTTCGAACACGGGTCTCTTAGATCACGCGTCTTACCGCTAGACCACGGCCGCCGTTTTAATAATAGAGTGGCAGGCATAGTGATGAGGGGTTATTAGACCAGTCTGCCTTGCCACTATCGAATTACACACCTTGTCTCGTTTGAAAGTAGCCAGGTATAACCAGAGGTGCTTGTCTCGTTTGAAAGTAGCCAGGTATAACCAGAGGAGTGTGCTAATTCGTCTCCTCAGGCCGGCATAGCGGAGGTAACTGTTGCCCGTAGAGATTTATCTCTAGTAGCATTTGTTTCCGGTTATGAACCGCTCTCTAGCTTTACATCAGGCGGAGTGTTGTCACATGCCGAGCACCTGACTGTTTAGTGCGATGAATGAACGACTCGTGATGCACAATATTATTAACTTGATGCAAAAAATATTCACTTTGACAATGGCAAATTGTTGTAATGCCATAAAAAACTAAAAAGAAAAAAAAAAGAAATGGTTGGAAGAACAACAGATGCAATACCACAATACCTTGCCAATGTTAGCGTATTTCTCGTGGAGGTGTCTCAAAGCGCGGAGGTTCTCGTCGAAGCTCAGAGAGTCAGAGTTGCCCGGCGATCCTGCGCATACAAGCACTTTAATGCACCTGATGTAAAGCTAGAGTGCGGTCCACGAACGGAGGACAACCGCTACTACAGACTAATCACTACGGACTGCAGTCGCCTCCACTATGCCGGCTCGAGGAACAGAATAATCACCATCCAGGCTACTACCAAACGTGGTACTAAGCCGGGAAGGCAGTATTAAATTTAACTTTTTTTTTAATGAGCGGCAGGCATAGTGAGGAGTGGTTATTAGCCCAGTCTACCGGGGTGTAGTAGCACCACTTTCGACTGACTCAGACACCCGTGAAGTGACCTTGTCGCGTTTGAAAGTAGCCAAGTATAACGAGCGGAATGTGCGCGCCTTCGTCTCCCCAAAGCCGGCATAGCGGGGGCGACTGGAGCACAGTAGAAATTTATCTGTAGCAAGCGGTCGTTTCGGCTCCATTAGGAGGTGTGATCCGATCACTACAAAAACAACATACCTAAATCTTCGTCACTATCTACTGGAATTGGTTCATTATTTTCTGGCATAAGATTGTTTCGAACGCGTATTACTGAAAATTAAAAAAAAAAATTACGTCCCAACAGTCAGTTTGAACTTACGATCTAAGGGTCGTTTGCACCAGGAGGCCGGTTAAAGTTTTTTTATTTTATTGTAGCTCGGCATGTGACAACACTCCGCCTGATGTAAGACTAGAGTGCGGCCCGTGAATGGAAACAACTGCTACTACAGAGAAGCCTGTGCGGGCAGCAGTCGCCTCCACTATGCCACATATCTATTGTAACTTTAACTATTACATTTACTCCACACGAGTTGCACCATCGTAGCGCCTGTAATTTATGACGGTTACTTTAACCTTAACCGTAACCAGCTAATCTTGGCTTGGTTAAAGTTAAAGTAATCGTCAAACCAATGTCGCTAACGTCAAATGTATGAAAAGAAGCCAAATATGTTTTTCTATTATTATTTGCGGGATCAGCCACCCTTTTAACGATAACAATATGAATCCACACGATATTGCAACGCGTGTGGGGTAAATGTAAACGTTTAACGGTCGTCGTCGCCGTAAAAGTAATAGTTAAAGTTACTTTAACCGGCCTTCTGG
This sequence comes from Tinea pellionella, assembly GCA_948150575.1. Taxonomy (NCBI): domain Eukaryota; kingdom Metazoa; phylum Arthropoda; class Insecta; order Lepidoptera; family Tineidae; genus Tinea; species Tinea pellionella. The sequence continues at coordinate 308,433 of OX411273.1, forward strand.
TGCAAACGACCCTAATGCCGGATACAGACACACGAAATGTAACATGCAATGTAACACGAAATGCCCCTTTCGTGTTACATTGCACGTTACGTTACATCAGTCTGTACTCAGCTTTAGACACCCGTGTTTGTGCCTCACTAAATTCTGACCTCAATGTACTTTGGTCGCTCATTAAAGAGTTGTAGGCATAGTGATGAGTGGTTACTAGCCCAGTCTGCCGTGTCCTGGGGTAGTACCACCACTTTCGAACTACACACCCGCGAAGTGACCTCATAGCAGTTTGGAAGTGGCCACAGTGCACGAGTGGAGTGTGCACCGTACACGATTGGCTCGAGCCGGCATAGCGGAGGCGAGAAAAAATTACAATCGGTACTTACACGGCGTCTTCGGCGTGTTGGACGGCGCGTCCTTTCGTGGCCTACCACGCTTGCCTTTCACTTTATCAGACGGCGATGGCTGTGAAAATAACAAACACCATTATACACCACAGAGCTATACGTTCACGGGCAACAGCCACCTCCGCTATGCCGGCCAGGAAATCGAGTCGAATACGAACTGGGCCGGGTACTCGCACGTCCCCTTTCCTAATGACCGAAGGTAGAGTCGCCTCCACTATGCCTAATTAAAGAATTACAAATGTTACAGTTGACATGGCACAATCCTCTCCGTTCACTCTTACCAAATTAAAAAAAAACCTGGTATAGCGAGGAGTGCGCACTGTCGATCCAGACGGTGCAACACTCGTCTCCTAGAGCCGGCATAGCGGAGGCGATTGGTGTCCCGTAAAGTTTTAAAAAAAAATATTTGGCATAATAACAGATTACAAACAATAGGCAACATTAGCCAGTTGTCCCCGGTCACGGACCGCACTCTAGCCTCCGATATCCTATATCTTGTCTCCCTGTCCACACACTTCCATACTCACAATGATTGGCTGCCCGTCCGGTCCCAACAGCACTTTACGTTTCCTCCCCCTCTTCCCGGGAGTGTCACCTGTCACCGGCGAGCGTTTCGTATATTTTCTCTTAACCTTCGGCGTTGTGTCACCTGTCGACGAGGAAGCGCCGGAATCTACAATACGAAACAACAGCTCAAAGAACGGTAGGCATAGTGCAGGTGGTCGTTTGCCCCGGTCTGCCGTTACCACCACTTTCGAATTGCACACCCAAGTTTGGCCGGTATAGTGGAGGCGGAAACAAATGCTACCGACTTGAAGGGACGCAGAGAGCAGTAGCCCCCGCTATGCCGGCTTTAGGGGACGAATGTAGAACCCTCTCGTTACCTGGCTACTTTCAAGCTGTACTCTTTCAAGGTGTGCAATTCGAAAGTGGGACACGGCAGACAGGACTAATAACCCACCATCGCTATGCCTGCCACTCTCTAAGGAAGCTTTTAAGCTAAGATGCACATGCAAAGCGAACAACATACGTTTAATTGTGTTAGTTAATAAAAAAAAAAACTACGCCACGCCACGCGACGCCACGCCCCGCCATACCACGCCACGCCCCGCCACGCAAAAGACTACTCAGTCAAAACTATCAAAACAATAATATCAGCAGACCAATAGGATCGCTTCAATAAAACGCCGCCGACAAAATAACATCGTCTGATTCGTGGAGAGAAATCACTTTACGCGGTGTGTGTGTAAATTAAAAACTCCACACAACCCTTTAGTTAGATGCCTAATGGTCGTTTGCACCAGAAGGCCGGTTAAAGTAACTTTAACCATTACGTTTACATTTACTCCGCACGAGTCGCAGCATCGTCGCGCCTCTAATTTATGACGGTTACTTTAACGCTAACCGTAACCAGCGAATCTTGGCTTGGTTAAAGTTAAAGTAATCGTCAAACCAATGTCGCTAACGTCAAATGTATGAAAAGAAGTCAAATATGTTTTTCTATTATTTCGGGATCAGCCACCCTTTTAACGATAACAATACGAATTTACACGATATTGCAACGCGCGTGGAGTAAATGTAAACGTTTAACGGTCGACGTCGCCGTAAAAGTAATAGTTAAAGTTACTTTAACCGGCCTTCTGGTGCAATCGGAACTAAATGGTGAACATACTTAGCTCTCTGTTCCCCAAACACGATTACAGGCGTGTAAGTTGAAAATGGTGGTACGAATGTAGATTAAAAGAAATAGAGGAAGCTATGGTACTATTCCCTGTCGTTTACTAATGAAAAGACAGTATTACAGCACCCTATGCGAGACAAAGATGGAGAGACGTTGGCAGACTGCGACGCGAGGGAGACAAAATATTGTCGAAGTAAGTCAGTTAGACCTAGTTTGAAAGGTCGGACTTTTTAGTCGGACGTACCGTATATTCCTCTTTTACTTTTAATCTATTGTGCGAAAGTGGACAGCATCAGATGAGGAGCACCCTCAACCGACGCGCATGCATGAGGGGAGTAATGGATGTGGTCGAAGCGAAAGCGGTGTGTAGAGAGAGGAGTCTGCCTACCCCAGTGGGAACAAGATCTATCTACTTTAAATAAAAACGAAAAATAAAATCGATATCGATACATTCGCCAATCACTACTAGAGACGTACCAACCTAATCGATAACATAAATACAAGAAAAAAAAACGACTTTCAAAATATATCACGTAACATTTCATGCCGAAAAGAAATGAAAGGATCCAAAGTAAAAATTTATTTCGCAGCAGTTCTGGCGGCCATCTTGAGACGTCAAGTTATCTGTCTTGAATTATTTTCCTAAACTTGTGTTCTTCGAGTGTTAATGTGTAATACCTAATGGTGGATTATTAACCATTAAGTGTTCGTGAACGTGCGTGAGTGTAGGCAAACAATTCAAAAGAAGGGAACCTGTGTTTCCATTTTCCCTCCAAAACTCCGTAAGTCAATACTTTCAAATAACAAACCGCTTCTTCTCTTGTCAAATTAAAACTATGTCGATTGTTAAAGTGGCAAAAACAGGGGCTTAAGTCAAAATTCAATCGACAGTTGTCACTCGATCGAATCGAATATATGAAGGAGTGTTTGGCGCGCTTTTGCCCGGGAAGGTTGAGGTGTTTTTTTATCCCTTTCCTTAATTAGTTTAGCGGTTCCTATTGTGTAAAATTGGTGTTATTTTGCGTAATTTTATGTGAGTAATTGTGGAAACATTAAAATTCACTCTATATGAGGCAACGGAAGCGGTTTTCTTTTGTCGTTAACCCACGCCGTGAAAACGCTCATATTGCGACGTGATCGGGTGAATTGCCGCCAAATACTCCAAGAAAGCGTCAAATTGTAAAAACCCATTGCAATTTGATGCAAAAACTTCAAGAATTCACTACACGACATTGGCAAAATTGTCGTTGTTATGACATCCGAGGCCATTTAACAAAAGAAGACTGGGACAGACTTTTTACCTTTGGATCCAACAAAAAACATTGTTCTTTTTAAAAAATTAAAATACAAAAATGTCTACCTACTTCACAAAGAGACCATGCTATAACAATTTTCAAATTTGAACTCGAGCAGCGTTGCCAATGTCAAAAATGCCAAATTCCCCAATAATAACCTCAAATATTGCACCAGAAAAAGTCTAATTACTCAATAATTAAAAAAAAAAATTTACTAATCGGTGATTTATTTTCCTACAAAGTCTTTCGAGAATAAAAAATTCTGGGCCCATTTCTCTTTGGCGAACGGGCATTGTCGACCATCGATACTTTATCGATACAAAGCAACATATTGGGCATCACTAGACTATGATAACCATCATCAGACTACCTGAGAGATTGTAATTGTGAATTTGTATTTCATTCTGTTTCGCAAACGTACTCTTTGACAAAAATATGTCCTAACTAGGGATAGATAATCTTTGCTAGAAAAATAATGACGCACAAAACCTTTCTTTGTACTATTCAATTAGTTCGGCATTATGACAACACGCCACCTGATGTAAAGCTAGAGTGCGGTCCATGAACGGAGACAACTGCTACTACAGAGAACTCTCTAAGGGCAGCAGTCACCTCCACTATGCCGGCTTTGAGGAGACGAGCGTGCACCATCTAGATTGACAGTGCACACTCCTCTCGCTATACCTGGCTACTTCACGAGACAAGATCACTACACGAGTGTGTAATTCGAAAGTGATGGTACTACCCCAGAACGGCAGACTGGGCTAATAACCATCATAAGTCCGCCTACCACTCTCTAATAGTGCCTATAGTAATTTACCGCTAGACGACGGCCGTTCTTAGTTCAGGGAATTCCCCGCGAATTGGCAACGCTGTACTCAAATTAACAAACTATAGTCTTATTTATAATTAGATAGACAAATTGACAACTCGAAACATACACCACGCCTCCATAATGTTGCCACGTTAGAAGTATAGTGTTGTTACACGAATACTTTAATTGATTAATTGAATTATCTTAAAATGACATTTCGACTAGTAATAGCAAATCTACCTATTTTATAATTATTCCGACAATAAATATGTTAATAATAATAAAAACTTTCTTAACAACTTAGGAGTTTAATTTATCTCAGTAATTAATTACTTTAGAGACAAAAAGTACAAAGATAATTTCATTATATCACTACGCTTTATCGACTGGCATAACTTGCGAAACCATTTTGTGTGTGTAAAAAAAATCGTATATCACTTTTTTTTATCAATTTCTGTCCAATGTACGTCATCGAAATGTTCAATCACACACGATTGCGTGTACGAATTCATACTAGTATTCGCTAAGCCAGTCACAAACAACGAACAGAAAAATATATTAAATATAAAGTTAATTGAATTTTCAATTAAAAGCTGGGTCACAAAATTACAACACTATTTATTTTTTTCCAAAACTCGGCATCCCTTCAAATGTCATTGTTGTCTATCTAATTATAAAGAAGACTATAGATACCTTCTAAATACTTATTGCAAATGAATACCTCGTTTTCTTTTAAAAAAATTACTGCTACGCCTCGCGGCGTTCTGCATTTTCCTCTGATTGGCGAGCCTGCCCTTGGCGGCCATCTTTGACGTAATTTTGGCGGGAAAGTGCGTGTTTTTGCCGCGAAATTTCACGCTCCCCATTATCATCTTTCTATTCGAGTTCGGCGCGTTACGTTTCGTTTTTAACAACAACACTTTACCTACGATTTTCGACACATTAATTTTTTTTTTTATGCATCCGATTCAATTCGAATGCGTAGTTCGCGTCAAACTTAATGACTTAATAAGAATAACGTAAACCCAAAACACTTCTTGGCACACTTCTCAGGTACTCGAAGATAAGCACGCGACGAACGAAGCCAGTCCAGCAAGCCAGTAACAGCTCAAAAACTTTCCTGGATTGAAATTTACTAGCCCAGGGGAATGAAACTAGCCAGGAGTACTAGCTCACTAGCCTGGCTTACTTACTTAATCCAGTGTTAATGTGTGTTAAAAAAACATAAGTGATTTCTTTGTTAGTCAAGTGTTGCAATAAACAAGGTGAGAGTCAGTGTTGCCAGCACACAAAAATAAAAAATAAAACTCCAGCGAGTGTTGCCACGTTTTAGTGTGGTGAAAAAAAAGCTGTTAAAAGGAACCGTTAGTAATTTTATAATATACAGTGACAGCTAGAGTGCGGTCCATGAACGGAAACAACTGCTACTACAGACAAATCTATAGGCAGCAGTCGCCTCCGCTATGCCGGCTTGAGGAGACGAGCATGTACACTATCTAAGATTGACAGTGCACACTCTTATCGTTATACCTGGCTACTTAGGAACGTGACAAGGTCACTTCACAGGTGTTACATGTCGAAAGTGGTGGCAAACCATCATCACTATGCCTACCACTCTTTAATAGTGCCTATAGGCAACATAGTTACATTGGTCGGAATTTAGCGAGGTTCGAACACGGGACTCTAAGATCGTGAGTTCACGCGTCTTACCGTTAGACTAGTCTATAATCTATTTCACTATTACACCTCGACATTCCCCTCCCCTATGCTTCCAATTCAACAAACAACGTACCTGCAGTAGCTCTTCTTTTGTATTGGCGTTTAGACTTTTTCTCCATTGCTTCTGAAAAAATGAAAAAAAAAATCATGAACGTACTGAAACACACCGTCGAAAACACAAAGGAGAATGGCCACTCGCCTAAGGGAAGTGGGGCCCACAATGGGCGAGGTCCTCAAAAACTAACCCATGGTGAATCGAAAACCATTTCGAGATATCACTTCAATTAGAAGAATTTTTTGATTCTCGTCTGAAAATACTTAAAAATCGAGGAGATATTTGAAAAACTGTAATGACCGTCTTCGACCTTCGTACAGTTTGACAAGATAGAATACAAAGTACCAACCTAACAGTTTTGTAGATTATTTTGTTGTCTATGGTTGTCGCCTCACAAGTTTGTCAAATATGTTTTGTTTGTGTTTCCTAACAATAACAGTGTTTTATACGAATAACTATTGTAATTTTTAAAACAAAACTACACTATAAACACGATGTTTTAATTAACAGGAACTTTTAAAAATCAAAAGTTTGTTTGAACTTTTGACAAATGATTTATTTTTTTTTGTTCATTGGCAATGGTTTAGTTCCGTACGAATCCTCAGGTTTGCCAATATTACGATCGCAATTTTTAAAAATTAATAAAAAAGGAACAAAGCAATTACAAAAGTTTTCCAGAAACACGTGTCGACTAAATTAATCTATATTATCTAAAAAATATTTAAAAAAGATAGCTGTCACCAGATACACCTCCCCAATTGTACACAGTTGTGTAATTCGAAAGTGGTGGTACTACCCCAGGACACGGCAGACTGGGCCAATAACCATCATCAGTCTGCCTACCACTTGTTTAACATTTGCTTTTTTTTTTATTGTAGCTCGGCATGTGACAACACTCCGCCTGATGTAAAGCTATAGTGCGGTCCATGAATGGAAACAACTGCTACTACAGAGAAACATGTGCAGGGGTAGCAGTCACCCCCACTATGCCGGCTTGAAGAGGCGAGCATGCACCATCCAGATTGACAGTGCACACTCCTCTCGTTCTATCTGGCTACTTTCAAACTATTCCCGAAACGAGACAAGGTCACTTCACGGATGTTACTATCCCAACACGGCAGACTGGACAAATATCATCGGTCTGCCTACCACTCTTTAATGAGCGACCAAAGTACATATAACATAGTTACATTGGTCAGAATTTAGTGAGGTTCGAACACGGGTCTCTTAGGTCGTGAGTCTTACCGCTAGACCACGGCCGCTATGCTATTCAAATAGTCAAAATAACCGATCACTCACCGAGTTCCTTGGCCCGCTTCCTTGCCAAATATTCTGGGCTGTTCTTGTCGATGCGAGGCCTACCACGTTTCTTCTTCTCGCCACTATCGTTCAACATATCTGGAAGATCAATATAATTTTTTTTTATAACTTAACCCTTAAATGCATATTGTTGCCAAAAGTATACATACTGTATTTTTCAAAATATTTATTTGTCGGAACGGTCATGAATACGGACTCTAATTTGAACAGTTACAGAAACTAACTTGGAACAAAAAGCGTCGTTACGCTTTGACAGGGTCTCTGAAAACACACGACTGGAGTTTTGGCGGCCATCTTTAGTGTTTAGGTTATCTGTCTTGAATTATTTTCCTAAACTTGTGTGTTCTTTGAGTGTTAATGTGTAATAATGGTGGATTATTAACCATTAAGTGTTCGTGAACGTGCGTGAGTGTGGGCAAACAATTGAAAAGAAGGGAACCTGTGTTTCCAATTTCTCTCCAGAACTTCGTAGGAAGTTTCAGTAAAGATTCTACCACTTTACTGGAGCAATCTTTGACTTGACTAAGACTTGACCTGACTGTGTAGTGTTATGAATGAATGACTCGTGATGCACAATGTTATTAACTTGATGCAAAAATATATACTTTGACAATGGCAAATTGTTATAATGCCATATAAAACTTTTTAAAAAAACACGACTCGGCAGACACGCTGTGACTTGTTTGTGCGGAGGAACTGTCGTGTTTCAGTATATTCGCCAAAAATCAATAGACAATGTTTAATTACATAAAAGAACATATATCATCAATTATATGACCATAGACAACAAAATAATCTACAAAAATGTTAGGTTGGTACTTTGTATTCTATCTTGTCAAACTCTCAGAAGAAGGTGGAAGAAGGTCATTACGGAGGTTGCCAGCGGAGCGTTTGAAGGCCGGACGTGTTTTCAGTTTTATCCTTTTCAAAAATTGAATTTTTCATCTTAACATATCATCATTTATTAACCCCATTAAATTCTAATCTTCATTTAATTATCATGTAAGTAACGCATATTAATTCATTACAATTTGCTTTTTTTCATAATTTATTAATAATTGTTTATTTAAAACTACCTTATATAGATTTTTTTTTTTTTTTTTCGCTCCTACCTTTTTTCACATATTATTATTATTATTTTTTTTTTATGAATCATGAAGGATCCTCCGGATCCTGGTGATCCACTTCAATCTTATTATGCGCCACTATTAACGGCCCCGGCCGATGATTTTAATGACTTCGAAAATACTAATAACAAGAAAATAAAAAAACGGAAAAGAAGCCGTAAATCATCTAAACCAATGGCGAATAATAGCGACTCGTCATGCTCTCGATCCCGTTCCTCTTCCATTCATTCGACTAATGACTCTCTTAGAACTTCAGAACGCACTTCTACTAGCATTGCATCCACTGCTCCCACTAACTTGCCTAATCACCTTTCTACTGACTACTCCGCGACCCCGTGCAGTATAGTTAACCCTCCTAATTCCACAACCCCATTACCTATCGGGCGACAGGATTATGATGATTCTGATTTGGGTCCCTATCTGATCCACATCCAGCGTGTCGAAAATAGCCCTTCATCTGGTACCACATTACATCCTGTTACATTTGGACGTTTCCTGCAACGTAATAATATCAAACATATAATTGATGGTAGTATCAAAAGAATTGGTCGAAATCGCATATCTTTATCTTTTTCCTCCGCGGTCCAAGCAAATTCCTTTAAATCGAACCCTATAGTTGATGCTAATGGATATAAAGCATTTATCCCGACATACAACATTACTAAAATGGGTTTAGTAAGAGGTATCCCGGAAGACTGGACTCCAGAGGAAATCCTGGAATCCATCTCTCTTCCTGTTAATTGTGCTGGCAAAATTCTAAAACTCAGACGTCTCAATTACAAGGTGACAAGTGAATCTGGCCCAATCTGGAAACCTTCTCAAACGGTTGTTTTCACGTTTGATGGACAAAGTCTTCCTGATAAAGTGTACCTATGTTACAATGCCTTACCAGTAGAATTATATATATACCCTACAGTGCAATGTTTTAACTGTTGCCGTTTCGGACATACAAAACCCCAATGTCGATCTAAGCCCCGCTGTTATAAGTGTGGTGAAGATCACACAGGAGAATCCTGTTCAGTAGAGGAGGATTCAGCTTATTGTATCAGTTGTGGTGGCTGCCATTTTGCTACCAATCGATCATGCCTTGAATTTTCACGCCAAAAGTCTATTAAAAAGTACATGGCTGAAAGATCAATTTCTTACCCTGAGGCTTCCAAACTCCATGAACCTGTATCAAGGTCCTTCGCGGATGTTGTTAGCTCCTCAGTACAGCGTCCAGATATTCATCATAATAGTCGTACCCAAACAAACACCTCGAAATCCACCTCGTACAAAAAGACAATATTTTTAAAGCCTCGTAGTAGACCTAAAATGGCTGAAGGCTACGATCGCGCTGCATACAATGCTATTATTAAAGAAGTCTGTCCTCAAACACCTAATGGATGTGCCCTCAATAACCCAGAGACAAAAACCTCAGCTTCCAATCCTATCATGGAGGCTCTGTCCTCCGTGTTGTCTAACTTCGACAATAATACAAATGATTATTTACCGTCCAACGTTGCTCTCATTATGTCACTGCTCTCTCTTCTATTTAAAAATGGCTCCCCTCTCAAAACTTCTGCAATGGAACTGCCAAAGTGTTAGATCTGCTAGCAAAAAAGCAGATTTGACACTTTTGATCCAACAATTAAACCCTATCATTGTCGTTCTCTCTGAGACATGGCTTGTCTCGGGTTGTATTTTTAACATCCCGGGATTCGTTTGTTTCAGGGAGGACAGAAGTGATGGGTGGGGTGGTGCTGCCCTGCTCATCAAAAATTCTATTCCTTCTTCCCAAATTACTATCCCCAGACACAGCGACAATTTTCAAGTTGTTGCTGCATCAGTTAACAATATCTCCTTCGTATCTTTGTACATTCCTCGCCCGTCTGATACAATCCTTTTAGAATTGAAATCGATAATCTCCTCACTCCCTAAACCTGTTCTCATTGCAGGTGACTTTAACTGTCATCATCGTATGTGGGGTTGTAATCGTAACGACTCCGTTGGCGATATTTTAATTGATATGGTTGATGAATTAAATCTTTGCTTTCTCAATGACGGCTCTGCTACTTTCAGGAGTAGACCCAACGAGAACATCAGTGCTCTAGATCTCTCTATATGTTCCCCGTCCTTAGCCCCTATTCTCAATTGGAACGTTCTCCCTTCTACCCATGGTAGTCGTCATTTCCCCATCATAATCGAGCTTCCCTTCAACTTTCCTAAAACTTTAAACAACACATTGACTCCTCTTCTTAAATATAAACTGGATAATTGCAACTGGAATGAATTCCGGATAGCCCTTGATAGCAAGATTCACCATCTTGATTCGGTTACACCGGAGACCATTAATATCTGTGCGAAACATTTGGAACAAGCCTATATAGATTCCGCAAACCGTTCTATCCCCCCGAGACACACAAAAAATAAAAGACGGTCTCCGCCATGGTGGGACCAGGAGTGCACTTTAATTGTGGCGCAGCGTAGGGAATCTGAAAAGAATTATTGTAGAGATATGACAATGGAGAACTATGCTGCACTTAGCAGGGTTACTGCTGAGTGCCGTCTAGTTCTTCGTAATAAAAAAGTAGAGAGTTGGAGGTCTTTTTGTCAAAACATCTCTCCGCAAACTCCTCCCTCTGTTGTCTGGAAACAAATTAGAAGGTTCCGTAACTCTCGATCCTTCTCTCCCTCATTCGTGGTACCCTCTCAATCTTGGGTTAACAAATTTATGGATAGAATAGCTCCAGCTACAGTTCCTCTGATTTCAGAACTTCCTATTATACCCTCTTACATACCGCATGACCAGAATGATTCTCTTCATGATCCTTTCTCCTTGTTAGAACTTAAATTCGTCCTACAAAAAGTTAAAAACTCGTCTCCAGGTTTGGATGGTATACCATATTATTTCGTTTCCAAATCAAGCGAATCTTCCCTTTTATATCTTCTAAATTTGATTAACGTCATTGTGGATACCGGTATTGTCCCGTCTTCTTGGAAAACTCATCTTATTATCCCAATTCTTAAACAAAATAAGGATCCCAGTGACCCCAGTTCATTCCGTCCTATCGCTCTTTCGTCAGTTTTGATTAAAATTGCAGAACATCTTCTTAAAAATCGCTTAGAATGGTTTGTAGAAAGTAAAGGACTCTTATCTAACAATCAATATGGATTCCGAAAGGGCAAGAGTACAATGGATAGCCTTAGCATATTTACATCTTATATTCGCCTTGTCCTTTCCCGTAATGAATCTGTCATAGGTGCATTTCTAGACATCTCATCTGCTTATGATAATGTCCGACTTCCTATTCTCAGGAAAAAGCTTCAAGAGCTGAGAATACCAGAGAAGTGGATCTTCTTCATAATGAATGTCCTTTCTGAACGTTCAGTTTCCCTTCGTTGTGACAGTACTTTTAATTCTTCCCGTTCGGTTTACAAGGGCCTAGCTCAAGGTTCGGTCCTAAGTCCCCTGCTCTACAATATTTACACATATGATCTAGATTCGTCTATACCGCAACACTCCCAATGTCTTCAATATGCAGACGATGTCCTAATTTATTCTTCTGATCCCTGTATCCTTAAGGCTGCTGACAAATTATCTGATACTCTGTCTTCCTTGAATAAGTGGCTTGACAACAATGGTCTAGATTTGTCGGTACCCAAGAGCTCCGTGGTTGTTTTTACAAGGAAGAGAATTGTCCCAGCTGTAGATATAAGAATAAATAACTGCCTCTTACCTGTTAAGGACCATGTAAAATTCCTTGGTCTAATTTTGGATTCCCGTCTTAATGGGTCCCATCATTGTGAGTATGTTGCAGATAAATGTGAGCGAAACCTAAATATTCTTCGATGCCTCGCTGGTGTGTGGTGGGGGGCCCACCCATTCTCTCTAAAACTTCTTTATAATTCTATTGTTAGGAGCGTCTTGGATTATGGATCGTTCTTGTTGGAGCCTGCCAATAAGGCGGCTCTGGCAAGACTCGATCGGATTCAGGCCAAGGCTCTCCGTATAATTATTGGAGCAATGAAATCTAGCCCAATAAATGCCATGCAAGTGGAGTGTGTGGACCCTCCGCTCAGCTGCAGGCGACAATTCCTTTCCGACAGATTTTTATTTCGTATTGGCCAATTTTCTTCTCATCCTCTATTTCCTATATTAGAACAATTAAAACATCAAGTCAATTCTTCTGAATTTTGGCGTCGTAAAATTCCTCCCAGGCTGATTAACAGTATCATTAAATTTCAGGAATTTGCTCCTATCTTACATCGTTCTCCCAGTCTTGCCATCTTTGGATACTCGCTTGAGTCGATTCTTTTTCAGCCAGACATAAGATTGAACTTTGGCATACACAAAGATGATCCCTATGCTAGTTTAAAGTTTCGTTCTATAATGAACCTAGACTGGCAGGGATGGCATACCATCTTCACGGATGCATCAAAATTCTCTTCATCTGAATGTGTTGGTGTTGGCGTTTTCCACTCTGATTACAATATAGTTCAGAAAATAAAATTTCCACCTGAAACTTCTATTTTTACTGGAGAATGTTTGGCGCTACTTGAAGCGGTCAAGTATGCTTCTTTATTTAAATTGACAAAATGCATTGTTCTTTCTGACTCTTTAAGTGCTCTTCAAGCTCTTTTGTCCAACCCCTTCAACAACTTTACAAACCATATATTATTAAATATCAAAGATTTAATAAAAAACTGTCAATCGCACGGGCGATCTGTTGTTCTCGCTTGGGTTCCGGGTCACTCTGGTATTTTTGGCAACGAACGGGTAGACCGAGCAGCCAAGGATGCTGTACACTGTGGCGATTTGGTCCCCTACAAATTATATAGCGCAGATTTAATTCTTCAACCTAAATTATTTTTGTTTGAAAGTTGGAATGAAAATTGGCCTATTATCTGTGAGCACAGGGGGAAATACTATGCAGGTATACAGCCCTGTATACCTTCTAAGCCCTGGTTCACTGATGCTAAATTGCCAAAAAGTGTTGTCTCTATAATTTGCCGCCTCCGATTGGGTCATATTTGCACGCCTAAATTTCTGCACAAATTAAGAATTAGGGATTCATCGATTTGCGAGTGTGGATTGGATGAGGGAGATACTGATCATATTTTCTTCTCCTGTCCCCTATATGACCGCTCTGACTTCCTAAAATTTATTCACAAATATATTCATTGCCCTACTAACATTTCTAACCTTCTCTCCATCTCGTTATCATCTCCTGCCATTCTTCATTCCATCGCTAAATTCATTACTGTAAATAAAATTAAACTATAGTTCTTCATTCAATCCATCTTCATTCATATGAAAAATTCATCCCTTTTTTGTTTCTTTCGGTTCTTAACGTGATGCTGGCAAAATGCCTAAGGCGAATGCCATAAAAAAAAAAAAAAAAAAAAAAAAAAAAAAAAAAAAAAAAAGGTCATTACAGATTTTCATATACAGTGTAAACTCTTTATAACGTTATCCTTTATAACGATAAACTCCCTATAACGTTGAAGTGAGCCCAACTTGGTTGGTTTGCGTTAAAACCCATATATTGAAACACTCTTTATAGCGATACGCCATTCTCTATTACGAAGAAATGTGTTCATATTTTTAGGCAGTAAATATTTATTATCGGTATTATTGTTTATGTTATGTTATCAGGTAACAAAAAACTTTGAAGCTCCGAAACATCCGATGTCGGTCTAGCTTTTGTTATCCTTAATTGCCTTGAACACGTGCAGTAAGACGCATTGTTTTCTCGGAAGTGATGGTCTTCGACCAAGCATACTGGGTACCTATCGTATTATCAGTCGTAAACCTACTTTGAAACTGTTAACATGGCCAGTAAACGGAAAGCGATTAGTGTTGACGAAAAAGTTTGTGTGATACGTGCGATTGAAAAGGGTGAAAAGAAAAGTGACGTTGGAAGGCGTTTTGAACTAAGTCAATCCACTGTTGCTACCATTTGGAAAAACCAAAAAACAATTCTACAGGCGGCGCTGGAAGGAAACTCTTCTAAAAAATTAAGAAAGCCAAAATTCGAAGACTTAGATCAGGCAATGTTGTCGTGGTTTAACAATCAGCGCCAGAATAATGTACCCATCTCGGGGCCAATTGTAAAAGCTAAGGCTGAAAAGTTTGCCAACCAACTTGGCATAATTGACTTTAAAGCATCTGAAGGTTGGCTCGGAAAATTTAAGCACCGTCACCAAATTACGTACGGTAAAATGAACGGAGAGGCGCGGGATGTCGATATTAATGTGACTAACAATTGGATTAGTACAGTATGGCCTAAATTAAAGATGAAGTACTCACCAGAAGACATTTTTAATGCAGATGAAACTGGCCTTTTTTTCAAGTTGACTCCCGACAAAACTTTAAAATTCAGAGGGGAAAAATGTGTTGGAGGAAAACTGTCTAAAGAGCGTATTACAGTTCTAGTGGCTGCCAATATGAGTGGCACAGAAAAAAGAAAGCTCTTAGTTATAGGCAAATCGAAAAACCCTCGGTGTTTCAAGAACATAAAACAGTTGCCAGTTACGTACAAAGCAAACAAGTCAGCTTGGATGACATCGCAGATTTTTGAAGAGGAAGTGAGAAAATGGGATGCTGAATTAAAATCACGGAAAATCTTGCTTCTAGTAGACAATTGTCCTGCTCACCCAATCATATCTAATCTTCGAAACATAGAGTTAGCATTTTTCCCAGCTAATACAACCAGTATTCTACAACCAATGGATCAGAGTGTCATTAAAAGCATAAAGGGCCACTATAGACGGAAAATGTTGATGGATATGATCGAAACTGACGGCAAGGTCTCGATCAACATGCTACAGGCAGTGAACTTCTTATCAAAAGCCTGGGAAGAGGTAACAGCAGCCACTATCCAACATTCTTTTCGACATGCTGGATTATGTAGTAGCCAAGAAACGAACCAATTTGACAGTGAAGACAATCTACCACTGAGTGAATGGATAAGCCAGTTCGACATACCAAACAATTTCAACGAAGATCTACAATCGTACGAAAATATAGATGAGGATGTAGCCACAACTGGTACACTTACAGATGAACAAATTGTTGATTTAGTGTCAAAAAGTCAGGAAACACCCGATAATCAAGATGAAGAAGATGATCAAGTGGACAAAGCCGAATCACCACCAACAATTCAACAAGCCCTAGATGCCGCTAAGTTGGTAGAAAAATTTTTGCTGTTTAATCAAGACGATTCCACCACACATCTAGATATGAATAGAATACATAAAATAATACAAAACAAGTACTGGCATAGCAAAAAACGTCAAACAAAGTTATCAGACTATATGTATAAACAATAATTTATAATACATACATATTAAAAAATCTTGTTAATATGGTTGTTTTTTTGTTCACTCCATATAACGAAAACTCTCTATAACGACAAAAAATGCTCAGTCCCTTGAGTTTCGTTATAAAGAGTTTACACTGTATCTCTGCGATTTTAAAGTTTTTTCAGACGGGAATTAAAAAATTCAACTAATTGAAGCGATATCTCGAAATGGTTTTCGATTTAACCTTGCCCATCGATTCTGCCGAACTGTAATTAAAAAAAAACAACTCGACACATACTCATCTCTTTAACTTGTTTCTTGGCTGCCGACTTCGCCAGGTACTCGGGGCTAGTTTTGTCGACTCGCGGACGACCCCGTTTCCGCTTAATTGGCGGCGTAACTGATGCATTGGACCCTGGAGGGGAGTATAATCCATTATCATCATTCAATCGAAGCCTCAGGCCGGCATAGCGGAGGCGACTGCTGCCCGTAGAGATTTCTTTCTAGTCAACAGTTTTTTTTTTATTGTAGCTCGGCATGTGACAACACTCCGCCTGATGTAAAGCTAGAGTGCGGTCCATGAATGGAAATAACTGCTACTAAAGAGAAACCTGTGCGGGCAGCAGTCGTTTCCACTATGCCGGCTTGAGGAGACGAGCATGTACCATCTATTGACAGTGCACACTCCTCTCTTATACCTGGCTACTTTCAAACTATTCCCGAAACGCGACAAGGTCACTTCACGGGTGTTACATTCAAAAGTGGTGTTACTACCCCAACACGGCAGACTGGACAAATAACCATCATCAGTCTGCCTACCACTCTTCAATAGTGCCTATAGGCACTGAGCGACCAAAGTACATATAACAAAGTTACATTGGTACTGGTCAGAATTAGCGAGGTTCGAACACGGGTCTCATTGATCGTAAGTTCACGTGTCTTACCGCTAGGCCACGGCCGCTCTAAAACCGCTGTTTGCACTAATGGAGCGCACTCTAGCTTTACATCAGGCGGAGTCTTGTCACATTCCGAGCTACAATAAAAAAAAAACTTTTCAAATTCGTTGCTTTCTAATACATCCGATAAGTTAGAAGCGTTGTAGCTATTGCAAAACCACTGACCACTAGCTGTATCGATTGTGTCGGCCGTGTCCGCGGTGTCGGCCGTGTCCGCAGTGTCTGCGGTGTCGTCGGTGCCCGAATCAGCCAGCTCTGACGTCACGCGCCGGTTACACAGCATCTCGACACCAGGAGGAACGAAATGCGCTCTCGGTGACGTGTAATCGACTGTAATGGCGTCTAAACCTATAATTATTAAAACACACAGTTAATAATAATAAATAAACATGTGCACCGTCTCCTCAAGCCGGCATAGTGGAGGCGACTGCCGCCCGCACAGGTCTCTCTGTAGTAGCAGTTCTTAAGAGCGGCCGTGGTCTAGCGGTAAGACGCGTGAACTCACGATCGATGAGACCCGTGTTCGAACCTCGCTAATTCTGACCAATGTAACTATGTTATATGTACTTTAGTCGCTCATTAAAGAGTGGTAGGCAGACTGATGATGGTTATTAGGCCAGTCTGCCGTCCTGGGGTAGTACCACCACTTTCGAATGTAACACTCGTGAAGTGACTTTGTCGCGTTTCGGGAATAGTTTGAAAGCAGCCAGGTATAAATAACGAGAGGAGTGTGCACTGTCAATCTAAGATGGTACATGCTCGTCTCCTCAAGCCGGCATAGTGGAGGCGACTGCTGCCCGTAGAGATTTATCTGTAGTAGCAGTTGTTTTCATTCATGGACCGCACTCTAGCTTTACATCAGGCGGAGTGTTGTCACATGCAGAGCTACAATTTAAAAAAAAATCACTACCGTGCCTAACCGGCAAACTACTCCGGTTAAGTAGGCAAAAGAGGTGTGTTATGGTTGGGGTCATCACAGGACACCTGGCCCTAAACAGGCACTACTACAATATAAATGTTACAGAGAGCCCTCTGTGCAGAGGATGCCTGGAACAGAAGGAAACGGTGCATCATATGCTCCTGGAGTGCAGCAGCATTGAAGCACCAAGAAGGAAATTCCTGAGGACAACATCGACACTCCCTGAGGCGTGCCAGAATGTCAATGGCGTACTGGCCCTCATGGAAGAGATAGGATGGCTTGCATAGTACGGCGGGACGCACCAGGGACCCCCTTGGAGGGTAACTCAAGAATCAAGATCGTCTCCACCACTTAACCAATGCCACTTTGAATAGATTCAAATAATGTTTTTGTATTCATGGATTAACATTGTTTTTACAGCCACACTCACCGGCATGACCAGCTAAATGATTAGGAGTAGGTGTCGGCTTCTCCTCTCTCTCCTCAGCCTTGATCTGCTGCAGCACCGAGTCCAACTGTCCCTCGCACAATGCCATTTTGACTTTACTCTTATTTCTATGTTATACTGTAAACGACAATAAATATAATTTTCTATATTTGATCTTGTTAAATTTAGGTTAAGGTACTAAGGTGCTTTAGGTAGTTAAGGTGCTGTGCCTCTCAAATAAGCCCATGTGGGCCGTGAAGCGTTTCGGGAATAGTTTGAAAGTAGCCAGGTATAACGAAAGGAGTGTGCACTGTCAATGTAAGATGGTACATGCTCGTCTCCTCAAGCCGGCACAGTGGAGGCGACTGCTACCCGCACAGGTTTCTCTGTAGTAGCAGCTGTTTCCATTCATGGACAGCATTCTGGCTTTACATCAGGCGGAGTGTTGTCACAATTTGTAGTGAAACTTTTTTTTATTCTCATCTGCGATCAGTCTGCATGGACAGGTTTACAGGAGTGTGCTCTGTCAATGTCACCTTAAAATTGTATGTTGAAGGCAACTGCTGCTTGTAGAGATTTATCTGTAGTAGCAGTTGTTTCTGTTCATGGACCGCACTCTAGCCTTACATTACTCCATTTTTTTACTAAGGAAAATTTTAAACTATGACATAAGTTTAAAAAATAACTTTCTAACGTCCTCTTAATATATAATTTAACACTACATTCGTCACTTATTATTTTTAAAAAAATAGAATAATATTTTAACTTTATTAATAAAAAATTCAACTCTAAAAAATCATATTATCCTTCTATTCAAAGTTTTGTTTTATCAATAAATCATAGTAAGAGTTATAAACGTTATAATACAAAATTGCGGTAAAACAAACTATATTTTAATTACTTTAGTTCATTAATAGGTTTTCAAATTCGACTTACCTGCTTAAATCTTAGGCCATTACAAAACAAAACACGTAACACTAATAACAAACTTGATTTAAAATATATAATAAACACGAAAAATACACAAAATTAACTACTTAAAACACAATTTCGAATTATAATAACTACTTCGGTATAGAGTAGTTAAAAATCAATTGATACTCAATGGTATCTTATAGACTATCCTTTTACGCTATATAATTAGTTTCCCTATTCAAACAAAGCAATGCAAGACGCATTGCAATTTAAAACACCATTAAAAACAAAAATATAAAAGTTTTGAACACGATTATCGAAGATATAAACAAAAACTATTGAACTTATTAACTATGACGACGTCCATGGCGGTGGCTTTTGGGTTGCGCTACTGCCGAATGTAAAAGTAAAATTATTTTTCTCCTAGCAACACCGTTCATTGCGCAGAATATGATTTGACGTAACAATTGTGTTCTGTTTACTACTATTTAGCATTATTAAACCCTAGTACCAAAATTACTTTTAATATTTGTGTCTTTAATATACCATTATTTTAGTTTATTAATAAAATTATATAGCATTATAATAATAATGTTTACTATTATTTACTATTAATAGTTAATAACTGCATTTATGATACATATAAAATATAATATGAAGTAAAAACTTTACATTAAAGTTTGAAATCGGAATTGTAAGCAAAAAATTCCGTAAACATCTGTGCGTAATTAGAAAGTTTATTATTCGAAATAAACAAGGAAAACGATAGTTTAAAATCGTCAAACTATTTTTCTTAACCTATGTATGTACCATAGAAGCGTTTCGAGTAGATTTGATATACTTTTTGAGGAAATTCTAAAAGAATAGCAACATTACGGCTCACGCAAATTGTTCTTTTGAAACGGCAGGCAGTGAGTGATATTTCTACATATAGGTAGGTATAGCGTCGTGTTGGCAATTTTATTATTACAAACGAGCGACGCGTTATCGGTCGCTGGTACCATTTATCGCATTTGTTTATTCAAAGGTTATTCCTTTTGTAATATAGTTGCCTTGTAAACGTAGATTTCAATGTAAAACTAATGTATAGCTTATATTTGATTTTTCATTATTTTTATTGGTTTTAATTTATTTAAATTAATTTTATTTTTTGTTGTCGCGTACTCTATTCGGAAGCTCATTTGAATAATAGGTTATATGTATAAGTAATTATTTTTATTATATCATATTGTTGACGTATCGTCACGGCATTATTATTCAAAAGTATAGACAGGGTTACAATTGTCGCAATTGTATGTTTTAAATAAATTTAATTATGGATGTTATCACACTTAAAGCCGCTTCAGAGGGTTTTTAATAAATTAATAAAAAAAATACCATTGTTTTTTTCTTATTATTTTTTAGATTAGATAATGTTATAACAGCTTTTTTGTTATCTCTAAAATGAAGATAACAGTAAGGGAATAAAATAATAGACGAATTATGTTTTAAATAGATTTATTGTTAGGCTTGTTTCTTTTTTTTTTTCTCAGACGTAAAGGAAAAATTATTAATAAAAAAGTTGCCATGTTAGTTTTTTTTTTCAGTTATTTTATGTACTCATTACTTTACCTCAATGTTTTAACCTAGTAACTGCGTCACCTCCTGCCTTTTTGCTAATTATTTTGTATGTAATATCAAATACACATGAAAAAGTTAAATATATAACGGAATCTCATATACGTAAATGCGTAAAACTCGACAAAAAGGAATTAGTATTTTTTTTATTTTGAGGCAAATGACATCTCTAGAGGTAAAAAATAAAGGAAGAAAAGAATAGTCTGAATTTTAAAAAATATGCAGTTCAATTTTATTTTATCGTTGATTTAAAAATTTGAAAAAAAAAAACTATATTTGGGTGTTTTCTATTCAGACAAAATATAAGATAACACAATATATTATAACTCCAAATAGTATACCCCAACCACTTAGAGATAAGCGTCGGAAGATATTTTAGATGATTTATATATATTTTTAATATAATTATTATTTTGTTACCACAAATAAAATAAAATTAATTACATAATCGGAAATTAAAAAGTCCGCCATTTTTTACTACTTAAAAGGAAGTGTTTTTTTTTTTATTTGTTTTATATGGCGTTATAACAATTTGCCAGTGTCAAAGTAAATATTTTTGCATCAAGTTAATAATATTATGCATCAAGAGTCATTCATTCATCACACTATACAGTCAAGTCAAGTCCAAAATTACTTCAGTAAAGTGGTAGAATCTTTACTGAAACTTCCAATGGAGTTTTGGAGGGAAAATGGAAACACAGGTTCTCTTCTTTTGAATTGTTTGCCCACAGTCACGCACGTTCACGAACACTTCATGATTAATAATCCACCATTATTACAAATTAACACTCGAAGAAACACAAGTTTAGGGAAATAATCCAAAAACCAAAAACAGGAAGTGTATAGGTCAATGACGGTGAACTATTTGCTAATGATGTGTTTATTGAATTTAGTCGGATTATAGACATCAGTGCTGATAGTAAAGTTTAACTGTCAACTTGTCATTGTGATTTCGGGCCGTGATTCATTGTTTTGCAAATGTTTTCTTTCCTGTGGTGTTTATTTATTTGTTTTCCTATAAACAAAATAAATTACAAAAAGAAAATTGTGATAAATATTAGTATCTAAA
Organism: Tinea pellionella; assembly: GCA_948150575.1. Classification (NCBI taxonomy): domain Eukaryota; kingdom Metazoa; phylum Arthropoda; class Insecta; order Lepidoptera; family Tineidae; genus Tinea; species Tinea pellionella. Next base: position 330,032 of record OX411273.1, read on the forward strand.
TAAAGAATCTGTTTAATTGCGAGTTTATTACGTTTAAACTTGTTAAATTAAAGTTTTTATCAGACAAAAGTAAGATGAGTCGCTGTGATTTTAAAATTGTACTTTTAGGCAGTGAACATGTTGGGAAGACAAGTTTAGTTATTCGTTTCGTTAGTTGTAGATTTAATTCAGGAACTCCGTATCAGAATGTAAGTATTTTTATGTTATTTAATATTTTTTTCTTATCTAAAACAATTTGTATTGTTTAATTTTTTTTTTCGATAATATTATTTGAATCAAGGTTGAATTTTTGCGTATTTATGCTTTTGTGTATAATTATGTGAGTTTTAAAAGTAAGTTACATTACAATATCTATCTGTGAATTAATGTGCTAATGTTATAGTGGAAACAACTTATTACTTATATCTTTTTTTAATTTTTAATTATTTAATTAAATTATTGTCTTGTGTGTAATTATTATGAACACCTTTAGGGCGGCCGTGGTCTAGCTTTACATCAGGCGGAGTGTTATCATATGCACCGAGCTATAATTTAAAAAAATCTATTTCAGACAATAGGAGCTGCGTTTTGTGCTAAATCAATGGAATCGAATGGTAAAATATACAATGTCGGTATATGGGATACTGCTGGCAGCGAGAGGTATTGCTTTTTTTTATTATTGTAGCTCGGCATGTGACAACACTCCGCCTGATGTAAAGCTAGAGTGCGGTCTATGAATGGAAACAACTGCTACTACAGACAAATCTCTATAGGCAGCAGTCGCCTCCGCTATGCCGGCTTGAGTAAACGAGCATGTACCATCTAGATTGACACTGCACACTCCTCGCACCTCGTTATACCTGGCTACTTTCAAACTATTCCCGACATACGACAAGGTCACTTCACGGGTGTGTAATTCGAAAGTGGTGGTACTACCCCAACACAGCAGACTGGACTAATAACCATCATCAGCCTGACTTGACAACATAAAAGACAAAGTACGAATCTAACAGTTTTGTAGATTATTTTGTTGTCTATGGTTGTCGCTTCACCAGTTTGTCAAATATCTTTTGTTTGTGTTTCCTAACAATAACAGTGTTTTATACGAATAACTATTGTAATTTTTAAAACAAAACTACACTATAAACACGATGTTTTAATTAACAGGAACTTTTAAAAATCAAGAGTTTGTTTGAACTTTTGACAAATTATTAAAAAAAGAACAAAGCAATTACAAAAGTTTTCCAGAAACACGTGTCGACTAAATTAATCCACCTCTCTAATGAATTGAGGTGCGAACACGGGTCTCTAAGATCGTGAGTTCACGCGTCTTACCGCTAGACCATGGCTCCCTAAAAAGTCCACGTCTTGTTCTTAACTGGGCTAACAACCATCATCAGTCTGCCTACCACTCATTAATAGCGACCAAAGTACATATAACATAGCTACTTTGGTCAGTAATTAGTGAGGTTCGAACACGGATCGTATCTATTGTGTGCCCGCTAGACCATGGCTGCTCTCACTAGTCTATTTCTTCACAGATACGAAGCGATGACGCGAATATATTATAGGGGTGCTAATGCGGCTATTGTCTGCTACGAGCCATCATCACAGGCTTCATGGAGTCGGCTCAGGCATTGGCTGCAGGAACTGAGACGAGTTGAGGAGGTAACTTGACTAGTTTTTTTATTCTATCTCGTGGCATATGACAACACTCTGTCCGATGTAAAGCCATGAACGGAAACAAATGCTATTACGTATAGATTTCTGCAGGCAGCAGTCGCCTTCACTATGCTGGTCTGACGATCTAGAGTGACAGTGTATTGTTACCTGGCTACTTCCGAACTGTTCCCGAAACGCGACAAGATCACTTCGCAGGTGTTACATTTGGCGTACTGGTTTGTACTGGACTTTTCGCTAGTACAGTTTAGTATTTAATTGACTGGGAAATGAAAGAGGCCTCGTAAATCTGAGGTCACCGACGTACAAGTTCGTCCTCGCGCCTGGGGGGACCTCGCTAAAGAGTTTACAAGTTAAAAAGGTGTATTAACAATTAATAACGTCAGGGCGACCAGAGAAAAAAAATCAAAAAGACCTTGTAAATTTGAGGTCGTCGACGTCCAGTTTTGGTCAAGCGCCACTACTACAGAGGAGTACTAGACTAGAATATAGTAGACTCAAAACCAATTGATTTATTTATACTAGTTTTGTGGCCAAGACTAGTTCGACGACAGTAGTTTGCTCTGAAAGGGTTAGCGAAAGTGGTATGTAGAGAGAGGAGACGCTGCCGGTCCATGGTTTCTGTCTGCCCCAGGAACAGAGTGTGGGTGAAGTAGCTATAAATTTTTTTGTTTTGTTGCAGAATTGCAAGGTATATTTGTGTGGTACTAAAAAAGACTTATTAGATTCCGGTAAAGTCGTCCGTGAGGTCAGCGAGGATATAATCAACACGTATGCTCAAGGGTTAAACGGCCATTTCCTTACTTCGAGCAGCACCGGAGAGAATGTTGGTAAGTGATTTAGGAACGGTTGAAGATGTGGATTTGTTTAGTGGCGGTAGGACGCTAGCTAAATTCTGACCAATGTAACTATGTTAGATGTACTTTGGTCGCTCATTAAAGAGTGGTAGGCAGACTGATGATGGTTATTAGCCCAGTCTGCCGTGTTGGGGTAGTACCACCACTTTCGAATGTAACACCCGTGAAGTGACCTTGGCAGGTATAACGATAGGAGTGGGCATTGTCAATTTAGATGATTCATCAAGCCGGCATAACGACTGCTGACTGTAGAAAATCTGTAGTAGCAGTTGTTTCCATTCATGGACCGCACTCTAGCTTTACATCAGGCGGGGTGTTGTCATATGCCGAGATACTACAAAAGAGTCGAATCTGTACGTCAACGACCTCAGTTTTATGAGGTCTCTTTGATTTCCCAGTTAATTAAATAAGCTTTTTTTAGCTTGGCATGTCGCTGTTGGGACCCCTCCCAGTGCCTAGCTAAGTTTAACATTTACTCCACACGCGTTGCAATATCGTGTAAATTCATATTGTTATCGTTAAAAGGTTGGCTGATCCCGAAATAATAATAGAAAAACATAGCCAAGATTCATTGGTTAAAGTAAGCGTCAAAAATGACAGGCGCGACGATGGTGCAACTCGTGTGGAGTAAATGTAACCATGATATAAACGTAATAGTTATTATAAGAAACTCTCTTTACAGAAGAATTATTCCAGAAGATTGTCGATGACTGTTCAGCTGATGCCAGAATGATGAGAGACGTAGAAGAACATAGAGTGCAGCTGCTGAAAGAGGAACAAATTTATAAGAGTAAAAACAGAGAATACTGTTATTGCTGACGCTATTTCGACACTGTAGAGTCACTGCATGTATTTGAAATAAACGTAATAGCCGTGGGGAGGTATAGGGGGGTGTATTTCAAACATGCTAGAAATAAAAAACTTGTCACTTTTAACGCTAATCGTAACCAGCGACTCTTGGCTTGGTCAAAGTTAAAGTAATCGTCAAACCAATGTCGCTAACATCAAATGTATGAAAAGAAGCCAAATATGTTTTTCTATTATTTTTTCGGGATCAGCCACCCTTTTAACGATAACAATATGAATTTAAACGATATTGCAACGCGTGTGGAGTAAATGTAAACGTTTAACTAAAAACGTTAAAGTAACTTTAACGGGCCTTTTGGTGCAACAGGGCCTAAAGTTAACCAATATCTTTATTTTTTAATATAAAGGGGCCTAGACAAGAGCATTTTCAGATGACGCCTGCGAGAAGCGCCGAGCTAAAAATGTATTTTTTATTTTTTTATATGGCATTATAACAATGTTATTAACTTGATGCAAAAATATTTACTTTGACACTGGCAAATTGTTATAATGCCATATAAAAAAAAATACATTTGTTGCCGCGAAAATGCTCTTGACTAGACCCCAAAGTCTCTTCGTGGGTTTCCCTGGTACTTCCGTTGACCAATTTTGTGCATTAAATACTGTTATCGTAAGGAAACACAAAGAAAAGATATACAAGGCCCATTCGCCTAAGAAAAAAGCCCACAATTTTTTTCTCGAGTTTGTCGATGATTTTTAGTTAATTTTGTACAAAAATAAATCTACTTCCTCATTACCAATCAGTTTCAATTTTTTTCACCTGAGCTATTGAGTAATTAGATGTTTTCTGATGCAATATTTGAGGTTATTATTATTTTAAATGGTTTAATAATTGATTATATATGTTTTTTTATGTAATTAAACATTGTCTATTGATTGACAAATGATGTGTTGATATAATTAAAATGAATTAATAAAAAAATAATAATTTTTTTTAGAATATTGTTTTGTTATCATAACTATTAGGTATCAGGTGGGCATTCTCCTTTGTTAGGTTACAACCATAGACAATAAAAATATCTATAAAATTGTTAGGCTATACACCACCTCTTTTTCTACACCAATGTCTATGGTCTGTCCGAAAAAGGTCGATCGCGTGTTTTTTCAAATATAAAATAGGTGATATCTCGAAATGGTTTTCGATTTAACATGGGTTAGTTTTCGAAGACCTCGCCCATTGATGTCTCGGTTTGAAACGTCTTATTCCATTACTTCTGTTGAGGAGGTCAACCATATTTTCTGCATGCTGACTATTTTAATTATTAATGTAATTATAGCTTGTTTTAATACAATTATTTAGCCAAAAACAATAATAGTTATTTATTTTTGTATTTTAATAAATATTTTTTTTATTTAATAAATAAATTCTCTTGTTTTTTGTTTAATTTATGAAACCCTTGTGTTGGTTTGTCCAAATTGAACTGGACTGCGTTTATGCTTTTATCTGGAGGCAATTGTTGATGTTCTCTGCCGCCTGTGCGACGTTTGTGAAGGAAGTCGTCTGTTTCAGGTTTTGACATTTCAAAATGATAGGGTCTCGCACAGCGCCATCTATTATTCGTGTTTAGTACTAAATTCAGCTACAAGATGCTGCAACACCTTGTCTAATGACGTAGGTAACATGAGTGTCACTAACACGATGACACGATATGTGGCCGGATAGTAAGCTCAGTGGAGATCCAGTCGCCACTACTATGCCGGCCTGAGACGGTGCTTTTTCACGCTCCGCTAGAAGGATCCAATGTGAAGGTGAATTCGTGGTGATCACCCATATGAACAAGCTCGTCGCGGTCTGCGTGTCATTCCCAACGACGTCCTTACTTCCTTCTATAACATGGAATCCTTCAAGCGCGTGAAGAGGTATTTCATGACTGTTGGGGGAGTTTTGGCGGCATCTTGAGACGTCAGGTTATCTGTCGTGAATTATTTTCCTAAACTTGTGTTTCTTCGAGTGTTAATGTGTAATAATGGTGAATTATTAACCATTAAGTATTCGTGAACGTGCGTGAGTGTGGGCAAATAATTCCAAAGAAGATAACCAGCGTTTCCATTTTCCCTCCAAAACTCCGTTGAAGTTTCAGTAAAGATTCTACCACTTTGGTTGTCAACGTGACTGTTTAGTGTGATGAATGAATGACTCGTGATGCACAATATTATTAAATTGATGCAAAAATATTTAGTTTGACATTGGCAAATTGTTATAATGCCATATAACAAACGGCCTCAAATGTCATAAAAACGACAATTCTGCCAATGTCGAGTAGTAAATTCTTAATGTTTTTTTGTAATTTGACGCCTTCTTTGAGTATTTGGCGGCAATTCAATTCAATATGAGCGTTTTCACGGCGTGGGGATAACCACAAAAAAAAACCGCTTCCGTTGCCTCATATAGAGTGAATTTTAATGTTTCCACAATTACTCACATAAAATTACGCAAAATAACACCAATTTTACACAATAATAACCACTAAACTAATTAAGGAAAGGGATAAAAAAACACCTCAACCTTCCCGGGCAAAAGCGCGCCAAACACTCAGACGGAAAATAAAACACAAATAATCTTAAATAAATTACATTTACTTTTTTTTAATTATAAACATTAGACTCCTCTTAGGCACTTAGGACGTTTAATAACTTAAAACTAACATATCTGATCAATGATATTTATACACGTGTGGTGGCTCCAGTATGAATTTGCATTTACACCGTCACCGCGTAAAGTGAGAGAACTCTCCACCAATACGATATAAACATCACCGATCAAAGATTATAAACACCATTTTATTAATACTAAACAATATAATTCTTTTTTGTTGGCTGCATAATAGAATCCAGAATTACTTTTGACGCATCAACTTTACTGCATCTAAAAACGCAAAAATTTTAAGTTATTTTTTTATGGCAACATTATTACTAATGTCAAAGTATAGTATGACGTTATAGTTATGGTACTTTGTTTCAGCTTTTTATTTTTATTAGACACTCCTTGTCCCTTATGTCCATTTGCACCATATGACTTAACTATTACTGTCACGTTAAAGTAATGATTAAAGTTAAAATTGGTTTGCTTCAAAAAAAATCTGTCACATTTGACGATTACTTTAACCTTAACCGTCACTGGCGAATTTCGGCCGGTCAAAGTTAAAGTAATAGTTAAATCAATGTCGCTAACGTCAAATCTTTGAAAAGCCGCTCTTGTTTGTATTGAGAGAATTCATTTAAATCTTGTATTATTTATCTAACTCCTTATTACACCAGCAACCCTTTTAATATACTACTACGACTACAACTATAATAAATTAATTTACACGATGGTGCAACGCACGTGGAGTAAAAGTAAAGGTAACTGTCAAAGTTAAAGTTAAAGTAACAGTCAAAGTTACTTTAACCGGCCTTCTCTGGTGCAAACCACCCTTAGAGGGATAAGTACGAGGTTACATTTACACCTACACCGTGTAAAATAAAATCTCTCCACCTATAGGAATACTTCAATTTATTACCTCAGCGGTCAAAATAGCATCATCTGATTGGTAGAAAGATTACGCCGTCACGGAATAAATAAAACCTCGTACAGGGGAGCAGTCCGCCTTAAGGACTAATGTTACTTGCATATTTTTACGTTTCTCTCAGCTCCTACTTTAAATATAACTTATGTTTACGTTGCTATGACAACTGACGTGTGTAGATTCGTTTTTCCCTCATAACATTGACAACTAAATGTGGTGCAATATGTAAAAAACATATAGAAACATTGACAATAATATTGATCTCCTTTACTTATAATGCAATCAGAAAGAGAAGGCGACTGTAATATTCCGATAAACAATTTTGAAAAAATAACTGGGACCTCAGGGGAAGCTGTTTACTGCGTCCATGCCGACAATATTTATATATTTATAAATAATTATGTTATATTTACCTAGGAAACATGTCATTGCATTTGAGGTCAGTCCATCCTGTCATCGCCTCGTACAGGAGCGTGTCGAGGGCTTTGTCGGGTGACAACTCACCTGAGAGCATGCGAAGAGCAACACTGGAAATATTATTATTATTTTTTTTTTTATTGTAGCTCGGCATGTGACAACACTCCGCCTGATGTAAAGCTAAAGTGCGGTCCATGAATGGAAACAACCGCTACTACAGAGAAATCGAGCATGTGTCATCTAGATTGACAGTGCACACTCCTCTCACTATACCTGGCTACTTTCAAACTATACCCGAAACGCGACAAGGTCACTTCACGGGTGTTACATTCGAAAGTGGTGGTACTACCCTCAACACAGCGGACTGGGCTAATAACCATCATCAGTCTGCCTACCACTCTTTAATAGTGCCTATAGGCACTGAGCGACCAAAGTAACAAAGTTACATTGGTACCAGTTAGAATTTAGCGAAGTTCGAACACGGGTCTCATCGATCGTGAGTTCACGCGTCTTACCGCTAGACCACGGCCGCTCAGTGACAGTGACATTTATATATTAAAGTGAGGAATAACCGCTGTAAAAGGCGTTCAAATTTGTTATAAGTCGTCCTAGGTGCTTCGCCCGTGAAGTGATCTTGTCGCGTTTCAAGAACAGTTTGGTACTAGCCAGGTATAGCGAGGGAAGTGTGCACTGTCATTCTGCCGGCATAGCGGAGGTACCTGCTGCTCGTAGAGATTTTTCTATAGAAGCAGTTGTTTCCGTTCATGGACCGCACTCTAGCTTTACATTAGCAAGTATAGTCTGCGTGTGTAATTGTATTATGCTCTCACTTTACGCTGTGACAGTCTTACTTGACTTGACTCAGGTCTTAAACCATACACGTACCCATTAATTCTAGCCATAACACCGTACGGTCGAGAAAGTTTGCCAGTCACGACCAAATTCCTACAATACAACAACCAAACGCAATCCAATTCCGTGTAGAACGTATTATTTGTGTTGGCAACATCGATTGTACTGTCATTTTTGATGTACGAAGATTGTAAATGTTTCAACGCATGCGTGTTTGGCATCACGTTCTTTCCTATTTGTGATTGAATGTTTGTTTGAAGCTGCTCTCTGTTTGATAGTTGGTTTAGGACTGTCCTGAAATACAATTTAAATAATCTATACTAATATTATAAAGCTGAAGAGTTCGTTTGTTTGTTTGAACGCGCTAATCTCAGGAACTACTGGTTCGAATTGAAAAATTCTTTTTGTGTTGGATAGATCATTTATCGAGGAAGGCTATAGGCTATATAACATCACGTTACGACTAAAAGGAGCGAAGAAACAGTCGAAAATGTGAAAAAAACGGGGAATATTGTTCATCCTTGAGGGCTTCCGTTGCGTGCGCTGCGAAAACCGTTCGAGATACCCAAAAAATATGTATGAAAGAATTATTCCTTTTTAAATTATCTAAAAAAATGTCCGCGACAGTATATGTCTATCTTTTAAGATTAACTCACAATAAATTATTCTTATTAGGTTAGGTTTTAGTTTAAGCATACGTCACTGTAATGCCTAGAAAAATAAGGAGGTAGGTTTGTGAACAAAAAAAAAATATGATTCCCAAAATAACTAATTCCACGCGGGCACAGCTAGTAATAAAATAAAAAGCAACAAATGAAAATTGCTCCGGAGACCAACGGAGCGATGTTATTTTCATCGTCTCGTTTAAATGAAGCGATCCTATTGGTGGAAAGATCACGCGTTACGCTGTTACGGCGTAAAGGTAAATTCGTACTCAGGCCTCTGTTACTCGCAACTTTTTATGCATATTAATCCGGGGTCGGATTTGAAGGGAGTTTGGGGGGAGGAGGAGGGGTTTGATTGACCCCCCCTAGCACTATAAAATGAATAACTCAAGTTTAAATATTAGATGAAAAAATATAAAACAAAAAAAAAACAAGCCAAAATATCTCCAAAATATCCAAATCTGTTTTTTTTTTGCAATAATATAAAAAAAAAGTTTTTTAATTATCGTATGGTATATTCACTGGCTGGCGGAAGGTATGCTGGATGGAGAAAGAAAGGTACTCGCGCTGTGATACGGCTGCACCTATTTCCTCCTGTATCCTTATCACTTGGTACCAAGGCAAGAATGCTAGATCGATTTTATCTCGTTTTGTTTGAATTTCGTCCTTTTTTTGATGTTGTCGGATGTCCGAGCGTGTGCGTTGCACAGTAGTTGTCACAAGAGAGCGGTGGCCACTAGATGGCGCAGTTGTAGGAAAAGTAATTGGATAGAAGGGGACAGGGATGTTGCCAGCCAGCAAAATTACTAATTATAATTTTGTTAAATAAAAAATAATCTTTTCTGGTACGGAACAACTATTTAGCTTTTGTTACACATTGAATGTTGTGCATATTTGTAATTGGTTGCATATCAGAAAGAATTAGAAATTAACTGCATTATATAGAGCGTGCAATATGTTAACTGTTAATATGCCATTAGATAAATAAATAAATGAAATTAAACCAAGGGTAGTGCATGGTCTAGATGGTGCATACTCGTCTCCTTAGGCCGGCATAGCAAAGGAAACTGCTGCCCGTAGAGATTTCTCTGTAGTAGCAGTTGTTTCCACTCATGGACCGCACTCTAGCTTTACATCAGGCGGAGTGTTGTCATATGCCGAGCTATAATAAAAAGAAAAAAACTTACTTTGTATTTTTGTATGTTTTACCCAAATGAATAACAGCCCTCGCCGCATTCATCCCGAACTCCATTACATTTTCTATAACATTTTTTCCTATGGCAACATTATCTAGTTGATCCAAACGTTGATTTTGACGTTTGCTGCAACAAAATGATAATATCTGTATCATTGGTATATATCTCAATGATCTGTACATTAAAGAGTGGTAGGCAGACTGATGATGGTTTGTCCAGTCTGCCGCCCTTGTTGGTAGTACCAGCGTTGCCAGACGTCCCGATTTTTAAATCAAAATTAAATGTCTCGCGCGGAACAGGCTCAGTCTCGCTTCTCGGACCTGTGTGTGCATTGTGACGTCGGATGAGTATAAAGCTTACTGTAAACTGTGTAAAAAGAGTTACAATTTGTAACTCACTCTTCAGACTATTATTTGAAACACCACATTTTTCTAACGGACACATTCCCCATACATTCTGATATAACGATCTGTCAAATTTGTATGGTTATAACGGTTTGTTACGCAAACCGAAGAATTCAGAAACCGGCCATAAGAAGACTCAACTACCTAACGATAGGGTAAATCTGATTTAAAATATCATATTTTTATTAAAGTACATTTTCTATGGCTATTTTTGCTATCTATTGTCACGTAAACGTAATTTAAAACTCAAATAAAATATATTTAAACACTTCGAAGAAAGAATAACGATTTTTTCACTCAAAAGGTTCCGGTATCCCGACTTGGCAAAAAAAATTCTGGTAACGCTGGGTAGTACCACCACTTTCAAATGTAAACCAAATGGCTTCACGCGTTTGAAGAGTGGCAAAATCCACCTGTCAGTCAAGCAATGTGAACTTACCCAGTGACATCGTTCTGTTCATTTTGTCTTAAACCAACTTTTGTTGGATCCATAAATAATGCATTGAATGCATAAACATCTTGGTCTTTTAACATTTTAATTTTTAAATTCTCCTGCAAATAAATTAGGTTTAGTAAATCGTCAATTTTTTCAGATGGCCAAGTACGGAGTTTTGGCGGCCATCTTGAGACGTCAGGGGGGCTTTTGCGGACGCGAGGTCACCGTGAGTCGCGGTGACTATCTGGTTTCCTTCCGGCGCTATTTGTAATATGATTAGACGAGCCACTGTCAACAGGGAACGCCCATCGTTGCTCGTCCAATTACATTACAAATAGTGCCGGAAGGAAACCAGATAGTCACCGTGACTCACGGTGAGCTCGCGTCCGCAATAACCCCTCAGGTTATCTGTCTTGAATTATTTTCCTAAACTTGGGTGTTCTTCGAGTGTTAATGTGTAATAATGGTGGATTATTAACCATTAAGTGTTTGTGAAGAAATAAAAGAACGTGTGTTTTCATTTTCCCTCCAAAACTCCGTAGGAAGTTTCAGTAAAAATTTCACTACTTTACTGGAGCAATTTTTGACTTGAGACTTGACCTGACTATTTAGTGTGATGAATGAATGACTCGTGATGCACAATATTATTAACTTGATGCAAAATATTAACTTTGACAATGGCAAATTGTTATAATGCCATATAAAACAAAAAAAGAAGTACGAGGTGGCATTTATCAAGTAACAGCGCAACGCGACATCTCCTCACTGCCCTCCTCATTGCATCATTTAAATGTGATGGTCAAAATGACATCGTCTGATTGTCTAGTGTACTTTGGTCGCTCATTAAAGAGTAGTAGGCAGACTGATGATGGTTATTAGCCCAGTCTGCCATGTTGGGGTAGTACCACCACACCCGTGAAGTGACCTTGTCGCGTTTTAGAAACAGTTTGAAAGTAGCCAAGTATAGCGAGAGGAGTGCCGGCATGGCGGAGGCGACTGTTGCCCGCAGAAACTTCTCTGTGGTAACAGTTGTTTTCGTTCATGGACCGCACTCTAGCTTTGCATCAGGCGAGGTGTTGTCATATGCCGAGTTAAAATTTAAAAAAAACTAGTCGAAATGCCTTACCTGACTCTCCCAAGCCATTAATTGTATATTATGTAAGAGCATTATATCTAATGATAATATTCCGAACGATATCAAATCAGTTTTATTAGTCAAAACAATTTTCTTTTCGGCTGTAACAGTGCGGTTGTCACCATAAAAGATATTTTTCAATTTATTCATTAATAATGTAATGTTCCCCTCGACAATACTAGAGTTTAACGCTTGCAACACTTGTGTGAAATCGTCGCCTTCTTGTCTCTGATCTGTGGTCGCATAGTCTTTGTCTTTGGTTAACCAATCGTGGATTTCTTGTAGCTTTTCTAGCAAATAACTCGTCATTGAGGTGCTTTCTACGTAATCGTCGTAAAAATTTTCATCGTTGTAAGAATAATCGTCATAGTTTTCGTACTTTCTGAACGCGTGATTTTTAAATATGTCGGGTAATGTCGGCTTGAACTCTGGTATTTTGACAGCGTGCTTTATTTTATCAATTAACGCTTTGGGCTCGTTCTTTTTCTCGATCCTTCTCTCCGAATGTTTAAAAGTTAAATCTTGTTCGGGTTGATATTGCTTTTTTGACAATAAATCTTTTTTGTCGTTGGCAATACTATGCTTCTCTATGGTCGGTTGTGTGTTCGTTTCTTTTTCAGCTTTAAACGAATTTTCGTTTGATTTTTGTGCGTATTTCTGTAAATAAACATAATAATGTCCTTGTTAATCTCTGAAAGCTACTAAACTGACTTCATTTGCTTTTTTTTTTTTTTTTTTTCATGCCTTTTTAAGTTATTTATTTATAATAGCTTGGCATGTGATCAAAGGGCCAAGTACGAGTTACGATTACAACACTCCACCAATCAGAGCGCCGAGGTAATAAAAAAATAATGAAGAGATCCTATTGGTGAAGAGAGCTCGCGTTACGCTCTCACGGCGTAAATGTAAACTTAAAAACGTAAACTTGGCGGCAACAGAGTCTGCCCAACCACTGGCGTAGATGAGATTGGGTAGTCTGTTCTCTGTTGGATTTAAAACTGTTTGAGGGCGACCCCCCGACCGTAAAGAAAACGTTTGTTTACGCTTTAGGGTCGTTTGCACCAGAAGGCCGGTTAAAGTAACTTTAACTATTACTTTTACTTTAACCGTTACGTTTACATTATGGTGTTGTAAAGACTCGGTGATCTATATTTGTCTGTAACAAATATATCTCTGAAATCCTAATTCATCTGTGCTATTACCATAGTAACCTTCTTGTTATTCTGTTTGTCAACGCTTTTACAAATTGTACTTCTATTTCTTAAACTATAATAAAACAACGTTTTATATGCTTTTACCAAGTTATTTTAATATCTTTATCGTCCTCAATTATCAAACTATAAAAGTTAATAGGTGTACATTTACTCCACACGAGTTGCACCATCGTGGCGCCTGTCATTTTTGATGGTTACTTTAACCTTAACCGTAACCAGCGAATCTTGGCTTGGTTAAAGTTAAAGTAATCGTCAAACCAATGTTGCTAACATCAAATGTTCATACACACAAGAAGCCAAATATGTGTTTCTATTATTATTTCGAGAACAGCCACCCTTTTAACGATAACAATATGAATTTACACGATATTGCAACGCGTGTGGAGTAAATATAAACGTTTAACGGTCGTCGTCGAAGTAAAAGTAATAGTTAAAGTTACTTTAACCGGCCTTCTGGTGCAAACCACCCTTAATCCTCTTGGGGGGATCAGAGGGGCTATTGCGGACGCGAGCTCACCGTGAGTCACGGTGACAATCTGGTTTCCTTCCGGCACTATTTGTAATGTGATTGGACGAGCCACTGTCAACAGGGAACGCCCATCGTGGCTCGTCCAATTACATTACAAATAGTGCCGGAAGGAAACCAGATAGTCACCGTGACACACGGTGAGCTCGCGTCCGCAATAGCCTCTCAGATCCTCCACTGGTAACATCTACTTAATAAATAAATAAACAATACTTACAGATTCACTGAGATATCGGCTACTTGTAAACGTGTCCGTGATCCCCCATTTGGTAATAGCGATCGTTGCTACAACCAAAATTAGACATATTGTAAAACAGGATACCGTTGCAACTACCCACACTTTTAGAGGTACCTGTAAAGACACAAATACGTTTTGGAAGCTATTTTTGACTTGACTAGACTTAAGTCAACCTGGGCCTAAAGTCAAAAGCCAATAGACAGCTGTCACTTGATCGAATCGCAAACAAAATGTATGAGATTTGACGTTTCGTTATCACTTTGGTGACGCTTGCCTATGAGGTACCTATTTACCTTTAATTTGAAGAGGCCTATATTGTACGTGTCGGGAAACACAGACACCGGGAGAGAGTTCCACAGTTTCGCAGTACGCACGTTCCGTGTTGTCGAAACGCCTCGTACGTACTTTTGGAGCTTGGCCCATAAATGGATGGTACCTCTACTAACTCTATAATATACTAACAACTGCGTGAACTAATGTGTGTTTTTGTGTGACTCAAAATAAGAAGTCGTCATAAATCGCTTTGTTCCATTGAGTAATCGGGCACATTGCCCCTCTCACCTGACACTAGCATGAATTGTTGATGTCACTGACAATCGATACAGTTGCCATAAATCAAAAGAAGAAGAAGAAGGAGGATGGTACCTCTCCGGGTCCGATAAAAGAAAGGGGACGGTAGAACTAAGTTGTGTAGCTCTTGCGCTGTAGTTGTCCATTCAATAGTAAATTACAGAGTTCGTGCTGTATTTTGTTTGTTATTGTTAAACTTTTCTACTGCCATGCTGGTAGGTGGCAATGCAATGGGCAAGGTCTAAAAAAACTAACCTATGGTGAATCGAAAACCATTTCGAGATATCACTTCAATTAGAAGAATTTTTTGATTCCTGTCTGAAAAAACTTAAAAATCGAGGAGATATTTGAAAAACTGTAACAGTGTTCGGACAGTTTGACAAGATAGAATACAAAGTACCAACCTAACAGTTTTGTAGATTATTTTGTTGTCTATGGTTTGTCAAATATCTTTTGTTTGTGTTTACTAACAATAACAGTGTTTTATACGAATAACTATTGTAATTTTTAAAACAAAACTACACTATAAACACGATGTTTTAATTAACAGGAACTTTTAAAAATCAAGAGTTTGTTTGAACTTTTGACAAATGATTATTTTTTCTTGTTCATTGGCAATGGTTTAGTTCCGAACGAAACCTCACGATTACTATATTACGATCGCAATTTTTAAAAATTAATAAAAAAAGAATAAAGCAATTACAAAAGTTTTCCAGAAACACTTGTCGACTAAATTAATCTATATTATCTAAAACATATGTAAAAAAAAATAGCTGTCACCAGATACACCTCCCTAATTGTGTTTCTAGGAATTTAATAGGAAAAAAAACGTACCCCAGGCTTACTATGAATTCGTCCACAAATGACTGCAGGTCGATTAGGTAACGCGCGGGTTGTAGATCTGCAACTGTCATTCGTTCGTGCGTTTCCGCCAGTGATCGGCCAAACTCGACTCCAATCTGTTGTCATCGTAGCTCGACTGTCACAACTCAAGACTGAGACTGGCCGACGCTTTTCAAATTCATAATGAAACATTTTCTTTCTGGAAATAAAAACATCAGGTCGTAGTCTAGCGGTAGGAGGAAAAACTGTAATGACACGCGATCGACCTTCTTCAGTCAGTTTGACAAGTAGAATACAAAGTACCAACCTAATAGTTTTGTAGATTATTTTGTTGTCTATGGTTGTCGCCTCACAAGTTTGTCAAATATCTTTTGTTTGTGTTTCCTAACAATAACAGTGTTTTATACGAATAACTATTGTAATTTTTAAAACAAAACTACACTATAAACACGATGTTTTAATTAACAGGAACTTTTAAAGATCAAAAGTTTCTTTGAACTTTTGACAAATTATTATTTTTTCTTGTTCATTGGCAATGGTTTAGTTCCGACCAAAACGTCACGATTACTATATATGGGATTTGACGTTTTACTGTCACCCAAGTCATAATAAAACGTCAAATCCCATACAGTTGGTTTTCGATTCGATCAAGTGACAGCTGCTTTTGACTTTAGGCTCTTGACAGTACTATTATTAGTTGACTAGCATAATAAAAAAAAGGTATTTTTTATTATTTTTATTGTAGCTTGGTAATTTCGAGTGGAGGGATGGTTGTTAAGCTGCGCCGAGTGAAAGGAATATTCCCACACATGCAGAAGCGTCTGTTGTGTGTCGGAAGCATTAAAAAAAACGACAATAACGGGGCCGTGTTGTTTAATAAGTTAATTATACAAATTAAACATAACTATGGGAATGTTTATTTTGAATCTAAGTAGTCTGTATTAGGATAATGTTAGCGTTTACTGTTTACTACTTTTTTTTATTATTATTTGTAATAATTTGCCAATGTCAAAATAAATGATCTTTTGAAGTGATATCTCGAAATGGTTTTCGATTTAACATAGGTTAGTTTTTGAGGACCTTTCCCATTGTTAATTTACAGTGATTATTTGTTGAACACAACACGTTTATTTCAGTTTTAAATATAAAACAAAATAGCAATTCAAAATCAATTGTGTGTTAATTTTAAAAGATACATAAATTATTTTGATATACTTTTGATCAATGCGGCGACATTCTATTTCATTGCGTCAAAGTTTATGGCGTCTCGGAAGTTAGCTGCGAGTGCTATTTCGTAGGTACAGTCAAGTTTAACATATTAAAATTAAGTGTTGATTTTAGACATGAATGGAACATATAAGAAAAAGAATTATCAAAATTGGTCCACAAACGGCGGCAATATGAGGTAACATCGTCACAAAAAAAAATACACGACGAATTGATAACCTCCTCCTTTTGAAGTCGGTTAAAAAGGCTGATACCTCAATTTGTGTACTGCGCAGCTATTTGTGCCTAACTTCGGAGCCGCCAAAAAGTTTGACACGAGGGCATGTTCTGGCTCTACTCGCTCGCGGGCTATTTTTATATGTTTCATGTTTTTTATTAGGCCGATTCAGTAGCCCATTTTTGGGTTCACTTGATACCTAATAGTTTGATAATAAAACAGTATTCTAAAATAAAACCTTATTTTTTTAATAATACACGGCAATATGATATAATATCGATATCATATGAATTAAAAAAATAGAAAGTATATACCTAATATTGCAGAAACGCATTTACAAAAGCTTTTTTTGTGTCAAGTTGTCTTACTTGCCATGCCGTAATATCGATACAATCAATAACTCTACGATTTATAATACCGTGGTGTACCCCAGGGAGATACTCCAGGACCTTCTATCTACCATCTGAAGACGCGCACAAAGGCAACTTCTACAGAGATGCCCCCCAATTTCATGCCTTCATTAATTGTGACTTATTTAATTTTAAATTTTAAAAATATTGTATTTTTATGCCCACACCAGCTAATACTTGTATCACGGGCACTAAGTGATCAAAGTACATATAACATAGTTACATTGGTCATAATTTAGCGAGGTTAGAACACGGGTCTCATCGATCGTGAGTTCCCGCGTCTTACCGCTAAACCACGGCCGCTCAATTATATTTCTGAGATTTAAATATGAACTAAACAAATAAATAAACATACCTTTAAAAAAAAATGCAATATCACCTCATAAAGTAATTGAATTAAATCAATTAATTATTCAACACTACACACATACATCACTATTTAAAGAAATTAGATTAGTTCTATGAATATTTCTTGTTATAATAATTAAATTAACGTGTTCTTTCTATTGGCGCTCCCGTAGAACTTAAATAAAATTAGTTTTGTTACAAATGAAACGTTGTTATTGTAAAAAGTGTTAAACCACACTGACAAAGGTTTGCATAAAACGGTAAAATTACTGTAACCGCTACACGGCGAAAGTATTTGAAACAAACACAAAACTCAAAGATGACTTACTTTACCTAATGTCACTTCTAAATATGTAGGAAAGTAGGTAGGCAGACTGATGATGGTTATTACCTGGGGTTGAAAACATTCCGCGGATTAATGTTTTAGGAATTAGAGTTATAAAAACAAAAATAGAACAAATTCGCAAAAAAATTGTAATTCGGCATATGACAACACTACGCCTGATGTAAAGCTAGAGTGCGGTCCATGAAAGGAAACAACCGCTACTAAAGATAAAGGAGAATGCCCATTTGCCTAAGAAAAATTGGTCCACAATCTTTTTCTCGGGTTTGTTGATGATTTTTTGTTAATTTTGTCGAAAAATAAATCAATTTCCTTATTACCAATCAGTTTTGACATTTTCACCCAGGTTTTTTAGTAATTGAATGTTTTCTGATGCAATATTTGAGGTTATTATTATATTAAATGCTTTAATAATTGATGATATTTGTTTTTATGTAATTAAACATTGTCTATTGTTTGGTAAACGATGTGTTGATATAATTAAAAAATAGGATATCAGATGGGCTTACAAATGGGCATTCTCCTTACTACAGGCAGCCGTCGCGTCGGCGTCGTCGTCTCGTACCAGGCTTCATCCAAATGATCTCGAAACGCGATTATGTCACTTAACAGATGTTACATTTGAAAGTAGTGGTACTACCCCAACACGGCAGACTGGGCTAATAACCCACATCAGTCTGCCTACCACTCTTTAATGAGCGACCAAAGTACATTGGTCGGAATTTAGTGAGATTCGAACACGGGTCTCTAAGATCGTGAGATTCATTAGTATTTAATATCTGCGAAATATTTTTGGCCGAAAATGTGTTATTTTCTTCTTTAATTATTCGCAGCTTTTGACATTAAATTCTGTCAAAAACCTGTCAGATTGTTTTCTGAGAGAATCGGTTTTTACCTAAATACGAAAAATAATGGGTGACTTCAAAGAACTCTGGTACAACGGTGGTTTAATACCGATTAATTATTTGCTCGCAGTTAGAAATTTGTGTTGTCTATTTAACCTAAGAGTTGGTTCAATTATTATTGGCGTATATACTTTGGTATGTATAGTACGAAGCAAACTTCGCAAGCTCCGAAGTTAGGTACAAATCGCGCAGTACACAAATAGAGGTATCAGCGGAGGCAGGTTAACTTTGGCTATCTTTAAGACCTTAAAACCTAGAGATACTTTCAGTGGATAATTATTGGGTTAAATCGGTCCTAGGTAGAGTTCGAATGGGTACCAAAGACACTTAAAACTAATTTTAAAATCACTTTTACTACTACATATATTAATAACATACTACAAAAAAAAAAAGAAGCTAATAGGCGATGACGCTCTAGTCGAGTCTCGGCTACAAAGCCTTGAGCACCGACGAAACGTCGCCTGTTTATCGGTCTTTTACCGGATACATTTCGGAGAGTGTGCGCAAGAGCTACACAACTTAGTTCTACCGTCCCCTTTCTTTCATAGGACGTCCAGACACCCGGAGAGGTACCATCCATTTATGGTCCAAGTTCCAAAAGTACGTACGAGGCGTTTTGACAACACGTTCCTCGTGCGTACTGCGAAACTGTGGAACTCTCTCCCGGTGTCTGTGTTTCCCGAGAAGTACAATATGGGCCTCTTCAAATTAAGGGTAAACAGGTACCTCATAGGCAAGCGTGCTCCATCTTAGACCGCATCACTGCTTAACATCAGGCAGGGTGCGGTCAAACGTTTGCCTATTAAGCATAAAAAAAAAAAATAATAATAATACAGTGTAAACTCTTTATAACGAAACTCAAGGGACTGAGCATTTTTTGTCGTTATAGAGAGTTTTCGTTATATGGAGTGAACAAAAAAACAACCATATTAACAAGATTTTTTAATATGTATGTATTATAAATTATTGTTTATACATATAGTCTGATAACTTTGTTTGACGTTTTTTGCTATGCCAGTACTTGTTTTGTATTATTTTATGTATTCTATTCATATCTAGATGTGTGGTGGAATCGTCTTGATTAAACAGCAAAAATTTTTCTACCAACTTAGCGGCATCTAGGGCTTGTTGAATTGTTGGTGGTGATTCGGCTTTGTCCACTTGATCATCTTCTTCATCTTGATTATCGGGTGTTTCCTGACTTTTTGACACTAAATCAACAATTTGTTCATCTGTAAGTGTACCAGTTGTGGCTACATCCTCATCTATATTTTCGTACGATTGTAGATCTTCGTTGAAATTGTTTGGTATGTCGAACTGGCTTATCCATTCACTCAGTGGTAGATTGTCTTCACTGTCAAATTGGTTCGTTTCTTGGCTACTACATAATCCAGCATGTCGAAAAGAATGTTGGATAGTGGCTGCTGTTACCTCTTCCCAGGCTTTTGATAAGAAGTTCACTGCCTGTAGCATGTTGATCGAGACCTTGCCGTCAGTTTCGATCATATCCATCAACATTTTCCGTCTATAGTGGCCCTTTATGCTTTTAATGACACTCTGATCCATTGGTTGTAGAATACTGGTTGTATTAGCTGGGAAAAATGCTAACTCTATGTTTCGAAGATTAGATATGATTGGGTGAGCAGGACAATTGTCTACTAGAAGCAAGATTTTCCGTGATTTTAATTCAGCATCCCATTTTCTCACTTCCTCTTCAAAAATCTGCGATGTCATCCAAGCTGACTTGTTTGCTTTGTACGTAACTGGCAACTGTTTTATGTTCTTGAAACACCGAGGGTTTTTCGATTTGCCTATAACTAAGAGCTTTCTTTTTTCTGTGCCACTCATATTGGCAGCCACTAGAACTGTAATACGCTCTTTAGACAGTTTTCCTCCAACACATTTTTCCCCTCTGAATTTTAAAGTTTTGTCGGGAGTCAACTTGAAAAAAAGGCCAGTTTCATCTGCATTAAAAATGTCTTCTGGTGAGTACTTCATCTTTAATTTAGGCCATACTGTACTAATCCAATTGTTAGTCACATTAATATCGACATCCCGCGCCTCTCCGTTCATTTTACCGTACGTAATTTGGTGACGGTGCTTAAATTTTCCGAGCCAACCTTCAGATGCTTTAAAGTCAATTATGCCAAGTTGGTTGGCAAACTTTTCAGCCTTAGCTTTTACAATTGGCCCCGAGATGGGTACATTATTCTGGCGCTGATTGTTAAACCACGACAACATTGCCTGATCTAAGTCTTCGAATTTTGGCTTTCTTAATTTTTTAGAAGAGTTTCCTTCCAGCGCCGCCTGTAGAATTGTTTTTTGGTTTTTCCAAATGGTAGCAACAGTGGATTGACTTAGTTCAAAACGCCTTCCAACGTCACTTTTCTTTTCACCCTTTTCAATCGCACGTATCACACAAACTTTTTCGTCAACACTAATCGCTTTCCGTTTACTGGCCATGTTAACAGTTTCAAAGTAGGTTTACGACTGATAATACGATAGGTACCCAGTATGCTTGGTCGAAGACCATCACTTCCGAGAAAACAATGCGTCTTACTGCACGTGTTCAAGGCAATTAAGGATAACAAAAGCTAGACCGACATCGGATGTTTCGGAGCTTCAAAGTTTTTTGTTACCTGATAACATAACATAAACAATAATACCGATAATAAATATTTACTGCCTAAAAATATGAACACATTTCTTCGTAATAGAGAATGGCGTATCGCTATAAAGAGTGTTTCAATATATGGGTTTTAACGCAAACCAACCAAGTTGGGCTCACTTCAACGTTATAGGGAGTTTATCGTTATAAAGGATAACGTTATAAAGAGTTTACACTGTAATTACATTTAATTGTCAGAATCCTTCCACCCGTTACGAATAGGTTAGGTTAAGTTTAGGTTAGCGGTCCATTAATGGATACAATTGCTACTACAGAGAAATGTCTACGGGCAGCAGTCGCCTCCACTATGCCGGCTTGAAGAGACGATCATGTACAATCTAGATTGACAGTGCACACTCCTCTCGTTATACCTGGCTACTTTCAAACTATTTCCGAAACGCGACAAGGTCACTTCACGGGTGTGTAATTCGAAAGTAGTGGTACTACCCCAACATTGGCAGATTGGGCTAATAACCATTATCAGTCTGCCTACCACTCTTTAATGAGTGACCAAAGTACATATAACATAGTTACATTGGTCAGAATTTAGCGAGGTTCGAACACGGGTCTCATCGATCGTGAGTTCACGCGTCTTACCGCTAGACCACGGCCGCTCTATTTTTCGTTTATTTCATTTCATCACACTTCTCTGACTACTTCTAAATTTATCCCGAAACGTGACTAGGCCACTTCTTGGGTGTGTCAGGTAAAAGAACCACAGACTACATTTAATTTTGTGCACCACTACCAGGGGGACAACCTCACCCCTACCTATCTAAGAGTCGTTTGCACCAGAAGGCCGGTTAAAATAACTTTAACCATTACTTTTACGTTAACATTATGGTGTATATTTACTCCACACGAGTTGCACCATCGACGCGCCTGTTATTTTTGACTCTTACTTTAACCTTAACCGTAATCTTGGCTTGGTTAAAGTTAAAGTAATCGTCAAACCCATGTTTCTAACGTCAAATGTATGAAAAGAAGCCAAATATGTTTTTCTATTATTTTTCGGGATCAGCCACCCTTTTAACGATAACAATATGAATTTACACGATATTGCAACGCGTGTGGAGTAAATGTAAACGTTTAACGGTCGTCGTCGCCGTAAAAGTAATCTTCGTTTACATTCTTCTTTTTTTGTTAAATGGCCTCGGATGTCATAACAACGACAATTCTGCCAATGTCGAGTAGTAAATTCTTGATGTTTTTGGATCAAATTTCAATGGTGTTTTACAATTTGACACTTTCTTGGGGTATTTGGCGGCAATTCACTCGGTCACGTCACAATATGAGCGCTTTCACGGCGTGGGATGACCACACAAAAAAACCGCTTCCGTTGCCTCATATAGAGTGAATTTTAATGTTTCCACAATTACTCACATAAAATTACGCATAATAACACCAATTTTAAACAATAATAACCACTAAACTAATTAAGGAAAGGGATAAAAAAACACCTCAATCTTCCCGGGCAAAAGCGCGCCAAACACTCCTTAAAAGTAATAGTTAAAGTTACTTTAACCGGCCTTCTGGTGCAAACGACCCGATTACTACACTATCACCTAACTTAATGCTTGTCTACCATTCTGTTCTTAGTTCTACGCATCGAGCAGTGCCTCGTTAAGCCTAATAGAGTGTAAGCCAAAGAATATGAAAGGTGCTGAAGCAGTTATTACAGTATTACACGTATTTGCACTGATTAACTTAATAGTGGCTGTGTTTACAATGTTTTTAACTATAGCTTTCTTCATTTTTGGATTTCGTGAGGTTATTTCTTTAATTATTATAGCTCGGCATGTGACAACACTCCGTCTAATGTGCTAGAGTGCAGTCCATGAACAGAAACAACTGCTACTACAGAGAAATGAGGAGGCGAGTATTCACTATACGGGTCTACTTCCATTTATCCTGAAACCCGACAAGGTCATTTCACGGCGGACTGGGCTAATAACCATCTACAGTCTGCCTACCACTCTTTAATGAGCGACCAAAGTACATATAACATAGTTACATTGGTCAGAATTAGCGAGGTTCGAACACGGGTCGTGAGTCTCAGGTCCAATTGCACCAGAAGGTCCGTTAAAGTTACAATTTACGATGACTTTAACGGTCACGCTTACATGTACTCCACACGTTTTGCAGCAACGTGTAAATTTATATCGTTATCGTTAAAAGGGTGGCTGATGTAATTAGGAATACATTTCCGAAAAATTACGTATTTGGCTTCTTTTCATACACTTGATGTTAGTGACATTGGTTTAACTATTACTTTAATTTTGTCCGGTCAAAATTCGCTGGTTACGGTTAGCGTTGAAGTAAGCGTCAAAACTGGCAGGCTTCTTTTTGAAGTAACCCAATTTTAATTTTAACCTTTACTTTAACGTGGAAGTAATAGTTAAGTGAAGCGGTGAACCGCTCGTAAACTAATTGTTTTATTTCAGAAAAAGAGTTACTTAATAATTGAAATATATACAATAACGTACGCTGTACACAATTTAACATATTATTTTTACAATATAATGATTACAATAGCTGTTTTCTTCGCCGATTGCCATTCGAAAGATGGCATTATGGAATTCCATATTTATTACATTACAAACAATTATTTGGCGTTCGTTATTTTTATTTGGAACTATTTTTTAAGTAAGTTCGCCTGAGAGAATTGGGCCCACAATTTTCTTTCTTTTTGTTTCATATGGCATTATAACAATTTGCCAGTGTCAAAGTAAACATTTTTGGCATCAAGTTAATAATATTGTGCATCACGAGTCATTCATTCATCACACTAAACAGACAGGTCAAGTCTCAGTCAAGTGGTAGAATCTTTACTGAAACTTCCTACGGAGTTTTGGAGGGAAAATGGAAACACATGTTCTTGTCTATTGAATTGTTTGGCCACACAGACTCACGCACGTTCACGAACACTTAATGGTTAATAATCCACCATTACTTACACATTAACACTCAAAGAAACACAGGTTTAGGAAAATAATTCAAAACAGATAACCTGACGTCTCAAGATGGCTGCCAAACTCTCGCCCACAATTTTTTTCTCGAGTTCACCAATGTAGCGCGCACGAGGCAGGGTTACCAGATGGTACGAATTGATTTGGAAATGAAAAAGGCCTTGCAAAGCTAATGTCGCCGACTTCCAGTTTTGGTCTAGCGCCACCACTGATTGATATAGTAGCTTATCATGCTTGGTGCAGCTAGACTGCCGTCCATGAGCGAAGGAAAATGTTTGCAGGTGACAGTCGCCTCTATTATGCCGGCTTGAGACACAGTATTTTCGAAAGTGGCGGTACTACCCCAGGAAGGCTTACTGGGCTAATATAGTAGATAACTATTTTTTTTTTAAATTAAAAAGTAACTTTTTTTTGTTTTCAGTTAATGCTTATTTTAACGTCGTAATTTATAGTTATAGAAAACGATTGGAAATGCCAATTGAGAGTGAAGAGGCTAGGAAATCGTATATATAATTTTAATAAATATAATAACCACATTGGCGGCGCTAGATCGAACGTGAGGTCGCTGAAACCCAAGTTCGAACTCGCGCCTGAGGGACCTCGCAAAACAGTTAACAAGTTGAAATGTTGAGCTAAAAAAAGCTAACTTAATTGACTGGGAAATTAAAGAGACCTCGCGAAGCTAAGGTCGCTGGAGCCCAAGTTCGAACTAGCACCTGAGGGACCTCGCAAAACATTTCACAAGCTGAATTAATAACGGCATGCCGAGCCAAAGAACTTGTTTAATTGACTGGGAAATGAAAGAGACCTCGCAACGCTAAGGGTCGTTTGCACCAGAAGACCGGTTAAAGTAACTTTAACTATTACTTTAACCGTTACGTTTACATTTACTCCACACGAGTTGCACCATCGTCGCGTCTGTCATTTTTGACGCTTACTTTAACTTTAACCGTAACCAGCGAATCTCGGCTTGGTTAAAGTAATCGTCAAACCAATGTTGCTAACGTCAAATGTATGAAAAGAAGCCAAATATGTTTTTCTATTATTATTTCGGGATCAGCCACCCTTTTAACGATAACAATATGAATTTACACGATATTGCAACGCGTGTGGAGTAAATGTAAACGTTTAACGGTCGTCGTCGCCGTAAAAGTAATAGTTAAAGTTACTTTAACCGGCCTTCTGGTGCAAACCACCTTAAGGTCGTTGTCGTCAAACTTCGACAACGCGCCTGAGGGGGCTTCGTAAGTCGGGGTCGGTTCTTTAGTGCCACTATTTCCTGTAAAGACTAGTAGGCACTACCACAACATGTATGTAATTGTATACAGAGTTAATTTTATGTTTAAAATATAATAATGTTTTTATTATTAATAAAATTATGATTTTTTTTAATATTCCACTTTTTTTTATAACTACAGTAGCACGGTATAAGAATTACACTCCGCCTGATATAAAGCTAATGTGCGGTCCAGCTACTACAGATAAACTTCTATAGGCAGCAGTCGCCTCCGCTATGCCGGCTTGAGGAGACGATTGTGCCTTTCAAACAGATTCCGAAAAGCGAAATAGTCACTACACGGGTGTGTAATTCGAAAGTGGTGGTACTACCCCAGGACGGCAGACTGGAGTTAATAACCCATCAACAGTCTGCCTACCACTTTAATGAGCGACCACAAAGCACATAACATAGTTACATTAGGGTCAGAATTTAGTGAGGTTCGAACACGGGTCTCTTAGATCGTGAGTTCGCGCGTCTCACCGCTAGATCACGGCCGTTCAACATGGAGCAATCCAAAGTTCTCTTTAACCGGCCTTTTGGTGCAACAGGGTCTTAAGCAAAAGAAATGTCAGCTGAAAATCAGCTCTCTGACATCTGCCAGAGCACATGCTGAGCTGATTTCCCTTTTGTCACCTCACCCTGTACATATCTAAAAACATCTGTACTTTCTGACAAATAAAAGATATTCTATTCTAAAAAATAAAACAAAAATTTATAACAAACATCATATTATTCTAAAATAATAAAAGAAAAATTTCATTGTTTCTTTTGTGTTTCGCTACAACGCAGTGACGTCATCCAACGCTACTTTACAGTCACCGTAACTTTAATAAAGCTTCATCTAAGGCCTCAGTATAAGTTATCGTTCACGCTCTCACAGCGTTAAGTGAGAAATCTCCATCAATCAGACAATATTATTGAATATTATAGTTCTTAGCTCTGAGCCTAACACAAAAGCCAATAGAAAGTTGTCCCTTAATCGAATCGATTTTTTTTTTAAATTTTAGCACGTCATATGACCGCCCTCCACCTGAACTTAAGCTAGAGTGCGATCTATGAACGGAGGCGACTGCTGTCAGAGAAGGGGATCTGCAGACAGTAGTCGTGCCCGCTATGATGGCTTGATGAGATGCCTCTTCACATAGGAAGGTGGAAAGACGTGGCTGGGAAGGTCGTTCCACAATTTGACCGAAGAAGGCGTGCCCGAACTTTTTCGTGAGGGGATTGTTTCGACGGTGAAGCAATGCACGCGTCGACCTCAAGCGATGTGGGGTAGGTTATATATGGGATTTAACGTTTCGTAATCACTTGGGTGACAATCAAACGTCAAATCCCACATTTTCTTTTCGATTCGATCAAGCGACAACTTTTTATTGGCTTTAGACTTTAAGCCCAAGACAGAATAGCGGAAACGACTGCTGCCTGAAGAAATTAATCTGTAGTAGCAGTTGCTTCCGTTCATGGACCGCACTCTAGCTTAACATCAGGCGGAGTGTTAAAAAAGACGCGATGAGGTACAAATTACAAATGAAGCTATCCTATTGGTGGAGAGATCGTATACGGGCGTCTCGTTCACTTTGCTACTCTTCTAGGTAACTATTCACAACAATAATGAAGTAAATTAGTACTGAAAATAAGTATAATAACTGTTTATTATATGCACACGAGACAGAGATAGAAACACGTTGGCAGACTGCAACGCGAGGGAGACGGAATACTGTCTGTCACTCGTTACGTACGTGCGTCCAAAGTATGTCAGTTACAGCCATTTGGACCAAAAAGCCAGTTAAAGTTACTTTAACCATTACTTTTACGACGACGTAACCGTTAAACGTCTACATTTATTTCACACGCATTGCACCACCGTCGCGCCTGTCATTTTTGACGGTTACTTTAACCTTAACCGTAACCAGCGAATCTTGGCTTGGTTAAAGTTAAAGTAATCGTCAAACCAATGTCACCAACGTCAAATGTATGAAAAGAAGTTAAATATGTTTTTCTATTATTTTTCGGGATCAGCCACCCTTTTAACGATAACAATATGAATTTACACGATATTGGAACGCGTGTGGAGTAAATGTAAACGTTTAATGGTTACGTCATGGTAAAATATAACAGTCAAGGTATCTTTAACGGGCCCTTTGGTGCAAATCGACCTTAGACCTCTAATGCGGGGTCCTTTTTTTTAATTGTAGCTCATGTGACAACACTCCGCCTGATGTAAAGCTAGAGTGCGGTCCATGAATTAAAAAATAATGCTACTCTCTACAGGGCAGCAGTCGCCTTTCTATGCCGGCTTGAAGAGGCGAGTATGCACCATCTAGATTGACAATGCACGCGCGACAAGGTCACTTCACGGGTGTTACTTTTCAAAGTGGTGGTACTACCCCAAGGACTGCAGATTGGGGCTAAAATGAAAAGCCAATCGAAAGTTGTCACTAGATCGAATCGAAAACAAAATATATGGGATTTGACGTTTTACTGTCACCCAAGTCATAACGAAACGTCAAATCCCATACTTTACTTTTTTTGTTAATTCTCCCATTCTGGAAAGGCAAAAGGAACAAAGCCCATACAGCCATGTCTTCAGTAATATAATATATATCTCATTTGTAGTATATTCTTGAAGTTTTTACATCAAATTGCAATGGTGTTTTACAATTTGACGCTTTCTTGGAGTATTTGGCGGCAATTCACCCGGTCACGTCACAATATGAGCGTTTTCACGGCGTGGGATAACCACAAAAAAAAAACCGCTGCCGTTGCCTCATATAGAGTGAATTTTAATGTTTCCACAATTACTCACATAAAATTACGCAAAATAACACCAATTTTACACAATAATAACAACTAAACTAATTAAGGAAAGGGATAAAAAAACACCTCAACCTTCCCGGGCAAAAGCGCGCCAAACACTCCCATACATTTTGTTGTCGAATACTGTCCAGTCAACCTTGTCAACGTCCTCTACAGGCGTCTAAAGTAATCAATACATAGTTCGATCGACCATAGCGTAAATTAGTGAGGTGAATATATTCGATATCATCGAGCAGTACTCGAACAATTGATTACTCACGTTCTCTTTGAGCCGTCAAATACTTTTTTTTTTATTGTAGCTCTGCATGTGACAACACTCCGCCTGATGTAAAGCTAGAGTGCGGTCCATGAATGGAAACAACTGCTACTACAGAGAAACCTGTGCGGGTAGCAGTCGCCTCCACTATGCCGGCTTGAGGAGACGAGCATGTACCATCCAGATCGACAGAGCACACTCCTCTCGTTATACCTGGCCACTTTCAACCTATTCCCGAAACGCGACAAGGTCACTTAACGGATGTTACATTCGAAAGTGGTGGTACTGCCCCAGGACGGCAGACTGGACAAATAACCATCATCAGTCTGCCTACCACTCTTTAATGAGCGACCAAAGTACATATAACAAAGTTACATTGGTCAGAATTAGCGAGGTTCGAACACGGGTCTCATTGATCGTGAGTTCACGCGTCTTACCGCTAGACCACGGCCGCTCAAGCCGCTCAATACTTACCCAAATTGCAAATAACTAAAACGGGCAACATCATGTATAGCGTATAAGCTTGTGTTTCATTGTTATGATAATGCCATTCGTCCGAATTATTCATGAACACAGCAAATATGAGTATTATAAATATATCCAGAATCAAATGTAATATTGTGTAAGCCACGAGAGATATAAGAAATACTTTTAATATATTACGGCTGTTCATCTGCAAAGGAAAAGCGAGGACATTAAGGGTGGTTTGCACCAGAGAAGGCCGGTTAAAGTAACTTTGACTATTACTTTAACTTTGACAGTTACCTTTACTTTTACTCCACGCGCGTTGCACCATCGTGTAAATTAATTCGTTATAGTTAAAAGGGTTGCTGGTGTAAATGAATTCTCTCAATACAAACAAGAGCGGCTTTTCAAAGATTTGACGTTAGCGACATTGATTTAACTAATACTTTAACTTTGACCGGCCGAAATTCGCCAGTAACGGTTAAGGTTAAAGTAATCGTCAAATGTGACAGATTTTTTTTGAAGCAAACCAATTTTAACTTTAACCATTACTTTAACGTGACAGTAATAGTTAAGTCATATGGTGCAAATGGACATAAGCCCGGGATATACGCGAAGTTTTGCAAGCGAGGCGGGACTAAAATTGGCCCGTGGGCCCTAGTTCTTTTGTTTTGTTTTTTTTATTGTAGCTCGGCATGTGACAACACTCCGCCTGATGTAAAGCTAGAGTGCGGTCCATCTGGCTACTTACAAACTATTCCAGAAACGCGACAAGGTCACTTCACGGGTATGTAATTCGAAAGTATAAAATAACCATCATCAGTCTGCCTACCACTCTTAAAAAACGACAATGAGGTAGCATTTACGCCGCGACGGCGTAACGCGAATTCACTCCATCAATCAGACGATTTCATTTTGACCGCCACGTTAAAATGAAGCGATCCTATCGGTGGAGATGTTACGACGTAAATGTAACCTCGTACTTGGCCTCCTGACCATCTTTACTCACGTGACATAATTCAAATATAATGACACATATTGCAGAGATAAAAAGAATAACATCAATTATAAGACACATGTATAAAATTATTTTATAGAATATAACAAGAAATCCACTGCCGCTTGTCGACATTGAGCCTAACCAATAGAAACCCATGGGCGCGAACTGTAAAACAAATGAAGTCGGTTAAAAATAGAGAATAAACACGAGTTTTGGCGGCCATCTTGAGACGTCAGGATATCTGTTCTGTGTATCTGAAGAACACACAAGTTTAGGATTAATAATTCAAGTCTCGAGATGGCCGCCAAAACTCTCTCTTAAGTAGCTGCTTCATAAAACGTAGTTTTTTAGTTCACTTGTCTAGACTAGGCAAAGGGAACAAACACACTACAGCCAGACGTGCATTTCTTTCTTGGTAGGACTAACTGTGAAATGTGTGGAGAGTTCCCACTTTACGCCGTGACAACGTAAACGTACACTTCATACTCGAGTCTCAGAGATGACAAAATGAGCAATCTCCACGATATTTCAATAATTTTTATACACATTAATAAATAAATAAACATAAATTAATTTTCCTCATTACTATTGCTTTTTTAGCTTAGGGTGGTTTGCACCAGAAGGCCGGTTAAAGTAACTTTAACTATTACTTTTACATTTACTCACGCGCGTTGCAATATTGTTATCGTTAAAAGGGTGATCTCGAAAAATAATAAAAAAACATATTTGGCTTCTTTTCATACATTAGATGTTAGCAACATTGGTTTGATAATTACTTTAACTTTAACCAAGTCAAGATTCGCTGGTTACGGTTAGCGTTAAAGTCAAAAATTACAGGCGCGACGATGGTGTATCTCGTGAGGAGTAAATGTAAACCATAATGTAAAGGTAACAGTTAAAGTAACGGCCACTTAGGGCGCGTCAACATCGCTAACGCCCAACTCGCCATCTTCCACTAAAAATATTTGCAGAAGAAAAAAACATACCAAACTGGATACAGCAATTAAAATCGTACCAACGCGCAAGGAACAACCACAACAGCACGAGCTAACGGTAGGCAGAAATCCAAACATGGTTCTTTTTGTTTAAAAAATAAAATATAAATAATCACAAATAAATGTAAATAATTCGGAATATTGTCAAAAATATGTGACAGAATGTTTTAGAGAAATATAAAAACTTCAAGCTCTTATGCCGGCGATACACGCGTACGAGATTGCAGTTACGCCCTGTCAACGTAACGCGAAATTGGGGAGATGTATCTGGTGACAGCTATCTTTTTTACATATTTTTTAGATAATATAGATTAATTTAGTCGACACGTGCTTTTGGAAAACTTTTGTAATTGCTTTGTTCTTTTTTTATTGATATTTAAAAATTGCGATTGTAATATAGTAATCCTGAGGTTTCGTTCGGAACTAAACCATTGCCAAAAAAAAAAAATCATTTGTCAAAAGTTCAAACTTTTGATTTTTAAAAGTTCCTGTTAATTAAAACATCGTGTTTATAGTGTAGTTTTGTTTTAAAAATTACAATAGTTATTCGTATAAAACACTGCTATTGTTAGGAAACACAAACAAAAGATATTTGACAAACTTGTGAGGCGACAACCATAGACAACAAAATAATCTACAAAACTGTTAGGTTGGTACTTTGTATTCTATCTTGTCAAACTGTACGAAAGTCGAAGTGAAAGGTCGAAGACGGTCATTATAGTTTTTCAAATATCTCCTCGATTTATAAGTATTTTTAGACGAAAATCAAAAAATTCTTCTAATTGAAGTGATATCTCGAAATGGTTTTCGATTTAACATGGGTTAGTTTTTTTGGACCTTGCCCATTGCCGCGCCGCACCACTAAAATGCGGTTTTTTTTTATTGTAGCTCGTGGCATATGACAAGACTCCGCTTGATGTTAAGCTAGAGTGCGGTCCATGAATGGGAACAACTGCTACTACAGAGAAATCTCTAACTTTTCAGTTTTTTTTTTGTTTTTTTTTTATATGACATTATAACAATTTGCCAGTGTCAAAGTAAATATTTTTGCATCAAGTTAACAACATTGTGCATTACGAGTCATTCATTCATCACACCAAACAGTCAGGTCAAATCTCAATCAAGTCAAAAATTGTTCCAGTGAAGTGGTAGAATCTTTACTGAAACTTCCTAGGGAGTTTTGGAGGGAAAATGGAAACACAAGTTCTCTTCTTTTGAATTGTTTGCCCACACTCACGCACGTTCACGAACTCTTAACAGTTAATAATCCACCATTATTACACATTAACACTCGAAGAAACACAAGTTGAGGAAAATAATTCAAAACAGACAACCTGACGTCTCAAAATGGCCGCCAAAACTCTACGTTAAGTTTCACCTTAACTCTTTTGTTTTTTAAATATTTTATCATGTCTTAGTCTTGTCTTGTCTTAGAAAAAACTGGTCAGAATTTAGCGAGGTTCGAACACGGGCCTCGTTGATCGTGAGTCCACGCGTCTTACCGCTAGACCACGGCCGCTCATGTCCTATTCACTTAATCCGTTAGTTCACATACCAACTCTAATTAGCCTTAACTATCTTTTACCAATATGCAGCACGATGCATTTGGCACACAAACCTAAAATTACGGTTTCCGTAAAATATTAACATGTACGTAATAATTGTTGTAAATTGATAAAGTTCGTTGCAGACTTAAAATTACTGGTGGCGAATAGTGGAACTAACGAAGCCTTGCAGCGGATTTTTTTTTTTGTTTTATATGGCATTATAACAATTTGCCAGTGTCAAAGTAAACATTTTCGCATCAAGTTAATAATATTGTGCATCACGAGTCATTCATTCATCACACTAAACAGTCAAGTCAAAAATTGTTACAGTAAAGTGGTAGAATCCTTACTGAAACTTCCTACGGATTTTTGGAACCCGCACTCACGCTCGTCCACAAACAATTAATGGTTAATAATCCACCATTATTACACATTAACACTCGAAGAACACACAAGTTTAGGAAAATAATTCAACACAGATAACCTGACGTCTCAAGATGGCCGCCAAAACTCTTGCAGCGGGTTACAACAAATAGCTAATAACTATCATCAGGAGCTACAATCAAAAACCAATCGATAGTTATCACTTGAATGAATCGACAACAAAATTATCCAGGTTTTTTTTTTTTTTTTTATTGTAGCTCGACATGTGACAACACTCCGCCTGATGTAAAGCTAGAGTGCGGTCCATGAATGGAAACAACTGCTACCACAGAGAAATCTCTACGGGCTGCAGTCGCCTCCACTATGCCGGCTTGAGGAGACGAGCATGTACCATCTAGATTGACAGTGCACACTCCTCTCTTATACCTGGCTACTTTCAAACTATCCCCGAAACAGTCACTTCACGGGTGTTACATTCGAAAGTGGTACTGCCCCAGGACGACAGACTGGACAAATAACCATCATCAGTCTGCCTACCACTCTTTAATAGTGCCTATAGGCATTGAGCGACCAAAGTACATATAACATCAGTTAGATTTTAACAAGGTT
Source organism: Tinea pellionella (assembly GCA_948150575.1). Lineage (NCBI taxonomy): Eukaryota > Metazoa > Arthropoda > Insecta > Lepidoptera > Tineidae > Tinea > Tinea pellionella. The sequence goes on from OX411273.1 coordinate 363,856, forward strand.
CGAACACGGGTCTCATCGATCGTTAGTCTTTGCTAGACCACTGGCTCTAACATAACTAACTTTCCGCCAATCAGACAATATTATGAAATAAATAAATAACGATTCTAATTGGCGGAGAAACTTCAATACGCGGTGAGTGCGTAAATTAAACACACTCGGCCCCTCATACAATATTATTTTTTCAGTCAAGATAAAGAAAAATAAAGCGATTTTATTGGTGAAAAGTATTGACATTACGCGGTGAGTCCGTAAAATAAATTTCACAATCGCTGTTTATTTTAAAGTATTGATAACCCACTATAAAGCGTGTTTTGTATAAGAACTTTAACCTTAAAACATTATGTTTATTAAATACATACATATAATATGTAGGAGTTATGATCGTCACGAAAAGGGACCTTTCTAAGATTTTTTTGTAGTTTAACATGTGACTTCAATTGAGGCCTCTCCAAATAGATCGATTCATTTAACATTCAAAAGCCAATCGACATTTGTCACTTGATCGAATCGAAAACAAATGGATTTGACGTTTCGTTATCACTTGGGTGACGGTGAAACGTCACATCCCATATATATGGCAATTTTTTAAGGGTAGTTCGAAATGGATATTAGATGATATATCCTACTACTTTTGTTTCGAAACTTTGGCCCTTTCTCGTTCCGTTCCGGAGATAGCGCGTTCCGGACGGCCTCAAAGAGTTAGCTAACACCCACTAACACCTCTGCAATTGCTCCAAGTGATGACAGTCTGTAAGTCAATGAGTGAGTGGTAATAATAATAATAATAATTTATTGGCTTTGAAAAGGGTATTGTTTACAGTTGTTGTTGGTAATAAGTCCTCCTTACTCAGCTATATATTAGTAGCTATATATCAGTCAGCTATATATGTCTAGTTGGGTTAGTTATAATTATTTTATAAGTCATTATTACATTACACATTAATAGTAATCGAACTTTGTGTTGAGTGTTTGGCGCGCTTTTGCTCGGGAAGGTTGTGTAAAATTGGTGTTATTTTGCGTAATTTTATGCTGCGCTTGTGAGTAATTGTGGAAACATTAAAATTCACTCTATATGAGGCAACGGAAGCGGGTTTTTTTTTGTAGTTATTCCATGCCGCGAAAACGCTCATATCGTGACGTGACCAGTGAGTTGCCGCCAAATACTCCAAGAAAGCGTCAAATTGCAAAAAACATTAAGAATTTACTACTCGACATTGGCAGAATTGTCGTTGTTATGACATTTGAGGCCATTTATACAAAAGAAGGAGAAGAAGAAGAACTTTGTGTAATAAACGCGATAGTAAGCTGAATAAATCGTACCCTTTTCTTACTGAAACGTAAAACTTTATATTTTGTTGTGGCTATTAGGTATTCTATATCGCTATACAAACGATGACATACAAATGACTTTCGTCTAGAATCTATCTAGACTTTTGTAAAGGCAATATTGAATAAAGTTTGTTTAAAAAAGTACGAGATTTTTGTAACAATGTGGTTCAAATTTTTATGTTATTCTTTGCTCATAGACGTCTTCATTTGCAATCACGTTAATGCGTAAGTTAGTTGTTTAATTCTTTAATTGTTTCATATCAAGGGATCACTGCCTATGAAACAATTAAATTATTTTTAAAAAACTGTTTTTTGGCGGGTTTCTGGCGATGAATGTTATTGATCTTGAATTATTATCATATTATTTATAGTGTAAGTAATAATGATGGATTGCTATTCATGAACATGGGTGAGTGTAGACATAAGATTCAAAATGTTTTATTTTCCCCCCAAAACTCCCTCGTATTAAAAATTCCACAAAACAAAACGCCAAACATAATATCAAAACTCTCCTATTTAATAATAGATGGCGCTGTTAACAATATTAACTCGAAATGTCAAAATGTTCCCTGAAATACGTTTCAATTCTTACTATAAATACTATTCCACATTATAATTACAATTTATGTTGACGCTTCCTTCTCTTGATATTTGATACAGAAAAAGTACTTTTTAAAAGTGTCGCGTTTAAAGTTAGTAGTAAATGTTGCAGGATGTTTTCCTTTATTATTATTTACTTAATGTTTTAAGATTAGATTATGCAATTATTTATCTGTTTAAATATGTATTAAAACAAATCGGTTTTAAACGTCGACGATAACACAGCTTATCGATTCTAATAATAACTCCTAAACAATTCAAGGAAAAAAAAAGGTAAGACTTCACGATAATTTTTTTGTCAACTCTCTAATAATTAAATATAATTCTAATTCGATTCTAATAGATGCATCTTATATTAAATTTTAACATATATATATTTTATTTTAGGCAATTAGTCGGTTTTCGTTTATTTTAGAGGTTATTAATTGAATCAACAGGTGAGACAGTTTCTTTTTGCAAAAATCAGCTTTGTTATATTATAAATGTGGCCGTATTCTAGCAGTAGAGGACAAACCTCAAGATCGATCAAACCCCATTAAGTTCCGACCAATGTAACTATGTTATATGTACTTTGGTTAAAGAGTGGTAGGCAGACTGATGATAGTTATTAGCCCAGTCTGCCGTGTTAGGGTAGTACCACCACTTCCAAATTACACACCCGTGAAGTGACCTTGTCTCATTTCAGGAACAGTTTAAAAGTAGCCAGTGTCTATCTGGATAGTGCACATTCGTCTCCTTAAGCCGGCATAGTGGAGGTAACCGCACCGCGCTCTAGCTTAACATCAGAGCTGCAATAAAAAAAAAAGAATGTGCAGATAGTGGTGTTTATGAGTTAGATTTAATAATACATTTTTTTTATAGAAATATGACGAAATTTTACGACACTATCGTCGTTGGTATGGGTGCTTCCGGTGTTGCAGCACTTAATGTTCTAAGCAAAGCCGGAAAGAGTGTACTGGGACTCGAAGCTGCAGATTATATTGGGGGCAGAGTGAAAACGGTGAATTTTGGTAAAGGAGTCGTCGAAATTGGGGCTGAATGGTGTGTAGAGAAAACAACAATTATTCTACTCAATCGCCTCCGCTATGCCGGCTTGACGCATTTATTTAAGTGCTCTGTCTCTCTACATGCAAAATTATACACTCGGAGTGTTATACTTGAAATCACTCCATCTTTTTATATTATAGCTCGACATATAACAACACTCCGCCTGATGTAAAGCTAGAGTGCAGTCCATGAATGGAAATCAACTGCTACTACAGAGAAATCTACAAGCAACAGTCGCCTCCACTATGCCGGCTTGAAGACACTAATGTGCACCTGGCTACTTCCAAACGCGAAGGTCACTTTACTTGAAAGTGGTTGGGAAATCCCATCATTGGCAGGCTGGGGTTAAAAGCCATCATCAGTCTGCCTACCACTCTTTAATGAGCGACCAAAGTACATATAACATAGTTACATTGGTCAGAATTTAGGGAGGTTCGAACACGGGTCTCGATGATCGTGAGTCCACGCGTCTGCTTTCAATACTGGGCTAATAACCATCATTAGTCTGCCTACCACTCTTTAATGAGCGACCAAAGTACATATAACACAGTTACATCGGTTGAACTTAGCGAGGTTGGAACTTGGGACTAATCGATCGTGAGTCCACGCGTCTGCTTTCAATACTGGACTAATAACCATCATCGGTCTGCCTACCACTCTTTAATGAGCGACCAAAGTACATATAACAAAGTTACATCGGTTGAACTTAGCGAGGTTCGAACACGGGACTAATCGATTGTGAGCCCACGCGTCTGCTTTCAATACTGGACTAATAACCATCACCAGCCTGCCTACCACTCTTTAATGAGCGACCAAAGTACATATAACATAGTTACATTGGTTAGAACTTAGCGAGGTTCGAACATGGGACTAATCGACCGTGAATCCACACTCTCAATACTGGACTAATAACCATCATCGGTCTGTCTACCACTCGTTAACAACGTTTATAATTTAACAGGATACACGGCGAACGTCCAAGCAAAGTTTTTGATTTAGCGAACGAATACAAAATACCAATCGTACAGCAAGACTTGACAGCCGAAACGTTTCGTAGCGACGGCTCCGTCCTCGACTCTGAACTACTGAACGAGCTCTACGGATTCTGTATTAATATTGTTGATTATCCACCGACCGTACCCGAGCCTCTTGGAGACTACATTACGTTTAAGTATGTAGTAGGGTGGAATAATAAAGCTAGAGTGCGGTGCATGAACGGAGACAACTGCTACTACAGATAAATCTACGGGCAGCGGTCGCCTTCGCTATGCCGACCTGAGATGAGTATGCACCATCCAGATTGACAGTGCACACTCCTCTCGTTATAGCTGGCTTGAAAGTAAACGTGACAAGGTCACTTCACGGGTGTTACATTCGAAAGTGGTGGTACTACCCCAGGACACGGCAGACTGGGCTAATAACCATCATCAGTCTGCCTACCACTCTTTAATGAGCGACCAAAGTGCATATAACATAGTTACATTGGTCAGAATTAGCGAGGTTCGAACACGGGACTCATCGATCGTGAGTTCACGCGCCTTACCTCTAGACCACGGCTACTTCCAAACTGAACCCGAAACTAGGTCACTTTTTTTTATTGTAGCTCGGCATGTGACAACACTCCGCCTGATGTAAAGCTAGAGTGCGGTCCATGAATGGAAACAACTTCTACTACAGAGAAACCTGTGCGGGTAGCAGTCGCCTCCACTATGCCGGCTTGAGGAAATGAGCATGTACCATCTTAGATTGACAGTGCACACTCTCGCTATGCCTAGCTACTTTCAAACTATTCCCGAAACGCGACAAAATCACTTCACGGGTGTTACATTCAAAATCCCGTAAATCATTTTTTTTTTAAATTGTAGCTCGACATATGAACAACACTCCGCCTGAAGGCAAAGTACGAGGTTGTATTTACGCTGCGACGGCGTAACGCGAAATCCACCAAAAAACCATCACCGCTTTCGAATGACCCTTCTCGCGTTTCGGGAGCAGCTCTCTCCTCAGGCCGGCATAGTGGAGGCGACTGCTACAATTAAAAACAAAAAACTATTACGTACGCATACACCCCCAATAACTCCTCTCATGTCGGCGTTTAAGGTCCGTTTGCACCGGAAGGCCCGTTAAAGTTACTTTAACGATTACTTTAACGGCGACGACGTAACCGTTAAACGTTTACATTTACTCCACACGCGTTGCAATATCGCGTAAATTCATTTTGTTATCGATAAAAGGGTGGCTGATTTCGAAAAAATAATAGAAAAACATATTTGGCTTCTTTTCATACATTTGATGTTAGCGACATCGGTTTAACTATTACTTTAACTAAGCCAAGATTCGCTGGTTACGGTTAAGGTTAAAGTAAACGTCAAAATGACAGGCGCGACGATGGTGCAATGTACAATGTCAACGTAACAGTTAAAGTAAACGTTAATGTCCATTTGCACCATATGACTTAACTATTACTGTCACGTTAAAGTAATGGTTAAAGTTAAAATTGGTTTGCTTCAAAAAAAATCTGTCACATTTGACGATTACCTTAACCGTTACTGGCGAATTTCGGCCGGTCAAAGTTAAAGTAATAGTTAAATCAATGTCGCTAACGTCAAATCTTTGAAAAGCCGCTCTTGTTTGTATTGAGAGAATTCATTTCAATCTTGTATTATTTATCTAAATTTGTTCTTATATCTAGTTATCTATTTGTATCTTGTATAGTTCATCAAACATACAGTTTATTTTCCAGAAGAATTCTGAGATTATCCATTACTCAGTTGCTTCTTTGACTATCTTTTATAAATATTTTGTAAATACTAAAACACGATACAAATTTTTCTGTGGTGCAACGCGCGTGGAGTAAAAGTAAAGGTAACTGTCAAAGTTAAAGTTAAAGTTACAGTCAAAGTTACTTTAACCGGCCTTCTCTGGTGCAAACCACCCTTACTCTTTCTATTATAGATTAAAGGAACATCTACAAGATCGTCCCGAAATATTAAACGACGAGGAATTTATGACCGGTTTTCTGGACTTAATGAATTTGATGGTTAACAATTACGAATCTACGACTGATTGGAACGAAGTCAGCACGTCGTCCAAATACACGCCGCTCGATGGCTGCCAACACTGGTCTTGGAATGTACACGGCTACAGAACGCTATTCGATATTTTATTGGTAAGTTGGCACTAATAAATAAATAAATTATTTATTTCACAAATTCAACATAGGGTGGTTTGCACCAGAAGGCCGGTTAAAGTAACTTTGACTGTTACTTTAACTTTGACAGTTACCTTTACTTTTACTCCACGCGCGTTGCACCATCGTGTAAATTAATTCGTTATAGGTAAAAGGGTTGCTGGTGTAAATGAATTCTCTCAATACAAACAAGAACGGCTTTTCAAAGATTTGACGTTAGCGACATTGATTTAACTATTACTTTAACTTTGACCGGCCGAAATTCGCCAGTAACGGTTAAGGTTAAAGTAATCGTCAAAGGTGACAGATTTTTTTTGAAGCAAACCAATTTTAACTTTAACCATTACTTTAACGTGACAGTAATAATTAAGTCATATGGTGCAAATGGACATTAGGGTGGTTTGCACCAGAAGGCCGGTTTAAGTAACTTTAACCATTACTTTAACGTTTACTTTAACCATTACGTCTACATTATGGTTTATATTTACTCCACACGAGTTGCACCATCGTCGCGCCTGTCATTTTTGACGGTTACTTTAACCTTAACCGTAACCGGCGAATCTTGGCTGGTTAAAGTTAAAGTAATCGTCAAACCAATGTTGCTAACGTCAAATGTATGAAAAGAAGCCAAATATGTTTTTCTATTATTATTTCGGGATCAGCCACCCTTTTAACGATAACAATATGAATTTACACGCTATTGCGATGCGTGTGGAGTAAATGTAAACGTAACCGTTAAAGTAATCGTAAAATGTAACAGTCAAAGTAACTTTAACGGGCATTCTGGTGCGATTGGCGAATCACTCCCAAAATTCCGTTAGAAGTTTGAAATTTAAAACTGCAATTGCAATATTCTTTCAGAACAAAATTAATAACGGTACGGGGTTACCAGCAGATATATTATTAAATAAAGAAGTAGACAATATAGAATGGAGTGACGATTCGAATAAGGAAGTGACGGTTATATGCAAAGATGGTTCCAAATTCAAAAGTAAAAACGTTATTGTAACTGTTTCTTTGGGTGTTTTAAAACACAGGTAAAGTTTATGATTGTAATAAAGTTCCATCCATAATTACGTCACAAGAATTTAATGATTTTTAAGTTAACATGAGCGGCCGTGGTCTAGCGGCAAGACGCGTGAACTCACGATTTTAGAGACCCGTGTTCGAACCTCACTAAATTCTGACCTCAATGTAACTTTGTTATATGTACTTTGGTCGCTCAATAAAGAGTGGTAGGCAGACTGGTGATGGGTATTAGCCCAGTCTGCCGTGTTGTGGTAGTAACACCCGTGAAGTGATTTTGTCGCGTTTCGGGTATAGTTTGAAAGTAGCCAGGTATAGCGAGAGGAGTGTGCACTGTCAATCTAGATGGTACACGCTCATCTCCTCAAGCCGGCATAGTGGAGGCGACTGCTGTCCGTAGAAATTTCGCTGTAGTAGCGGTTGTTTCCGTTCATGGACCGCACTCTAGCTTTCAATTTTTTTTTTCTTTTTTCAGACATACAACACTGTTTACGCCTAATTTACCAGAAGCGAAAGTGAGTGCAATAGAGCATATGACAATAGGTGTGATGGGAAAAATAATATTGTCGTTCGAAGAGGTTTGGTGGCCGAAGAACGTGACCTGGTACGGTTTCCTCTGGACGAGGGACGATAAGTCGAAAATATCACAAAATGACGCTTGGTTAACGAAAATCTTCGGATTCAGCACTCCTTTGGGTGCGGAGAACTGTCTGACGTTCTGGACATGCGGTGATTCTGGTAGACATGTTAGTATTATTTGAATTAACTGACAACACTCCGCCTGATGTAAAGCTAGAGTGCGGTCCATGAATGGAAACAACTGCTACCACAGAGAAATCTCTACGGGCTGCAGTCGCCTCCACTATGCCGGCTTGAGGAGACGAGCATGTACCATCTAGGTGGACAGTGCACACTCCTCTCTCATACCTGTCTACTTTCAAACTATCCCCGAAACGCGACAAGGTCACTTCACGGGTGTTACATTCAAAAGTGGTGGTACTGCCCCAGGACGACAGACTGGACAAATAACCATCATCAGTCTGCCTACCACTCTTTAGTTCCTGTTAATTAAATCGTCGTGTTTATAGTGTAGTTTTGTTTTGAAAATTACAATAGTTATTCATACAAAACACCGTTATTGTTAGGAAACACAAACAAAAGATATTTGACAAACTACGGGCAACAGTCGCCTCCGCTATGCCGGCCTGAGGAGACGAGTATATAGATTGACAGCGCACACTTGTCTAGCTATATATCGCTGTCTGCAGCTCCCCTTCTCTGACATTATCATTGTAGCTCGGCATGTAACAAGACTTTGCCTGATGTAACGCTAGAGTGCGGTCCGTGAGCGGAAACAACTGCTTGCTACAGAGGAATCGAGTACAGGCAACAGTCGCCTCCGCTATGCCGGCTTGGAGAGACGAATATGCACCATCTAGATTGGTACATTCCTCACGTTGTACCTGGCTACTTTGAAACGCGACAAGGTCACTTCACGGGTGGCACGTCCACCACCATCAGTCAAGATGGTGCATATTCGTCTCTCCAAGCCGGCATAGCGGAGGCGACTGGTGCCCGTAGAGATGTCTCTGTAGCAAGCAGTTGTTTCCGTTCATAGTTTGAATCTTTTTTATTATTGTTTTGCAGATTGAAACATTATCGAACGATGTAGTGAAACGTAAAATAATGATTTTGTTAAGACAATTTGCTGGAAGAAGATTCAATATAACAGAACCTACAGATATTATTAGGTGAGTTATACTTTGTGAAATTTAGCTTGGGTCCTTATATGACAGATGCCAAAATGACTTTATTAGGGATGTGCTAGTGCAGTGATTCTCAACCACTGTGCCGCGGCACTTTTGTGTGCCGCGAAATTCTAAAAGTGTGCCGCCAAATTTTAGATAATATAATTATGTTAATATTATTAAATAATATGATTTAAAGAAAAAAAAATTGCATTACAAGTATTCTTATTATTAACTTGTAATTAATCCCTTAATAAACGTACTGTTATTTTTGTAGTACATATTATTTTATTTCGCACATTTAAAATTATTACCATAAACTATTTTACCTATAACACAAGGTAAGTAAATAATTTTTAAACTTATCTTTTTCTTTGTGTGCCGCCAAATTTTTAAATCGTGAAAAGTGTGCCGCATTAAAAAAAAAGGTTGAGAACCACTGTGCTAGTGTAAGGGTGGTTTGCACCAGAGAAGGCCGGTTAAAGTAACTTTGACTGTTACTTTGACTGTTACTTTAACTTTAACTTTGACAGTTATCTTTACTTTTACTCCACGCGCGTTGCACCATCGTGTAAATTAATTCGTTATAGTTAAAAGGGTTGCTGGTGTAAATGAATTCTCTCAATACAAACAAGAGCGGCTTTTCAAAGATTTGACGTTAGCGACATTGATTTAACTATTACTTTAACTTTGACCGGCCGAAATTCGCCAGTACCGGTTAAGGTTAAAGTAATCGTCAAACGTGACAGATTTTTTTTGAAGCAAACCAATTTTAACTTTAACCATTACTTTAACGTGACAGTAATAGTTAAGTCATATGGTGCAAATGGTCATAATGCATTTTACTTTCAGATCGTACTGGTATTCGAATCCGTTTACGCGCGGCAGCTACACGTACGACAGTTTGAATTTTACACAGTATCCCACCGCAAGAGTGGATCTAGGAAGACCTCTCAACAACTCCGATGGCACGCCGAAAGTTTTATTCGCGGGGGAAGCGACAAATGAGGTACAAATATGACAATCTTTTTTATTGTAGCTCGGCATGTGACAACACTCCGTCTGATGTAAAGCTAGAGTGCGGTTCATGAATGGAAACTAATGCTACTACAGAGAAACCTGTGCGGGCAGCAGTCGCCTCCACTATGCCGGCTTGAGGAGACGAGCATGTACCATCTAGATTGACAGTGCACACTCCTCTCGTTATACCTGGCTACTTTCAAACTATTCCCGAAACGCGACAGTCACTTCACGGGTGTGTAATTCGAAAGTGGTAGTACTACTCCAGGACGGCAGACTGGACAAATCCCCATCATCAGTCTGCCTACCACTCTTTAATAGTGCCTATAGCGACCAAAGTACATATAACAAAGTTACATTGGTACCGGTCAGAATTAGGGAGGTTCGAACACGGGTCTCATCGATCATGAGTTCACGCGTCTTACCGCTAGACCACAGCCGCTCTTAATATATAAATATAAAAGAAAGATAAATAAATATTGTTTGATGATTTATTTATTAGGTAACAATATACATATGAAAATATATAGTTTCAGAATTCGTTTAGAAACATACAAAAATCTAATATTAAAAATTGCACAAAAAGTTGTAAAATTGTATTCATTATAGTTACAAAAATTATGTGCCCTATTTTTCATCAAAATTGCATTTTTTGCAATAACATAAATAAAAGGGAATTCTGACCGTCTTAAATACACATCTAGATGTTATAAAATCGTGTATTTAAATGACGTTAAAATATCTCGCGACCCCAGATTTTTTTTTTAATTTGGGGTCACGACCATAGTTTAAGAAGGCCTGTCAAAAAAATGATACATTTTATTAAAATTACTATTGATTCATGTCTTGTTACAGCCTTGTATATTTTTGTTTTTCAGTATCATTTTTCTACTGTGCATGGAGCCATTGAAACTGGATTATTAGCAGCGGAAACTATATTAAATAATGAAAATAGAATAATAAAAAGTAAAATATAACTTATGCATCCCAAACTAATGGTTAATAATCCACCATTATTACACATTAACACTCGAAGAACACACAAGTTTAGGAAAATAATTCAAGACAGACAACCTAACTTCGCATTGCCGCCAAAACTCTAGGAGGCCATGATTTTTTATTTTATTTTAGATTTTTTATGGCATTATAACAATTTGCCATTGTCAAAGTAAATATTTGCATCAAGTTAATATTATTGTACGTCACAAGTCATTCGTGCAACACGCTAAACAGTCTCAGTCAAGTCAAAAATAGCTTCAATAAAGTGCTAGAATCTTTACTAAAACTTCCTACGAAGTTTTAGAGGGAAAATGAAAACAAACGTTTTCTCCTTTTGAATTGTTTGCCCACAGACTCACGCACGTTTACGAACACTTAATGGTTAATAATCTACCATTATTACACATTAACACTCGAAGAACACACAAGTTTAGGAAAATAATTCAAGACAGATAACCTGGCGTCTCAAGATGGCCGCCAGAACACATTTAGCCCGACATTATTTCAGTTACGGTTGCCAGCTGTCCGGTTTCTGAACGGACGTGCAAAAACTAGTTAGACTGAATATGGCAGTCTAAACACTTTTACAAATTTTTGAGGTTATGTTTTTTTTTCTCGACACTTCTGGCAACCCTAAATTTCCATCTGAGGAATAAGTATAAGCTTACATTTACGTAGTCACTGGATGAGAGTGAGATTTCTCCAGCAATAGGATCACTTGACTTGTTTTTTTTACCTTGGTTGTTAAATAGTCTCATTGGTGGAGACTTTACACCGTGAGATCGTAAATGTAAACTCGTACTTCGCCCTCAGACATTAAGCTAGTGCAACACACGAGCAGGAACAATCGCTACTAGAGTGTCTCCAGGTAGCAGTCGCCACCGCTATACCGGCTTGTGATGAACGAGCGATATGCGTCTATTTAACGTTTTGTGACATAATGTTAATACGTATTTTATAAAAATGTAATTAATTTCGTTTATTATATTGAATAATAAAAATCTTATAGTTTTATTTATTACATCTATTTATTTTTAAAATTACACATTAATCGAATTACGCAAACCAACTAAGAATAAGACTAAACTTGCAGCCAACTTCACTTCAAACAACCTCAAGGGCTAATGTCAAAAGCCAATAGACAGTCGTCACTTGACCGAATCGAAATCAAAATGTATGGGATTTGACGTTTAGTTATCACTTGGGTTATGAAACTATCTTACGTCACTAACACCAGGGGGGCTATTGCGGACGCGAGCACACCGTGAGTCACGGTGACTATCTGGTTTCCTTCCGGCACTATTTGTAAGTGCCGGAAGGAAACCAGATATTCACCGTGACTCACGGTGTGCTCGTGTCCGCAATAGCCCCTCTGTACACATCATCTTCCATCTACCAAGACAATCGCACAGGTGCCGTGTAATGTAGTAGAGGTCGTTAATTTTTAGCTAAATGCGATTCTAAACAAATTAATTTATCCTGTACAATACAGTCGTTATTGGAAATACTAACCCACCTTCCATACAAAACAATCTTAATTAGTATAACGAGAGGAGTGTGCACTGTCAATCTAGATGGTACATGCTCGTCTCCTCAACCCGGCATAGTGGAGGCGACTGCTACCCGCACAGGTTTCTCTGTAGCAGCAGTTGTTTCCATTAATGGACCGCACTCTAGCTTTACATCAGGCGGAGTGTTGTCACATGCCAAGCTACTATAAAAAATAAAAAAAATACAACCTTCTGGAAATTAAAGCGAGAAGAATTCCCCCTGCCGCGATTTCCGCTCCTCATCCAAAGCACTTCATACTAAATACAGTGTAAACTCGATTTAACGACAAACTCCTTAAAACGTCGAAATTACCTAACTACGGTTGGTTTACATTGTTGTCCATACAACGATACACTCTATGTAGCATCACACCAACTCTAAATAACGACCACAATATGTCCTTATTAAACAATAAACAGTACTTTCCAGTTGCCAAAATTAATAACAACTGCAGCTGTGTACGTTCTTTTGTTGCTTTATTGTCTAGCCCGTATTTACCTCGACTGTCGGCATCATACGGATCGAAGATTCTGTCATTAGGTTGTTATGCATAATGTTATATATACTTTATTGGTAAATCTAATCTAAATCTAAATACTTATATAAAATGCTAATGTTAGTACGTAAATACAGGGTTTTCTCTATGATCACCAACTCCAATCTACTTCCCGTTGGGGTAGTAGATGCTTCTTGGTCTCCTGGTGAAAGTAAGGGAGTTTGGACGCGGTGGGTGGAAGAGGGTGGGTGTGGGAGGCGAAAATCTTAAAAAATGTATATCGGTCCTTTTCTAACTACAAAGTATAGAGAGAGAGAGTACTAAGTATAGAGTTCCAAAAATGTTTGAAATAATCTTGAAAACTCCAAAATGTGTGCAACTGTTACAATTTATCTAGAAGGTTCTAAAAGCTTCAAGAATGATCTAGAAAGTTCCAAAACGTTATTAACTGCTAAAATCGATATACAATGTTCTAAAAAGTTCTACAAATTTCCGGAATGATCTAGAAAGTTACAAAATGAGCGCAATTGTTAAAATCGATATGGAATGTTCTAGAAGGTTCTAAAAATTTCAGGAATGATCTAGAAAGTTCCAAAACGTTATCAACTGCTAAAATCGATCTAGAATGTTATAGAAGGTTCTAAAAATTTCAGGAATGATCTAGAAAGTTCCAAAATGAGCGCAACTGTTGAAATCGATCTAGAATGTTCTAGAAGGTTCTAAAAATTTCAGGAATGATCTAGAAAGTTCCAAAATGAGCGCAACTGTTAAAATTGTTGATTCTAAGTAAGTAAGTTCTAAAAACTTCTAGAATTATCTACAAACATTAAAAATGTGTATAGCTGCTAAAATCGATGTAGAATGTTCTAGAAAGTTCTACAAATTTCTGTTTACACATTTACTAGAGTATTCCTGATTTTCAATTAGTTAATTAATTTGATTTGATTAACTCTATAAACGGTGTTATGTTAAATGGTCAAATAAGTCTCTCAATATCTAAGATAGAAGTCTACAATAAAAACGGATCCTTTATTACTTTTTATACCATTAAACATGCGATGTATTTTGACCCGAGCAACGCCGGGGGTTTCGTCGCTAGTAATATTATATTAGTAAAATAATATTGATTTTTCTTCTCTCCGTTTAACGACAACTCTCTATAACGCTATAAAATAAGTCCCTTCAGTGTCGCTATATAGAGTTTACACTGTATATGAAATAATCGTATCTGCTTCCGTCATCACAAAAAAAAAACGACAATCAAATCTTAATGTTCGGCATTTTTTTAATCAAATCAGATATTTGGTTGAAAGCCATAAAATTATCAGTAAAAATATCCCAATGAAAGTATGGTGGATGTATCTCCGCATTGCCCAATTTTAAGACACCATCAACGTCTTCCACTGGCAGGAGGTTCGTCGTTAACCATTCCAAGAGAGCTTTTTTGCGTACGGCAACATCTTCACGTGCGTATGTAATTTCCGGAGAATTTTCTTCTTTGATATCTTTATTATAAGTTATTCCTTGTATCATATGGCCAGGTATAAGCAGTGATTTATTTTCTTTGTTACTATGCCGTATTATTAGGCTGAAAATTAATAATAAATATATTTTACTTTTCATTGAAGTAGTAGCGCCACTTTCGAATGTAAAGCGGCTGTGGTCTAGTGGTAAGACGCGTGAACTCGATGATGATCGATTAGACCCGTGTTCGAACCTCGCTAATTCTGACCAATGTAACTTTGTTACATGTACTTTGGTCGCTCAGTGTCTATAGGCACTATTAAAGAGTGGTAGGCAGACTGATAATGATTATTTGTCCAGCTGTTGTCCTGGGGCAGTACCACCACTTTCAAATGTAACACCCGTGAAGTGACCTTGTCGTGTTACAGAAATAGTTTGAAAGTAGCCAGGTATAGCGAGAGGAGTGTGCACTGTCAATCTGGATGGTAACATGCTCGTCTGTTGAAGCCGGCATAGCGGAGGCGACTGCTGCCTGTAGAGATTTCTCTGTAGTAGCAGTTTAATGGTAAAAATTAAAATTGGGTTGCTTCAAATAAAACCTCTCAGTTTTGACGCTTACTTTAACGCTAACCGTAACCTAACTTAGTCACATAATGTTTTTCTATTAATTTTTCGGGAATGTACTCCTAATTACACCAGCCACCCTTTTATTGATAACGATATGAATTTACACGGTGGTGCAATACGCGTGTGGACTAACCGTTAAAGTCATCGTAAAACCGAACAAAGTAACTTTAACAGGCCTTTTGGTGCAATTCAACTTAAGTTTGTAAGCTTCGGTAATAAGTACGTAATCGTGAAGTTAGTTTGCCAAAATAGTGCTTGTAAAAACATAAAAAGGTGCTCACCTTCCACTAACAGAGTCGACACTTCGCACAAAGCCCGTATAACTAACGTCTTTGACTAAACGTACTGTTGCGAGATTATTCAGCATTTGTTCAAGCTCTAAAGGGTTTTTATCACTTAATAGACCTTCTAACGTTATGAGAGACATATTTAGGTGTAATTGAAGCTAAACAATTAGGTTATAGTAGGTACAAATATGTTAGGTAGAAAAATGTCCGTCTAACTCTCTTTGGTCTAACTGAAGACCACAGAACATTAATATTACACAATTAACATTATCCGCTGAAGATAATGAACACTGCTAATGAAGCACAGACCCAGTGTTTACAGTCACAAACTATATGCTATAGTTCAGTCTTTGAAATCACGTTCAGTTTGACATTTTAAAGTAGTTATTTTACTTCAAAATTTATTATTTCTACTTTTTCTACTCGATACTAGATGGCGTGTGTGAATTTTTAGTAGGATTATTAAAAATCGTTTTCATTCGTGAGAAAGAAATGTTATTTGAGATTAATATTATAGAAATTTCTCTTGAGCCAAACTAATGGGTTATACCAAATTCTTTACGTGTACAAATTGTACGTGAATTTCACCAATCAAATAATATTATAATGACCGCCGAGATAAGAATTGTTTAATAAAACGATCCTATTGGTCGAAATTTTCCACTTTACGCCGTGATATATGTAAATGTAAATTCATACTTTGCTTTCTGTGTAGACTTATTATTACTATATATTATTTATTACTATAAAATAAATTTGAATTAGAGTTTACTACCGTCAAAGAAACAAAATAAATAAAGCGAAAAATTGCTTTTTTTTCTCTGCCTTAAAATTTTTTTCAAAAGTTGAAACATGGCGTCTTCGTAACCTAATTTTTTCCTGGCTGTGTTTGTGTGACGCCGGCGGGAGGAATGCTGGAATGAAAAGTTTTATGTGATAATAACAAAATGGAGAAAAAGTTAAACGATGACAGAAATCTGATGTTTTTAATATTTCGATCATGTCGACTTTGTGGTGGAGGCGGAGGCTACAAAATGCCTCTTGTTACTCCTGCTGCACCACTGAAAAACTCGGGTGTAGATTTACTACAGAAAATACGTGAATGCGTACAAATAGAGGTAATTTCAATGCATATATTACATATCAATTAACTTAGAAATAACAACTTGTAAGTAGAGAAGTATTTTTTCCGAATTGCGCTTTGTTTTTGTTGTTTGTTTTAATTTGTGACAATAATACTATTTGGAAATAAGCTGATTATAGAAGAGTGGGAGTTTTAGTTTCTATTTGTATTCATGTTTTATTAATTACGTTTTTGGAGAACAAAAACAAACAGCTAGCTGACTTTGTACTATTTGAAAAGGATAATTGCCATTCCATATCGAATAGTTTGTTAACAAAACAATATTCTAACATAATATCCGGTTACGATTTTAACTGATGACCTTAGAAATTCGTGTAAATAATTATTGCGTTAAATCAGACACAGTTAAAGCTTCAATTTGGTACCACTTTCATGCAACACTCCATTTTAATACAAACACAAATGTGACTAACCTATTCGTAACGGGTGGAAAGATTCTGACAATTAAATATAATTGTGTATTAAAAGTGATTTTAAAATTAGTTTAAGTGTCTGAGAACCTTTGGTAGCGCGTTTGAAATCTACCTGGGACTGATTTAACATAATAATTATCAACTGGAAGTATCTCAAAGTTTTAAGGTCTGTCCTCTAATAGCTAGCCTAATATCTGATTGTTTTCATCAATATTTAATTAGGTACATCAAAATCTGACTAAAGTCAAAAGCATTCAACAGTTGTCACTTAGCACAAGCTATTAAAGAGTGGTAGGCAGACTGATGATGGTTATTAGCCCAGTCTGCCATCCTAGTGTAGTACCACCACTTTTGAATTACACACCCGTGAAGTTACCTTGATCTTGACAGTTTGAAAGTAGCCAGGTGTAGCGAGAGAAGTGTGCACTGTCAATCTAGATGGGGCATGGTCGTCTCATCAGACCGACATAGTGGAGGAGACTGCTGCCTGTAGAGATTTCTCTGTAGTAGCAGTTGTTTCCGTTCATAGACCGCACTCTAGCTTTACATCAGGCGGAGTGTTGTCACGTGCAGGGCTATAATTAAAAAAATCTAGACCATGGCCGCATTAAAATTCCTAAACCTGACAATGTGTAATATTGTTAATTCCAGGTCCAGCAGGATGACCACATGCCTCCGTTAATATGTGAATTATGCGTTGACAAGATAAATGATTTTTATGAGTTTCTCGAAATGTGCAGACAAACTGATAGGGATACCAGACTCAAATTAGGCCTGCCGTTGGTCACACTTTCTACTGGTAATGTAAGTATATACAATTTTTTTTTATTGTAGGTCGGCATGTGACAACACTCCGCCTGATGTAAAGCTAGAGTGCGATCCATGAATGGAAACAACTGCTACTACAGAGAAATCTCTACAGACAGCAGTCGCCTCCACTATGCCGGCTTGAGGAGACGAGCATGTACCATCCAGATTGACAGTGCACACTCCTCTCGCTATACCTGGCTACTTTCATACTATTCCTGAAACGCGACAAAGTCACTTCACGGGTGTTACATTCGTAAGTGGTGGTACTGCCAACATGGCAGACTGGGGTAATAACCATCATCAGTCTGCCTACCACTCTTTAATAGTGACCTTAGTTAGATTGGTCAGAATTAGCGAGGTCCGAACACTGGTCTCATAGATCGTGAGTTCACGCGTCTTACCGGTAGACCACGGCCGCTCTAATTAATAGAAGCAATACATGTCGCGGTCCAGCTCCCAGTTCATCACTCTTTACATATTTTCCTTTCATCTCGCAGCACGATACTGAAAATTGCATATTGGGTACGACGGGTAACGTATTTTCGAATAATACAGAAAGCAAACCAGATATTAAGGTAAAGAGTAAATTGACGCCCAAGAAGATTGCAACGGCCGGTCCAGCCGCGTCCAAGAGGAGGTTGTCGCCGACACCAGAACCATACGTGAAGGTAACACCATTTGAGATGTAAAATTAAAAAAGAGCGGTCGTGGTCCAGCGCTAAGACGCGTGAACTCACGATCGATGAGTCCCGTGTTCGAACCTCACTAAATTCTGACCGGTACCAATGTAACTTTGGTCAAGAGGGGTAGGCAAACTGATGATCCAGTCTGCCGTCCGGGGGTAGTGCCACCACTTTCGAATGTAACACCCGTGATAGAACGTAGCCAGATAGAACGAGAGGAGTGTGCACTGTCAATCTAGATGGTACATACTCGTCTCCTCAAGCCGGCATAGTGGAGACAACTGCTGCCTGTAGACTTCTCTGTAGTAGCAGTTGTTTCCATTCATGGACCACACCCTCACATCAGGCGGAGTGTTGTCACATGCCGAGCTACAATAAAAAAAAAATGGGGAGGGACACGGAGTCTGCGGTAGTACCATCACCGCTTTCGAGTGGTCAGGCATGACGAGAGGAGTGTGCACTGTCAATTCATGTTCTACAGGCCGGCATAGTGGAGGTGACTGCCACCTTCGGGCATTTCGGAGTAGTTTCGGCTCTCACTCTAGCATAGAATCGAAAGTGTGGTCGTATTGACCTCCAGAGATGTCTAACTGCCGTTCTGGATGGTCCATATTCGTCATGTCGAGCTGGCATAGGGGAGGTGATGCGATTGGAGGGCGACAAGGAGTGGTATTAAGTTACACACCTGTGAAGTTACCTTGTTGGTTTAAAAGTGAAAAGACGAGAGTGAGTGACTGGTAACCTGGATTGCGCACATTCGTCTCCTCAAGCCGGCATAGTGGAGGTGTCTGTCGCCTTCAGACTTTCGGTCGGAAGACGGTCATTTGTAGTATTGCTACTGCACGGTTAGGGTTGTGAATTTTTTTTCAGCGGTTGTTGCTAATTCTTTGATTTTTTTTATATAGATCTCCGAGTCACCGATTCTGGAGAAGAAGAAGAAACCTAAAATTGAAGAGTCGAGGAGGAGTTCGAGGTTCAGCAATGATAATGATGTAATTAATAATATATTTTTTATTGTAGCTCGGCATGCGACAACACTCCGCCTGATGTAAAGCTAGAGTGCGGTCCACGCAAAACAACTGCTACTACAGATAAATTTCAATAGGCAGCAGTCGCCACCACTATGCCGGCTCGAGGAGACGAGCATGCACCGTCTAGATTGACAGTGCACACTCCTCTCGCTATACCCGGCTACTTTCAAACTGCTCCCGAAACGTGAACCTCCACTTACAAATTGTGAATCCCCAGTTTTTGTCACGCCAACGTAGACCCCCGTCGAGTCTCGTGGACCCCTTTGGGAACTAAGGATCTAGATGGCGCATGCTCGTCTCCTCAGGCCGGCATAGCGGAGGCGACTGCTGTCCGTAGCTTTGCATCAGTCTACCTACCGTTCTTTATTTTATACAGATCTCTGAATCACCGACTCCGGAGAAGAAGAAGAAACCTAAAATCGAGGAGTCGAAGAGGAGTTCGAGGTTTAGCAACGATAATGATGTAAGTAATGATGCCGTTAAAGAGTGGTAGGCATAGTGGTTAGTGGTTATTAGAACCAAGCTATATCAATCGAAAGTCGAAAGATATATCAATAGTTGTCACTTGATCGAATTGACAACAACATGTACGGGATTTGACATTTCACTGTCACCTGCTACTGTCAACTGTCCATTGACTTTTGACTTACTTGGTCGCTGAGTGCCTATAGGCACTATTAAAGAGTGGTAGGCAGACTGATGATGGTTATTAGCCCAGTCTGTCGTCCTGGGGAAGTACCACCACTTTCGAATTACACACCCGTGAAGTGACCATGTCGCGTTTCGGGAATAGTTTTAAAGTAGCCAGGTATAACGAGAGGAGTGTGCACTGTCAACCTAGAGGGTACATGCTCGTCTCCTCAAGCCGGCAGCCCATAGAGATTTCTCTGTGGTAGCAGTTGTTTCCATTCATGGGCCGCACTCTAGCTTTACATCAGGCGGAGTGTTGTCACATGCCGAGCTACAAAAAAAAAAAACATAAGCCCTAGGATGGATGGTATACATTCGTCTCATCAAGCCGGCATAGCGGAGGTGGATGCTGCCCATTGAGATTTCTCTCTGTAGTAGCAGTTGTTTCCGTTCATGGACCACACTCCTTTGCATCAGGCAGTTGTCACATGCCGAGCTATTTTTTTTTTAGCTCTTTTCTGCAACACTATCTGTCACAGTACGGACATTCAGCGTTGGTTGTGGGTTATTTGGTACATGTCCAGTGACATGTCCTTCTCAATAGAGAGAGAGGAGCTTCTTCTTAACTGCTCCCAGATTTGGGCTATGCTATAATAATCAGTGTAAAATTTTCAGTGTAAAAGTAATCCGGAGTCGTGTACGCCCGCCATGAGGCGTTTGACCAGACAAATTCGTAATACTGAGGTATCTTTACTGTATTTTGTCGTTTAGTCGCTTGGTGTCTTGTGATGTAGTTGTTTTTTTTTTGTTAATTCTCCCATTCTGGGAAGGCAAAGGGAACAAAGCCCATACAGCCGTGTCTTCAGTAATATAATATACAGGGGGGCTATTGCGGACGCGAGCTCACCGTGAGTCACGGTGACTATCTGGTTTCCTTCCGGCGCTATTTGTAATGTGATTGGACGAGCCACTGTCAACAGGGAACGCCCGTCGTGGCTCGTCCAATTACATTACAAATAGTGCCGGAAGGAAACCAGATATTCACCGTGACTCACGGTGAGCTCGCGTCCGCAATAGCCCCTCTGGTGTCCCGTAAGTAGTGGTGTCAACGGTATTTTACAGATAGAGGGGTTCAATATCTAGAATATAATTTGGTGATTTTTTTTTTATACCTTCTGGTTTAAAAGTTATGACATTTTTAAAGAATTATCATTTTTTCCCCCCTTTTATCACAAAACAGTGTTTTAAAAATATGTTTACAATTATTTTCACTGGTCTTTTTATTTAAGTGTGTTGAGAAAACACAGGGCTTTCTAATTAAAATGTTATTTGTAACCAATTAATAACCATGATTAAATAAAAAATTAAAATCTAAACCAGATTTAATTTATCAAATTTTAAGCAAAATATTTAAACGAAGCTGGTGTAAAAAAATTGTATGTAAGATTACGGGACCATTATTTTAAAAATATCTACAATTTACACGGATTCTAAAAACGTATAATAATGTTATATAATATTATAAACCACTACTTACGGGACATTCTGTATATATATCTCATTTGTTATAATTAGACATAGCCTTGTCTTCAGTATATATTTTTTTTTCGTCGCAATTATGTTATTTTTTCCAATTATTTGTTTAAAAATTTGTCTTAGTCCTGTAAATTATTTCATTTTTTTTATGTAGTTTTTGCAGTGTTTTTGATGTAGTTAGACTTTTTTTAAATTTGAGGGTTTTTTAATATATCCTGTTTTTTATATATTTTTTCGTTAAATTCTCCCATTTTGCAAAGGCAAAGGGGTCATAGCCCATGCAGCCTCTGTCTTTAGTGTTTGAATTTACAATTTGAATGTTTTCCTCGGAGTGTTTGGCGTTTACTTCAACATTATCGCAGCATATTGTACAAGTTAAATACCATTTTTACACAATAACAAACCACAAATTGTCTTCTTCTTCTTTTGTTAAATGGCCTCGGTTTGTCATAACAACGACAATGACAATCAAACAACGGATGTCGAGTAGTAAATTCTTGATGTCTTTGCATCAAATTGCAATGTTGTTTTACAATTTGACGCTTTCTTGGAGTATTTGGCGGCAATTCACCCGGTCACGTCACAATATGAGCGTTTTCACGGCGTGGGATAACCACAAAAAAAACCGCTTCCGTTGCCTCATATAGAGTGAATTTTAATGTTTCCACAATTACTCGCATAAAATTACGCAAAATAACACCAATTTTATGCAATAATAACCACTAAACTAATTAAGGAAAGGGATAAAAGCACCTCAACCTTCCCGGGCAAAAGCGCGCCAAACACTCCAATGTCCGTGAAACACTCTAGGTGAAGATTCTACCACTTTTATACTTGACTGAGACTTGACCCGACTGTTTAGTGTGATGAATGAACGACTCGTGATGCACAATATTATTAACTTGTTGCAAAAAATATTCACTTTGACAGTGGCAAATTGTTTTAATGTAAAACTAGAAATATTTTTTTTTCCACAGATAGATGAAGTGCGGCGTTCTCGACGCGACTCTAGCTTAAGTTCGGACGATATTTTTAAGAAGTATAGAGGGAAGGACGAGGTTAATAATCAGGTATCTTTTTTTTTTTTTTTTTGCAACAAGCACTCGTCACTTAATTGCTGTCTTGTTGTCACAGCACAAAAGTGAAATCACACCACCGATAAAACTGCTCCATTTTGTTTTTTTTTTTACCTTTCCCCTCAAAATAAACTTGTCTAATTGGTGATGAGTTCTGACTTTACGCTGTGACGGCGTAATTGTATAACATACTTGGCCTTCTGGTTAGAGAAGGAAAGAATTACAATCAACATGCTCAGTAGTGCGGAAAATAATAATGAATAAAAATTAAGTGCAAGTCAGACAATGGTTATTTGTCCTGTCTGCCGTCCTGTGGTAGTACCACCACTTTCGAATTACACACCCGTGAAGTGACCTTGTCGCGTTTCGGGAATAGTTTGAAAGTAGCCAGGTATAGCGAGAGGAGTGTGCACTGTCAATCTAAGATGGTACATGCTCGTCTCCTCGCACAGGTTTCCATTCATGGAGCGCACTCTAGCTTTATATCAGGCGGAGTGTTGTCACATGCCGAGCTAAAATAATAAAAAAATTGTGGGCCCAATTCTCTTAGGAGTATGGCCGTTCTCCTTTAGCGAGATTTGAACGCGGGTCTCCTCTATCGATAAACAATTGTTTTTAAAACTTTTTTTTTTTAATTTCAGGAATCAAAAACCGCCACACAAAAGAAGAGTATTTTGAAAAAGAGTCAAGTGAGTAGTTGTTATTATTAATTTATAGATTCGATTATGAGGCGAGGAGTGTGCACTGTCAATCTAGACGATGCATATTCGTCTCCTCGGGCCGGCATAGCGGGAGCGACTGCTGCCCGTAGTGATTTCTCTGTTAGTAGCAGTCGTTCCCGTTTGTGGACCGCACTTACATTCGAAAGTGGTGGTACTACTCCAACACGGCAGACTGGACATATAACCATCATCAGTCTGCCTACCACTCTTTAATAGTGCCTATAGGCACTGAGCGACCAAAGTACTTATAACATTGGTACCGGTCGAATTTAGCGAGGTTGGAACACGGGGCTCATCAATCGTGAGTTCACGCAGGCCAGTCTGCCTTTTTACCTAAAACATTCTAATTCAGTGTTTAAAGTTTTTTTTTATTTTTAGGCCAAATTGGAGCCGCCAGATGACAAAGCAAAAACGACCGAATCGAAGAAATCTGTCAAGTGTGTATTGCTTTTTTTTTAATGTAGCTCTGCATGTAAAACTAGAGTGCGGTCCGTGAACCAACACGGCAGACTGAGCTAATAACCCACATCAATCTGCCTACCGCTCTTTAATGAGTGACCAAAGTACTAACATAGTTACATTGGTCGGAATTAGGGAGGTTCGAACACGGGTCTCTAAGATCGTGAGTCCATGCGTTCTGCCGCTAGACCTAAGGTTGCCATGATGAAGTGTTGATATGATCACATCAGTCCCGTCCCGCGTGGAGACTCTCTCATCGAAGTTTCCCACGAAACGACTATAGAGTAATCTCCCACCAGGCAAGCAGTGTTGCCATCTTTAAATGATTTATTTTTCCTTGACAGAATCCACGGCAAGACACCGAAGGGCAAACAAACGGAGAAATGTAACGTTTGCAGTAAAAGTTGCCAAAAAATAGAAATGGCTACGCATATGTACATATACCACTACGTGCAGTACACGAAACCGGAGTAAGTTTATTATTAATTTTATACATACTTATTTTAGCACTCACTCACTGACTGACTCACTCGCTCACTTACTCACTTACTGACTGATTGACTGACTGACCGACCCACTCACTCACTAACTCACTTGCTTACTGACTGACTGGTTCACTCGCTGACTGACCCACTCGCTCACTCACTGACTGACCCACTCACTCGCTTACTGACTGACTGGTTCACTCGCTGACTGACTCACTTGCTTACTGATTGACTGGTTCACTCGCTCACTCTTTGACTGACTGACTGACCCACTCACTCACTCATTGACTGACTGACTGACCCACTCACTCACTCGTTGACTGACTGACTCACTCGCTCACTGACTGACTGACTGACTCATTCGCTCACTCATTGACTGACTGACTCACCCAGTCACTCACTGACTGACAATTTATGGTGAATTTGCCCCGTGCGCCCTCCAAAAAAAAAGTGAAATGTTGTGAATGTTCCGGAAGTCCGTTCCGTCCGATTCTGGAACACGTTTTATCCGCAACGGAACGAGATAGTGCCAAAGTTCTGGAACAAAAGTTGTAGGAAATGCCCTCTAATTTCTATTATTTTAAATGCTTTAATAACACTAGTCAACACTGAAAAATTTTCCAGAGTATTTCTACTTGTTTTTGATTAAATTAAGGGTGCTGATTACGAAAATAACACTGGTTTTTTTCTAGCAGTTCTAGTTTTAAATTTACATGCAGGTTAAAAATTGATACAAATGTATGATTCTTTTACTGACTTTATTTGAAATAGTTACTGTGGTTGAGAGAAAAAATGGTTTTTATAAGATTTTCTTGAATGAAGTGCCTGTACTAGATCCCGTAATGATTCCAGCAATAGTCGGCCATCATATGTATGTCCCACCTCCCTTGGTAACGTTCTTCCATCGTGCGAATATCCTGGTGAAACCTTTCACCTTGTTCTTCAATATAATCGCCAAGATTTTCAGGAAATCGATCCAAATGAGAATGTAAATATTGTAGTTTAATGCATGAGCTTGTAACATGAGTTACAACCTAGAAGTTTCAAATTAGATAACATATCGTTTACTAATTGTAAATAGTCTTCCGATTTATGATTCCCAAGAAGATTTTGAATCACAGAAACGAAACATTTCCAGGTTCGCATTTCAAGTTCGTTCATAGATTGGACAAAATTTGGGTCTTTTATCAGTTGTCTAATTTGTGGCCCATCGAAAATGCCTGCTTTCAACTTTTCGTTGCTCAGTCCAGTAAATTTTTCCGAGAGATAACCAAAACATTCGCCATCTTTATTAAGGGCTTTAACAAATTGCTTCATGCTGTTGATGATGTCGATGGTACTGGCACTAGTGACTGATCAGAGTGTGTAAGAGGCCTCTGAGCAAAAGACAACGTCGGATTTGACCACTTATCTCGATTTGCAGAGTTTATACCCGTAATGTTAACTATACAGAAATAACAGTCATCATGATGGTTAAGAGGTTCCCGCCAGATCATGGGTGTCTTAAACTTAAGAGCAGATCTTTTTCCACTCGACAATTGTCACGAAGAGACGACATAGTTTTGGCATACAGTATTAGGCACCCATGGCTTCTGTAGATTGCTAATATTCATTCCAAAGTAGTTAAAATACGTTGATTTAACGAAGTCCGTGATCGATTTACGATACTTTGCGAAGGTGTATTCAACACAAATAACACAAAAACTGTTTAGATCGTTTAAACAAAGTCTCTTCTTCGTTGCCATTGTTTTAATTGTGAAAAAAAAAATTAATACACTAGTTGAACTCAGTATGCACCGTAACCTTAAATATGGGTAGTTTGAAAATTTTTAAAAACTAGAGCTGCTACACAAATTCCAGTGTTATTTTTGGAATGAGCACATCAAAATACATCAAACGTGATAATAATATTTTTAGAAAATTTTATGAAATGGATTTTTGTTGGCCAGTGTAATTGATGATGTCTGGTTTTTTATTTAGTTAAACATTGTCTATTGATTGGTGAACGATGTGTTGATATAATTTAAATAATAAATTATTGAAAAAAACTAAGATATTATTTCGGAATGTTTTTTTTTTCAGTCTCGCATGCAACGCCTGTCGCGATTGGTTCCCCACGCCCGAGGAGATGGCCGAACATGACAAGTGGCATTCGGAAGGCAATTGCTACAGCTGCAAACAGTGCTACGATGACTTTGACACGTACAGAGAGTTCCTCGAGTGAGTTTTTAAGTGCCTTATTGTGAAGTTTGTGCCCGTATCTCGGACACAGAGCGACCAGAGTGCATATAACATTAGTTACTTTGGTCAGAATTTAGTGGAGTTTAAACGCTAGTCCACTGCTGCTTTATGTAGATTAAAGATCTGACCTCAATGAACTACGCTATATGTACTTTGGTCGCTTTTAAAGAGTGGCAGGCATAGTGATGATGGTTATTAGCCCCAGTCTGTCTCGTCCTGGGGTAGTACCACTACTTTCGAATGTAACACTCGTGATGTCACGTTTCAAAGTAGTTAGGTATAACGAGAGGAGTGTGCACATTCGTCTCCTAAGGCCGGCATAGTGGAGGCGACTGTTGTCTATAGAGATATATGTCATTTTCCTTTCAGCCACGTCCCCGTATCGTGTATTCCTATATTTGAGGTGTCCGATATGCAATGCGATGATTGTCTTCAGTACTTCCCCACGCTGCTGCTACTGCGCACGCACGACTGCTGGGGTGATGACGGGAAACCTGCAGGTGAGTCTGCAGTCACCGAGTTGAAATTGGCATCAGAGTTTTTTTTTTCCTCCTATTCTTTTTATGGCATTATGACAAGTTGCCACTGTCAAAGTAAAATATTATTGGGCATCACGCTAAACAGTGTCCCATCGTCGTGCCTGTCATTTTGACGGTTACTTTAACGCTAACCGTAACCAGCGAGTCTTGGCTTGGTTAAAGTTAAAGTAATCGTCAAACCAATGTCGCTAACGTCAAATGTATGAAAAGAAGCCAAATATGTTTTTCTATTATTTTTCGGGATCAGCCACCCTTTTAACGATAACAATATGAATTTACAAGATATTGCAACGCGTGTGGAGTAAATGTAAACGTTTAACGTTCGTCGTCGCCGTAAAAGTAACTTTAACGGGCCTTTCGGTGCAAACGGACCTAAGTCAAGTCAAAAATTGCTCCAGTAAAGTGGTAGAATCTTTACTGAAACTTCCCACGGAGTTTTGGAGAGAAAATGGTTTGCCCACACTCACGCACGTTCACGAACACTTAATGGTTAATAATCCACCATTATTACACATTAACACTCGAAGAACACACAAGTTTAGGAAAATAATTCAAGATAGACAACCTATTTTTTTTCTTTTCCAGATAATTGTTATAGATGTAATATGAAATGTGATACAGTGAGGATGAAACGCGAGCACGAGGCCGTTTGTGATTACAGGCCGAGAGGTGAGATAAACAAGTTGACGAAGGCAAAGGGGTCAAAGCCTATACAGCCTTTGTCTTTAGTATTTTAAATTTCTTACATATTTTATTTTACCCTGTGGCATATAAGCTGAAGTAAAGCTAGAGTGCGGTCCGTGAACGGAAACAACTGCTACTAGAAATAAATTTCTACCGGCTTGAGGAGAAGAGTACGCACCATTATGTTGACATTGCACACTTCTCTTTACTTGTACATTCAAACTGTGATAATCGCTTCACCGGTGTGTAATTCGAAAGTGGTACTACCACCCCAACACGGCAGACTGGGCTAATAACCATCATCAGTCTGCCTACCACTCTTTAATAGTGACCGAAGTACATATAACAAAGTTACATTGGTCAGAATTAGCGAGGTTCGAACACGGGTCTCTTAGATCGTGAGTTCACGCGTCTTACCGCTATCTGAACTGGTAGCGCCCCCTGTGCGAGTCGTTGGCTCAAGTAGTTGTTCTTTCTTTTCTCTTTTCCAGTGCTCGGGTGCCTAGTCGACCCGGAAGTGAAGTCTTTACTCCGTGAAGTGAGAATAAGGACGAGGAGATGCGATGAACTGTTGAAGAGGCGTGTAAGGAAGCGTTATTATGATGTGTCTAAAGTTGATAAAGTGAGTGGTGGGCATAGTGGTGGTGGTTATTATTATTATTATTTTTTTTATTGTAGCTCGGCATGTGACAAGACTCCGCCTGATGTAAAGCTAGAGTGCGGTCCGTTAACGGAAACAACTGCTACTACAGAGAAACCTGTGCGGGCAGCAGTCGCCTCCACTATGCCGGCTTGAGGAGACGAGCATGTACCGTCTTAGATTGACAGTGCACACTCCTCTCGCTATACCTGGCTACTTTCAAACTATTCCCGAAACGCGACAAGGTCACTTCACGGGTGTTACATTCGAAAGTGGTGGTACTGCCCCAGGACGGCAGACTGGGTTAATAACCATCATCAGTCTGCCTACCACTCTTTAATAGTGACTGAGCGACCAAAGTACATATAACAAAGTTACATTGATACCGGTCTTTAGCGAGGTTCGAACACGGGTCTCATTGATCGTGAGTTCACGCGTCTCACCGCTAGACCACGACCGCTCTAAGCCCCAGTTCCCGACATTTACGACTTACGCACCGGTGAAGTGACCTCGTCGCGTTTCGAAGTAGCCTGCTGTAACGAGAGGAGATTGCCGGAGGAGCGGAGACGGCTGCTGCCTGTAGTGATTTGTCTCTAGTAGCAGTTGTTTCCATTCACGGACCGCACTCTAGCTTTACATCAGGCGGAGTGTTGTCACATAATAATAAGCCAGTGCCTGAGCGACCTAAACACACAGTTACATTTGTTACAATCTAGTGGGATTCGAACATCGGTCTCTAAGTTTTGTTAAAGTAACTTTAACTATTACTTTTACGGCGACGACGACTGTTAAACGTTTACATTTACTCCGCACGCGTTGCAATATCGTGTAAATTCATATTGTTATCGTTAAAAGGGTGGCTGATCCCGAAATAATAATAGAAAAACACATTTGGCTTCTTTTCGTATATTTGACGTTAGCGACATTGGTTTGACGATTACTTTAACTTTAACGAAGCCAAGATTCGCTGGTTACGGTTAGCGTTAAAGTAACCGTCAAAAATGACAGGCGCGACGTAAAAGTAATAGTTAAAGTTACTTTAACGGATCTAAGTTCGCTGGACCATTGTTACTCCTAATGTTTTTTTTTTCTTTTTTGTTTCAGTATTACGGCTACGATGACGCTTTCGATTATCCTTACTCGGACCGCCCGAAGATGACGCCGTTCAAGGCCATGGTCAATATACAGGACGACTTCTTCTTTGACAGCGAGGATGTGGAGTACGTGCACTGGGACTCGGAGTCTGATGATGAGGTTTTGGCCGCTAAAGTCGGAAAAGTTGAGCCACTGTCGAGGTTATGTCTGAAGAAGATATTCTCGCGGTCTTGTCTAGGTTGGTTTCTTTTATTCTGGGAAGGTGCTGTCGCCTCCACTATGCCGGTGTTTTTTTATTGTAGTTCGGCATGTGACAACACTCCGCCTGATGTAAAGCTAGAGTGCGGTCCATGAATGGAAACAACTGATACTACAGAGAAAGCTGTCGCCTCCACTATGCCGGCTTGTGGGGACGAGCATGTACCATCTTAGATCGACAGTGCACACTCCTCTCGTTATACCTGGCTACTTTCAAACTATTCCCGAAGCGCGACAAGGTTACTTCACGGGTGTTACATTCGAAAGTGGTGGTACTACCCCGGGACGGCAGACTGAACTAATAACCATCATCACTATGCCTACCACTCTTTAATGAGCGACCAAAGTACATTGGTCAGAATTAGCGAGGTTCGAACACGGGACTCATTGATCGTGAGTTCACGCGTCTTACCGCTAGACCACGGCCGCTCTTATGACTAAGCACACTCCTCTCGTTTGCATCAAGTTAATATTATTTGTGCATCACACTAAACAAGTCTCAGTCAAGTCAAAAATTGCTCCAGTAAAATGGTAGAATCTTTACTGAAACTTCCCACGGAGTTTTGGAGGGATAATGGTTTGGCCACACTCGTACACGTTCACGAACACTTAATGGTTAACAATCCACCATTATTACACATTAACACTCGAAGAACACACAAGTTTAGGGAAATAATTCAAGACAGACAACCTGACGTCTCAAGATGGCCGCCATAATACCCTGAATTATCTCTTTGCTTACAGGTAAAGTGCCGAGAAAGCGCAAAAAGATCCGCTCCGATATCGATAAAGCAGAGTCGATATTATCGTCGATTATCGATAACGATTGCGACAGCACTAGTGTATTAACAACAGAAACTCAGAAGCGGACGACCTCCTTTAACATAAATTCTATTCTTTGCAACGATTTTGAATAAAACGATTTTTTTTTACGACCAATTTATAAAGTCTGGTTTACACTCGAGAAGAATCGAATCGAACTTAGGTTGAAAGAAAAAGAGGAATATACGGTACGTACGGCTAAAAAGTGGACCTCACATACTAGAGAGCGGCCGTGGTCTAGCGGTAAGACGCGTAAACTCACTGAAGAGACCCGTGTTCGAACCTCGCTAATTCTGACTGTAAACTATGTTATATGTACTTTGGTCGCTCATTAAAGAGTGGTAGGCAGACTGATGTGGGTCATTAGCCCCAGTCTGCCGTCCTGGGGTAGTACCACCACTTTCGAATTGCACACCCGTGAAGCAACCTTGTCGCGTTTAAGGAATAGTTTGAAAGTAGCCAGGTATAGCGAGAGGAGTGTGCACTGTCAATAGATGGTACATGCTCGTCTCCTCAAGCCGGCATAGTGGAGGCGACTGCTGCCCGCACCGGTTTCTGTGTGGTAGCAGTTGTTTCCATTAATGGACCGCACTCTAGCTTTACATCAGGCGGAGTGTTGTCACATGCCGAGCTACAATAATAAAAAAAGCATACCGTCTCCCTCGCGTTCTGCCAACGTGTTTCTATCTTTGTTTCGTGCGCATGCGTATAGGGTGCTGTAATAGTGCGAGTGAGTGCGTGTAGTTGTGTGTCCGTTGTGCTTACAATAGTAAATGACAGGGAATAGTACCGTAGCTTCCTCTATTTCTTTTAATCTAAGGAATCGAATCTGTTTTTTCCGCGTTCCTCTTTCGTGGACGAATCGAACCGACTTCCTGGTGACTCCGCGGTTTCGTATATTAGGGGCCGCCAATACGGCTCCGTCTGCTAATTATCGCGTTAATTAATGCATTACGTTGTTGTGGCCAAGGCTTGTACGAGCGAAACCTTTATCTAACACGTTTGTTATCGCGCAGTTGGAGCCGTGACATTCGGCTCACCTCACACGTACCACTTTCCACCGCCCACATTAGAAGCACAAAAAAGTGGTCGCCTGTGTGCGAGATTACAAAGTTAATATGGAATGTCGTGATTGTAAATTGTGGTCGGTTTCCACAGCGGTCGTCGTGCGTGGTTGTGGACGTCGCCCGCTAAACTGTCGCAGATGCTAACCGTACTCGCAAAAGTGTTCGGTACGGTCGGCAGTTCCACCAGATTACAACCACAGTTTTGTGCTTGTAAAGTCGTGCGTGTGAGTGAAGTCTTAACGTGAAAGCCAACACCTGAGCGTCCATACATTTTGTTTTACAACATTGTTTGAATCGTAGAAGATTTATGTTGAAATTAAGTAATTATATAACTTTCTCAGCACAGAATATATAAAATGCTTGTGAAATATAATAATTAGTGCTGAGAAAGTTATAAAATTACTTGATTTCAACATAAATCTGCTATGTTTCAAACAATGTTGTAAAACAAAATGTATGGACGCTCAGGTGTTGGCTTTCACGTTAAGTGGTCCATTTGGAATCTTGCATTTTCATCAAGCAAGACGAGTTCATACACTGTCCTGCAACGAGTGGATGGAGTCTGTAGTGTCTTGAGCAGGACACAACGAGCTTCCTGCCGTCCTGCATGGGTCTGTCTGACGCTATGCAGGATTGTGAATGGAGCCCTTATTGACTCTGTCAAGGCAGATTATTTTTTATGTTGGAATACTGTAAGGAAAAATTTATGTTTTTTTTTTAGATAAGTAATATTCCAAAATTATTTAATTTTAAGATTATTGTTAGTTTCAAATTAAAATATACATTTTAAGGTTACTGTTTTTTTTTATTGTAGTATACAGGAATACCCCGCTTTACGCGACCCGACAGAGCGTTTCTTGATCCATAAGAATTAGGAAAATAGAACAGTCCTAAAGGAGAATGCCCATTCGGATGAAAACGTGTTGATATAATTGAAATAAATTTGTAAAAAAAAATTACATAAATTGTTAACTATTAGATGCCAAGTGGGTCCAAAAATGGACGTTTTCCTTTTACAAAACGACTTCCTATTGACAATTGATATACAGGGTGTATCGGGCAACATGTAAAAAATTTCAAGAGATGACTCAGTGATTCTGAGCAGAAATTAATCTAACAAATATTCCTTTTTTTTATCCAAATGTCCACCTTTTCCTTGTAGCAACATACATAATTTACTACACGAACGTGTAGTCGTTGTGTCGTCGGGCGGTGCATCAAACAAATGACCTTGCCTTTGATCTCGCGCCGACAAGCCGTGTGCCGGCCCACCTGCAACGGCGGTCCACGTCGGCCGGTCTATTTATAGACCATTTGTTTTTGTGATAATACCATACACGAGAACTTTTATTTTTTGAGGGGTGTTCATCCCTCACTTAATATTTACCTTAATTTTTTTGTTGCATGATACACCCTGTATACGACTAGATGTGCAATAACGCTCCCAATGTGACGCAAGAGAAAAGATGACCGCAGTCACCTTTGGGTTCTCTGGCAGTCAGTATTTGACTTTAGTTTTTTTTATGTCATATATGAAGTATGCACCTCTAGTATATATCTCTATGCTATTGACTAAAAAATCCGTAGTAACTAGTATATATTATATATGTTTTGACTTGTGGCCCAGAGGCCCGAGTAAGTTTCCATTCTAGCTCTCACTATACGCCGTGAGCGCGTAAATGTACTCATACTTGGCCCTTTGACAATGTTGTTGACTGCTCGAATGTAAATATTATATAGAATATAGAAAAGGTTTTGAATTACTAGTTTATTTTTAGATTTAAGAATTTAACTCAAAAAGAAGAAAATTCACAGTCAATATTTTTCGTAAAACAGGACAAAGGAAAACACCATGAAATTTTATTACAAAAAACGTGTTTATTATTAAAAATAAAAATTTAAACTTAAAGATTGTTCTTTTATTTATTAAATAAAATTAATATGCGGACAGGTTTGCCCGTCTTCCTTTCCTTCACCTTAAAAGAGGGGGAATTCTCGAATGCAGTAGACCTTGGGCTAACGTCAAATACAGTGTTAGGCGCCATTTTGCCCGGGAAGGTTGAGGTGTTTTTTTATCCCTTTCCTTAATTAGTTTAGTGGTTATTATTGTGTAAAATTGGTGTTATTTTGCGTGATTTTATGTGAGTAATTGTGGAAACATTAAAATTCACTCTATATGAGGCAACGGAAGCGGTATTTTTGTGTGGTCATCCCACGCCGCGAAAACGCTCATATTGTGACGTGACCGGGTGAATTGCCGCCAAATACTCCAAGAAAGCGTCAAATTGTAAAACACAATTGCAATTTGATGCACAAACATCAAGAATTTACTACTCGACATTGACTGAATTGTCGTTGTTATGACATCTGAGGCCATTTAACAAAAGAACAAGAAGACAATGAAACGTCAAATCGCATATATTTTGTTTTCGATTCGATCAAGCGACAACTGTGGATTGGTTTTTGACTTGATCCCGTTTTCAAGTTCCGAGGCCCGAGTGTGAGATCTTGACTGGTGGTCTAGCGGTAAGACGCGTGAACTCACGATCGATGAGTCCCGTGTTCGAACCTCACTAAATTCCGACCAACGTAACTATGTTATATGTACTTTGGTCGCTCATTAAGAGTGGTAGTCAGACTGATGATGGTTATTTGTCCAGACTGCCGTGTTGGGGCAGTGCCACCACTTTCGAATGTAACACCCGTGAATCGATCTTAAAAACAGCTAGGTATTTTGCACATACGTCGCCTCAAGCCGGTATAGTGGAGGCAACTGCTGCCCGTCTGTAGTGGCAGTCGTTCCCGTTCATGTACCGCACTCTAGCCTCACATCAAGCGGGGTGTTGTCACTCATGCCAGAGTTACAATAAAAAACCGTGGCAACGTAAAGTAAACTCGTATTTGGCACTCCAGTAGCCAAGAGCTACTTCCTATCGGCTATCAAAACTAGTAGAAGCGATAGAAATATATTTCTACGCATTAAAGTCTAGCATACATTCAAGAATCAAGAACCCGGTACGTTAAGATGAATAATAATGAATTGTTTAATGGTCAGTATCCATTTCTTGAGATGACTTTTGAGGCGGCGGCTCTTTTGTCTCTGGAAATACAAAAAAAAATGTTTAAAAAAACAAGTGACAGTCACGTTTGTGTGTCACTCACTACACTTGGTAAGAAAAATAAATAACAAAACAAGTGACAGTCAGTCACTACTTGGTCAATAAAAAAAGTGACAGTCACGTTTGTGTGTCACTACTTGGTATTATACCAAAACAAGTGACAGTCAGTCACTACTTGGTCAATAAAAAAAGTGACAGTCACGTTTGTGTGTCACTACTTGGTATTATACCAAAACAAGTGACAGTCAGTCACTACTTGGTCAATAAAAAAAGTGACAGTCACGTTTGTGTGTCACTACTTGGTATTATACCAAAACAAGTGACAGTCAGTCACTACTTGGTCAATAAAAAAAGTGACAGTCACGTTTGTGTGTCACTACTTGGTATTATACCAAAACAAGTGACAGTCAGTCACTACTTGGTCAATAAAAAAAGTGACAGTCACGTTTGTGTGTCACTACTTGGTATTATACCAAAACAAGTGACAGTCAGTCACTACTTGGTCAATAAAAAAAGTGACAGTCACGTTTGTGTGTCACTACTTGGTATTATACCAAAACAAGTGACAGTCAGTCACTACTTGGTCAATAAAAAAAGTGACGTCACGTTTGTGCGTCACTCACTACACTTGGTAAAAAAAATAACAAAACAAGTGACAGTCACGTTTGTTTATAAAATAAAAACACGAATCGAAAAAATAAATCGATTCCTCCCTAAACTCGACAAGAATAATTATAAAAATTGCTACAAAAAAAAACAGCCCTCAAACGTCACGCGACCTCAAAAAAAATTGAGCACCACAAACCATAATCATTAAACATAAATTGACTCTGATACTCCTTCAGGTACTGCTGCGAACGTTGCTCATCAATGAACAGCCTGTACACCTTCCTTATGTCATCCATGTTGATCTGGAAACAAGACAAACAAACGAGTCGACCCAAAGTCCCAAAAAAAACCAAAAACCGTACAAGACCAAGTCCATTTGCACCAGCAGCCCGGTTAAAGTTACTTTAACTATTACATTTACTCCACACGAGTTGCACCATTATTGCACCTGTCATTTTTGACGCTTACTTTAACCTTAACCGCAACCAGCGAATCTTGGCTTGGTTAAAGTTAAAGTAATCGTCAAACCAATGTCACTAACGTCAAATGTATGAAAAGAAGCCAAATATGTTTTTCTATTATTATTTAGGGATCAGCCACCCTTTTAACGATAACAATATGAATTTACACGATATTGCAACGCGTGTGGAGTAAATGTGAACGTTTAACGAAGTGACCTTGTAGCGTTCCGGAGGCAACCACTGCCCGTAGAAATTTATAGTAGCAGTAGTTACCGTTCACGGACCGCACTCTAGCTTTACATCAGGCGGAGAAACAGCCAAGTATCTACCTCATTAGCCTTCCTATTTTGCGCCACGAGCGAAGCGGTCGTGATGAGTTGGATGGCGTAGCGGAGAGACGTCTCCGTTGCAATCCGTGTCAGTACGGCCAGAGCGTCCGCTGACATCTGACAGTCTTCCTCCTCGCAACTGTTGGCAGAACAATATACAATATACCCTGTTTAGAGCGGCCGTGGTGTAGCGGTAAGACGCGTGAACTCACGATCGATGGGACCCGTGTTCAAACCTCCCTAAATTCTGACCAGTACTTTGCTCATTAAAGTGTGGTAGGCAGACTGATGATGGTTATTAACCCCAGTCTGCCGTCCTGGGGTAGCCCGTGAAGTGACCTTGCCTCATTTGAAAGTAGCCAGGTATAGCGAGAGCAAAGTGCACTGTCAATCTAGATGGTACATGCTCGTCTCCTCAAGCCGGCATAGTGGAGGTGACTGCAGCCCGTAGAGATTTCTCTGTGGTAGCAGTTGTTTCCACTCATGGACCGCACTCTAGCTTTACATCAGGCGGAGTGTTGTCACATGTCGAGCTACAATAAAAAAAATTAAAAAAAATACCCTCCGCCTATTATTATGTACCTATTACAGTAAGGTTTGCCACCTGACGTAGTGTTGCCAGCAAAACATGCTCAAAAAGCTCACTACACCGTGTACCGAGAGAAACGACAAGAGCATCAAAAAACCTCACCGTATGCTAAGTATCTGTTTAATCTCGTTTTTCTCGTACGGCTCAGTGTGCACGATGATGGTCCTATCCAACAGGTCGAGCGGCACACCGTGCGGTGACTTGTATTG
Organism: Tinea pellionella; assembly: GCA_948150575.1. Classification (NCBI taxonomy): domain Eukaryota; kingdom Metazoa; phylum Arthropoda; class Insecta; order Lepidoptera; family Tineidae; genus Tinea; species Tinea pellionella. Next base: position 400,891 of record OX411273.1, read on the forward strand.
CGTGCCGCGTATCGTGGTGACGCCACGGTTCGTGGCCATAATCACGATCGGAGACGTGTCCTGTTCGAGGGCGCGGTTCAGATATGAGAAGCATTCAATGTCGAGCATGTGAGCCTGCAAGTTTAAAAATTTCTTTTTTTTTACATGGCATTATAACAATTTGCCATTGTCAAAGTAAACATTTTTGCATCAAGTTAATAATATTGTGTATCACGAGTCATTCATTCATCACACTAAACAGTCAGGTCAAGTCTCAGTCAAGTCAAAAATTGCTCCAGTAAAGTGGTAGAATTTACTGAAACTTTTAAGGGAGTTTTGGAGGGAAAATGGAAACACAGGTCCTCTTCTTTTGAATTATTTGCCCACACTCACGCACGTTCACGAACACTTAATGGTTAATAATCCACCATTATTACACATTAACACTCGAAGCAACACAGGTTTAGGAAAATAATTCAAAACAGACAACCTGACGTCTCAAGATGGCCGCCAAAACTCAGTTTAAAAATTCTTAAATACCTCATCTATGAAGAGAACACCTGGTATCATCTCAGCTTTACCCTCCTCCTTCCATTCAGCGACACGGCTGTTGATCTGTTCACGGACCTCTGCTTTGATTTCACCTGTATCGCCTGTCCGAGGGGAACACAATTTTTAAATTGAAAATTCAACATTTTCAGGACCAAAACTCATGATCGTTGCCTCCACTATGCCGGCTCTAGTAGAATGTACACCATCTAAATTGACAGTGCACACTCCTCTCGTTATTTACTTCTACTCTTACTCTCTCTCTCTGTCTCTACTCCATCTACCCTTCCACTTCATTTGAAATTGGATCTTTCTTGGAAAAGCGCAAGAAGGCGCCGGCATAGTGACGGCAACTAGAGCCGCGCAGTACACTCGTCGACAATTTAGAGTGGCTGTGGTCTAGCGGTAGGCCGCGTGAACTCACGATCATTAAGACCCGTGTTCGAACCTCGCTAAATTCTAACCAATGTAACTAACTATGTTATATGTACTTTGGTTGCTCATAAAATAGTGGTAGGCAGACTGATGAGAGGGTTTATTATATTACTCCAGTCTGCTGTCCTGGGGTAGTATTTTGGTGGGTTCGTGTTGAAATAAAACAGATGCTTCCGGATTTTAGTTTATTCGATGTTTTCTCAACCGACCTCTAATACAAGATTTTGACAAGTCTCATTGACTGGCATAGACTACAGTCGACGAGGCAAAGATGTTGAGCCATAGACTATAGACATTCATAACATGTTCCTTTTTTTAAAAAAAAATAAAAATAATAAAATATTTAAACAATATAAAAATTGAAACTTAAGACATATGACATGACAATAAAGAAAACAAAAATATTCTATATAATATTTTTCAGACCTGAAATTATGACTACTCAACATCAACTTAAATAATAAATTTTTCTTAAAATATTAGACTAACTTAATATATTGACATATAAATTACAATTACATTTAACAAAATCTATGTGACAATTTACTATAATGAGTAAACTATGACATTAAACATAAATTAAATGTAGTTATTATTTAAAGTATTTATTGACAAATAAGAAAACTTAATATTTACAATAAACATCATACTTTGATGGCATTTTGATTTTTCTACCACTCCTAGTATAATATTTATGACTATCATTATTATTAGACATATTAGACTCATGTAGACTGTTTGTTTGAGGTGGTGGTAGCTCAGAGGTGGAGGACACTGTAGGGGTAATATAAGGATTAAAATATTTACCTGGACTTGCACATATATTTATGTGTTGACGATTTCTCCTGTAGACTTGACCTTCTGGCGACTCAATCAAATATGACCTCGGCTCTTTACATTGTTTTGTGACTTTACCCAAAGACCAATTACTTTGTGGTGACTTTTTATACATTACCTCTTGCCCTATTTTTAGCTCAGGTAAGGACTTCGACTTTCTATCATAGTAGAATTTTGACTTTTTATTAATTATTAATGGCATGGCATGGCATGTGACAACACTCCGTCTGATGTAAAGCTAGAGTGCGGTCCACGAATGGAAACAACTGCTACTACGAAAAGACTTGTGCAGGCAGCAGTCACCTCCACTATGCCGGCTTAAGGAGACGATTTTTAATTATTACTATCTGACTGTATAGAATAGATACGTTTAACAAGACCTAGGGCTGTGCATGTTTCACGACCAATTATTGTCGGAGAATTAATATTGACTATAATATACTTCATATCACAAGACAATTTATTATGATTATGAAGTAAGACACATTTAATATTACATACACCTAAGACTGGGACATTATTTCCACTATAAGACGTTACTTTGTAATTACAATTTGTTAAATATTGTAGGTTAAGACTATTGAAAACATTTATAGACATAATATTTGCATCACTACCCGTATCTAATACCCATTTTACATTTACATTATTCATATTAATTATTATTGTCCAATCATTATTTGAATTATTACTATTACTTAAGACATGACCTACAAATAAGTTTTCGACTTGTCGAGAAAGTTCATCACTTGTACTCACATTTTCATCCACGCTGACTTGTTTTACACATTTTGAATTACACATTGACATATAATGGTTTCTTCCTTTGCACTTATGGCACGTGACACCTTTTGCAGGACAAGAATTTCTATGAATTTGTCCACACCGACCACAATTTGTGCGACTTGACTGTGAATTAGACCTATGTGGTTGTCTTGACTGTGACCTCTCTCTGCTTCTATATCTATTTGAGTTGTTTCTGTGACTTGAGACTTTGTTGAACATGATTGATGACTGACTTCCGGAAGCTTCTTGCAACGATGTGGCTTGCTTATATGACAGCAGACAATTTTTTGTAATATCTATTGCTGTTTCTAGTTTTAAATTAGTTTCCATTAGCAATTTTTCTCTAATATGATGATATTTTTGATGCATATTACAGATAAAGATGTCCTTAATTAATCTGTCCTGGATTTCTCCAAAATCACATGTCAGAGCTAAATTCTTTAATACTGTAATATAATCTTCCATCGACTGATCTTCTTCTTGTCTATATGTGAAGAATTTATGCGACTGATAAGTAAGATTTCTTTTAGGCACGAAAAATTTTTGAAATACCTGTAATGTTTCTTCATATGTTATTTTATTTTCATCTAAATTTTTGGAATTGAATATATCAACACATTGTTGTCCAATATAATGAAGCAACAACGCGACTTTCCGCTCAGTTTTTTCATCATCGAGCCCGCTAGCCCTCATATATAACTGAAAAGATTGACGCCACCTGTTCCAATTGAACGCTAAATCGCCGTCCATCTTCATTGGCAAAATTCCGCTTCCTTGCATCTTCATTGTGATGCGACCAACTTCTGACACCATATTTTGGTGGGTTCGTGTTGAAATAAAACAGATGCTTCCGGATTTTAGTTTATTCGATGTTTTCTCAACCGACCTCTAATACAAGATTTTGACAAGTCTCATTGACTGGCATAGACTACAGTCGACGAGGCAAAGATGTTGAGCCATAGACTATAGACATTCATAACAGGTAGTACCACCACTTTCGAATTACACACCCGTGAAAGTGACCATGTCGCAGTTTCAAAGTAGCCAGGTCAACCTAGGTGGTACATGCTCGTCTCCTGAAACTGGCATAGCGAAGGCGACTGCTGCCCATAGAGATTTATCTGTAGCAGCAGTTGTTACCGTTCACGGACCGCACTCTAGCTTAACATCAGGCGGAGTGTTGTCACATGCCACGAGCTACAATAAAAAGAAACATACCAGAGAATAATGCGAGGAATCCGTGCGTTCTGGAATTGATGACATCCACCTCGTGAAGTGTGACTGTATGCACGACCTCCTTGCGTTTCTGCAGCTCTCCCTCGGGACACTGGACAAAGCGGGCTTGTTCACCTGTCACCAAGGAAACATAAAAGTTGATACGATTCAGATGAAAAATTTCGGCTGGCAAGCTACCACCAGTGTTGTTAATTTTTTTTCTTCTACTTATTATCTGCGATCAGTCTATTAACTATAATCAGATCTTTTGTGTGATGTAGTGGCGTTTCGAGTGTCAGTGGGTTTGTTATCTATATATTAGGGCTCGCTTCAGTCTCTTCGTTGGTCTGACCGTGGTTAGTTGGTTGGCGAGTGGATTCGGATGCACTTTTAGACGCTTGATGTATTTGGCCTTGTCTCTCTACTTCGCGGGCGACAGTTCGTGTGCCGAGATAATCGTGGATCTCCGTGTTGCGTGGTGCCCCGACTATTGTGCGCAGGATATTATTTTGTGTTCTTTGTTGTTAATTCCCCAAACATTAAGCGCGATCGTGACCCCAACAACCTATTTTCTTTCCTATCTTTTTCTTTTCAATAAATTAATTTAAATTATATCAACACATCATTCACCAATCAATAGACAATGTTTAATTACATAAACAAACAGATATAAACAATTATTAAAGCATTTAATACAATAATAACCTCAATTGTTTTTGAAGAAGAGGAGAAGAGGAAAAGAAGAAGAAGAAGAACCTAAAAGTTTGAAAGTAGCCAGGTACAAGAGGAGTGTGCACTGTCAATCTAGATGGTACATGCTCGTCTCCCCAAGCCGGCATAGTGGAGGCAACTGCTACCCGCACAGGTTTCTCTGTAGCAGCAGTTGTTTCTATCCATGGACCGCACTCTAGCTTTACATCAGGCGGAGTGTTGTCACATGCCGAGCTACAATAAAAAAAAAAAAAAAAAAAAAAATATTGCATCGGAAAAAGTCTAATTACTGATCTGAGTTAAAACCGATATGGCGATAAGGAATATGGATTTATATTTCTACAAAATCTTTCAAGAAAAATAATTGTGGACATTCTCCTTTTGTAGATAAATGTATTTTCTCCCAGTCCTTTCACCTCGGATCCTTCAAGCGGAGTGGGAAAAGGCACCTACTTCCACAGGCATAGTAATGGCGACTGGAGCCACCGTGCGAGCGGTTCCGAAGCGGATATTTTTTTTTCCCGCAGGCTCGTTCTCCGCAATTGAGCAGCCATGGCCGCTCGTTTTGCGTGTGGTGGTCCGCTTCACCGCAGCCACCCGATATCCTCCAGGAAGGACAGGAGACTCTTCACGTTCCTGCACACCTCCGGAAGCGTCCTTGCCGTGCCGAGGAACTTTCTATCCTAAGCGGATTGAATCGACCTACACCAAGTCAGACTTTTATGAGTTCAATTTACCTGTAGCATCATAATCCCTGGCTCTGATGAAGCTCCTGCCCAATTTTGTAACTTTACCAGTCGCTTTATCTATCATAATGACATCGCCTGCTTGTACCTGCAAAATATAACACCACGAATTAGAGACGAAACGGTTAGCAGTTCACCAGGATACCAGATTTATTATTTTTTTTATTGTAGCTCGGCATGTGACAACACTCCGCCTGATGTAAAGCTAGAGTGCGGTCCGTGAGTGGAAACAACTGCTAGCTACAGAGGAACCTGTGCGGGCAGCAGTCGCCTCCACTATGCCGGCTCGAAGAGACGAGCATGTACCATCTTAGATTGACAGTGCACACTCCTCTCGTTATACCTGGCTACTTTCAAACTATTCCTGAAACGCGACAAAGTCACTTCACGGGTGTTACATTCGGAAGTGGTGGTACTACCCCAGGACAACAGACTGGGTTAATAACCACTCACCACTATGCCTACCACTCTTTTAAGATCATACCTTCTCTTTCAGCAGCGAATCGATGATTTTATTTCCCATATCGTAATTCGTCTCCATGTCTGTAGTCTTCAATGTCAATCTACCAGCTCTTGCGCCACCAGAACCGGCAGACTTCTCCACCATTATTTCAACCACCTCGCCTTCTATAATCTCTGATTCCTCCCTAAGAAGAAAAGCAAGCATGGATTGATCCACCTGATGTTAAGCTAGAGTGCGGTCCGTGAACGGAAACCCTCCGCTATATCGGCTTTAGGCAAGGATATTCACCATCCAGATTGACAGTGCACACTCCTCTCGTTATACCTGATCCCGAAATGTGACCAAGTCACTTCACAGGTGTTACATACGAGAGTGGTGGTACTGCTCCAACACGGCAGACTGGGCAAATAACCACTCACCACTATGCCTACCAGAGTGGGCAAAGCTTTAATGACCAAAGTGCATGTAACTATTTTTACATTAGTCAGAATTTTGCGAGGTTCGAACATAGGTTTCTAAGATCCTTAGTTAACGTGTCTTACTGCTACACCATAGCCGCTCTAAATTGTCGACGACTGTACTGCGCGGCTCTAGTCGCCGTCACTACCCCGGTCCTAGAAGGCGCTTATTCACGCTCCGCTTGAAAGATCCAATTTCAAATGAGTGGAAGAGTAGATGGAGTAAAGAGAGTAAATAACGAGAGGAGTGTGCACTGTCAATTTAGATAGTGCACATTCCACTCAAGCCGGCATAGTGAAGGCGACTGCTGCCCGCACAGGTTCCTCTCTGTAGCTAGCAGTTGTTTCCAATCATGGACCGTATTCTAGCTTTACATCAGGCGGAGCGTTGTCACATGCCGAGCTATAATAAAAAATGTATGGCTACATACTTGATTCTGATACCAATGGACTTCCTGATCGCCTGTGTCAGAGCTTCCGTTTTGCTCATTTCCAACGAATACACTTCAGAACCTGGAAAAGAAAATTCCATTCCATGGTAATGTCAACAATTTGTTGCGGAACGTAGTGGTAATGTCGACAAGTATGTTGCGGAAAGTGGTGGTAATGTCGACAATTATGTTGTGGAAAGTGGTGATAATGTCGACAAGTATGTTGCGGAAAGTGGTGGTAATGTCGACAATTATGTTTCAGAAAGTGGTGATAATGTCGACAATTATGTTTCAGAAAGTGGTGATAATGTCGACAAGTATGTTGCGGAAAGTGGTGGTAATGTCGACAAGTATGTTGCGGAAAGTGGTGGTAATGTCGACAATTATGTTGCAAAAAGTGGTGGTAATGTCAACAATTGTTGCGAAAAGCGGTGGTAATGTCGACAATTATGTTGTGGAAAGTGGTGATAATGTCGACAAGTATGTTGCGGAAAGTGGTGGTAATGTCGACAATTATGTTGCAGAAAGTGGTGATAATGTCGACAAGTATGTTGCGGAAAGTGGTGGTAATGTCGACAAGTATGTTGCGGAAAGTGGTGGTAATGTCGACAATTATGTTGCAAAAAGTGGTGGTAATGTCAACAATTGTTGCGAAAAGCGGTGGTAATGTCGACAAGTATGCAGTGAAAAGTGGTGGTAATGTCGACAAGTATGTTGCGGAAAGTGGTGGTAATGTCGACAATTATGTTGCGAAAAGTGGTGGTAATGTCGACAAGTATGTTGCGAAAAGCGGTGGTAATGTCGACAATTATGTTGCGGAAAGTGGTGGTAATGTTGACAAGTATGTTGCGGAAAGTGGTGGTAATGTTGACAAGTATGTTGCGGAAAGTGGTGGTAATGTCGACAAGTATGTTGCGAAAAGCGGTGGTAATGTCGACAATTATGTTGCGGAAAGTGGTGGTAATGTCGACAAGTATGTTGCGGAAAGTGGTGGTAATGTTGACAAGTATGTTGCGGAAAGTGGTGGTAATGTCGACAATTATGTTGCGGAAAGTGGTGGTAATGTCGACAATTATGTTGCAAAAAGTGGTGGTAAAGTCGACAAGTATATTGCGAAAAGAGGTGGTAATGTCGACAAGTATGTTGCGAAAAGCGGTGGTAATGTCGACAAGTATATTGCGAAAAGAGGTGGTAATGTCGACAAGTATGTTGCGAAAAGCGGTGGTAATGTCGACAATTATGTTGCGGAAAGTGGTGGTAATGTCGACAAGTATGTTGCGAAAAGCGGTGGTAATGTCGACAATTATGTTGCGGAAAGTGGTGGTAATGTTGACAAGTATGTTGCGGAAAGTGGTGGTAATGTTGACAAGTATGTTGCGGAAAGTGGTGGTAATGTCAACAATTGTTGCGAAAAGCGGTGGTAATGTCGACAAGTATGCTGTGAAAAGTGGTGGTAATGTCGACAAGTATGTTGCGGAAAGTGGTGGTAATGTCGACAATTATGTTGCGGAAAGTGGTGGTAATGTCGACAAGTATGTTGCGAAAAGCGGTGGTAATGTCGACAATTATGTTGCGGAAAGTGGTGGTAATGTCGACAAGTATGTTGCGAAAAGCGGTGGTAATGTCGACAATTATGTTGCGGAAAGTGATGGTAATGTTGACAAGTATGTTGCGGAAAGTGGTGGTAATGTCGACAAGTATGTTGCGAAAAGCGGTGGTAATGTCGACAATTATGTTGCGGAAAGTGGTGGTAATGTCGACAATTATGTTGCAAAAAGTGGTGGTAAAGTCGACAAGTATATTGCGAAAAGAGGTGGTAATGTCGACAAGTATGTTGCGAAAAGTGGTGGTAATGTCGACTAGGCTAATAAAATTAGTTTTCTCATGCCACCATAGTGCAGGTGACTGCTTCCTTAACATCAGTCAGAGTATTACTAAAACATACCATACAACAAATACTTATTTCACCATAAATGTTACAGACAACCTTCTGAAGGCTGAGGACACTCAAACATGTGCTCTTGGAGTGTACCATAGACATACCATGCCAGAAGATCATGACGAGGATACTCCTGAAGATATTTATTTCTTTACTTGCTGCGCCAATCGACATATTGTACATAACATTCAAGAATACATCCTGTATGATATACCTTTCCAGGCGTATCCAGTGGCTTTCGTGGGAGTTATTAGGTGGCTGCTATGATGGTCACGCCTTTTTCTCACAGGGATAGGCAGAGACAACAGAACGCCACTTACTACGAACCTGACACAACACCCTCGCTTCCTTCACATCCACAATTCTCTTCATGCACGCCCGACGGTTATGGGCACTAGGCAGCCCAGCTTTCATGAGGCTGTCTCCTATTTGATCGGAAAACACCCTTCTCCATTGACATCAGATTTATATATTCCTTTCATTCCTTGTATGACCACATCATGCAAATTAATTTTTAGTCAAGATTAAGTAACTTACCAGCCATACTGGTGAATGGTGTATCTGGTCCGAGAGCCTGAGCCATGGCCATAGCGATTGCCGTCTTCCCTGTACCGGGTTGTCCCGCCAATAAAACCGCACGACCTGCTATTTTACCTGTGAAGACAGTTTTTTTTAAATTTTCAATCTGCAACACTATCTCTGTCACTAGGAGGATATTTGATGCCGTAAGTTGAAGGTAAATCACCAATTTACCTTCTCGAATCATATGTAGAATAATTCCAGCGGCTTTCCTAGCTTTCTTCTGGCCAACCATTCCTTGAGACACATTGCGGGGCTCCAAAGAATCGTCCAATCCCAGTCCACGTATATGAGAATGCGCTCCTATACGCTCAATACGCGTAATAGCGCGTACTTCAGATACTTGAGCTGCGGCTAAAGACTGAAAAAGATTGTTAGATGTAATCGGGTCTGAATGAAACATGAAAAATTGAGGTTATTGTTTCTGCATCGTAGTAAAAAAAATGTAATTACTACATTTTTATAGCGAAAATAATTACTTACAGCCATTTTATTGTCGTGAATTGTTAAAATTACAAGATCAAGTAAGTTTTATCGATAAAACAATAAAACAAATAACCGGGCGCGCGCAAGCCCAAACAAAAAGTTTGACAGTTTATTTTTTATTCAAACTTCAAACTTTGTGTGCTTTTCTTTAATATTTATTTTGTAAATGATACATATTACACAACGCAGAAAATTAACATAATTACAAGTTTTTAATTTATTTGAAATTAATAACAGTAAAAAAAATCAATCTTTCTTAACCAAGACTAGAATACATTTAAAACAAAAAAAAGAACTGTCAAAATTTCGCGACGGACGGGTGGTGTGTTTATATTTCTTTATTTTTAAATATTCACACAAATATGAATGAATACAGTGAAATTTGTGAAACAATTAAATATAATATATGTAGGGGTTGTTTAAAAACTGACGAATGTGTGCGTAGAGCTGACGAATCCTTAGTTATTAAGTATAAAAGATTACTTTCTCAATATCTAGTAAGTTTACATCTTTACACCACTTCTTTCATGAAATTAATTTGTTTAAAGCTTATTAACATTTTAGATACCACAATATAAGTAAATTAATGTAAGAAACCCATAAGAACCAGTTTAAAACTAATTTAATTGACTATAATTTTATTTCCTATAAGAAAGATTTTATTTTCTAAACAAAGTTATTCTGATTGCAGACGCGGACTACAGATGAACTGTTTCTTTGTGTATACTGTATAACATTAATCAATAAAGTAACTAAGTTTATACAACAGTGTTTAGATGTAGATAAAAGGATGAATGAACTCTATAATGTGGTTTGTATTTTTTTCCTAATCTAAAGCTAGAACGCGGTCGCCTTCACTATGGCGGCCTGAGAAAAAATTACCCAATCCATGTTGATAATGCACACTTCTCTCGTTATACCTGTGGCTACTTCCAAATTGATTCCAAAACACTCAGGTCACTTAACGGGTGTGTAATTCGAAAGTGGTGGTACTACCCCAACACCAGACCTATCCTCGTCGCCAATCGGGATACAAGTCAGTAGGTTGTAACTGAATCTCTTATTTTTCATACCAATTTACAGCTATATACCTTATTTATATATCAATACATTATAATAACCATCATCAGTCTGCCTACCACTCTTTAATGAGAGACCAAAGTACTTATAACATAGTTACATTGGTCAGAATTAAGCGGGGTTCGAACACCGGTCTCATCGACTCAATTATTTTTAGATGCCACCAAGTTATTCTATGATTTCTCTGAGTGAAATAAAAACGACTGCTTATATGCCTGAATTGGAGAATGAAGAGTCTTGGAGAGAAGACGATTCCCGGAATTATAGCGAAGCTGACGACGATGATGATGTACCATTGGTTAGGTTAAAAAGTGATGAAACAATTGAGGTAAGATACTCTGAAGCTTTCGTTAATGTTAATAATTTTTTTTTATTGTAGCTCGGCATGTGACAACACTCCGCCTGATGTAAAGCTAGAGTGCGCTCCATGAATGGAAACAACTGCTACTACAGAGAAACCTGTGCGGGCAGCAGTCGCCTCCATTATGCCGGCTTGAGGAGACGAGCATGCACCATCTAGATTGGCAGTGCACATTCTTCTTGTTATACCTGTCTACTTTCAAACTTTTCCCAAACGCGAAAACGTCACTTATATTCGAAAGTGGTGGTACTACCCCAGGACGGCAGACATCTTCAACAAGGTGTAACGAAAAATTCGAGCAAAAGAGTGGTAGGCAGACTGATGATGGTTATTAGTCCAGTCTGCCGTGTCGGGGAAGTACCACCACTTTCAAATGTAATACCTGTGAAGTTACCTTGATCTTGACATTTTGAAAGTAGCCAGATGTAGCACTGTTAATCTAGATGGTGCCTACTCGTCTCTTCGGGCCGGCATAGCGGAGGCAGCTGCTGCCTGTAGAGATTTGTTCGTAGTAGCAGTTGTTTCCGTTTCATGGACTGCACTCTAGTTTTATATCAGGCGGAGTGTTGTCATATGCCGAGGTACGGTAAACAAAATATGTTTTTCTTTTTCAGACTGAATTTGATAGTGTAAAAATTGAAAACTTAGACGAAAGTTTTAATAAACAAGTAAAAAGGAGGAAAAGTAAAAAACTTCATTCTGTAAGTACAAAGTACAACTTTAGTTCCAGCTCTGTACCTCCGCCTGATGTTAAGCTAGTGTGCGGTCCATGAACGGAAACAACTGCTACTACAGATATTTCTACAGGCAACAGTCACTTCTCCCAAGGGGGGGCAGGGAGGAGCAGCTGCCCTCCCCCCTAGAGATCCTAAAAAAGTTGTCAAATGTAGATTGTAGATCCGTGGTTACATAGTGTTTAGGCAAGTATAAGACAATGTAATCGTCGTGTGTGGTTAGAGACGTAACTGGCGACTGGTCGCGGCGTCGTAGAACCACGGTTGAAATGCTCGGTGACAACCAGTGCCGGATTTAAGCAAAGGAAACATAGGCAAGGTGCCTATGGGCCGCCACCACACCACAAAAAAAAATTAACTTAAATTGATAAAGGCTCAGTAGAAACAAGAAAATACTGAGTTTTGTTTTAAATTTTGTGTTAGCCAACTTATTTAGTTGCTCTCTTCTTTACCTTGACCTTAATAGAAACTTTCAACAGTTAACCACAAACGATTTGAGGGCCTCCACAACATGCTCTGCCTATGGGCCGCCGAAGTCAAATCCAGCGCTGGTGACAACGTCGGAGGCGCCTATTGGACACAGTGAAGTCCGTGGATACATAGTGGAGTTTATGGTTACATAATAAAGTCCGTGTTTACATAGTGAAGTCTGTGGTTATAATGGACTATGGTCACACAGTAGAGCCTATGGTTACATAGTATTATTAGATTATGGTGCTGATCTAACAGACATATGAAACTTTACTAACCAATAATATGTTAATAAGAATTAACTAAGTTACTGATCTAAAAGCCTTGTTGATGTAATCTAGAATTTTGTTGCAGAACAAAAAACCTCGATGTAAAATTAAAAAGGAATCCGTGGAGAGCGAGATATTTGCAGATGAAGATACGCAGCCTCCGAAGAAGCCTCTGAGAGAAGGCTTTACGTCCCGCATGGTGCAGGAGACCGATGCCTATGTGGTGATCAAGCTGAGTAACAAGGAAGTGGTTAATGAAATGATTGAAAAGTAAGTTTCTTTCGCATTTAAGAAACACAAGAGTGGCCATGGTCTAGCGGTAAGACGCGTGAATCAATGAGACCCGTGTTCGAACCTCGCTAATTCTGACCAATGTAACTTTGTTATATGCACTTTGGTCGCTCATTAAAGAGTGGTAGGCAGACTGGTGATACCACCACTTTCGAACACAACAACCGTGAAGTGACTTTGTCGCGTTTAATATTTTTATATTTTAATAATTTGAAAAGTAGCTAGTCTTCTGTCTTGCTTGTGCATTCTTGACTGTGCAGTCTTACCTGTGCGCTAAAGCTGATGCGACCAAGTCTGTGCGATCATGGCTGTGCAGTCTGGACCGTGCATTATTGTCTTTGCGGTCAAGCTGATGCTATCAAGCCTGTGCATACTTGTCCGTGCGATCATGTCTGTGCAGTCTTGCCTGTGTAAGCAAAATGGTGCGTGTTGCCGGAGCTTATGATAAATGACGTCACAGTGTATGGTCCCGCTTTTTTATTCTCTACGATATGTAGCAAATAAAGTTTTTTTTGTGGTTTATTTTTTCAGATCGAAAAGTGATAAATATCAAAGAGCTCCGTTTAAATGTGAACAATGTATTAAGGGATTTAATTTTGAAGATGTATTGACTACGCATTTAGAGAAGCACACTATGGTAAATGTTTGCGCCTGAATCGTTATTATTATTTGTTTATGGCATTATAACAAATTGCCATTGTCAAGTAAACATCACGGGTCTCAGTCAAGTCAAAAATTGCTTTAGTAAAGTGGTAGATTCTTTACTCGGATGCGAGTTTGTCTTCAACGGGTGTGTAATTCGAAAGCGGTGGTACGATCAGTGTTTTCCAACGTAGGGCCCACGCAATTCGTAAATGGACTCGATACAAGTTTAACCCTTCCGCTCCGGGCCATTTAAATGCAATGCTAGATTTCGGTGCCAAATTAAATGAAAAAAGGAAATTCTTAAATAATTATTAGGTATAATTTCGCTAGACGAGACCAAAATGTCAAGTGGGTGTTTGGCGTCGTCAAATAAACCTCCCCGCGGCAGACGACTGTTTCCTTAACAATTTCCTAGTCCTATCATTTAAGTTTCTTAAATGAAAAATTCAATTTTTTAATATTAAAAATTATGTATGTTACATTTTAGAAAGGCTAAGGTGAACCAAAAAAGGTTTGGGAAACACTGACCTAGACTACTGGGGGGGGCTATTGCGGACGCGAGCTCACCGTGAGTCAGGGCGACTATCTGGTTTCCTTCCGACACTGTTTGTAATGTGATTGGACGAGCCACTGTCAACAGGGAACGCCCATCGTGGCTCGTCCAATTACATTACAAATAGTGCCGGAAGGAAACCAGATAGTCAGCGTGACTCACGGTGAGCTCGCGTCCGCAATAGGTAGACTTGACTTACTTAATACCATACTTTATTTCAGAAAAACGGGACAATTAAATGTGAAATTTGCTCACAATACTGTCCTAGCGTTGTGTCATTGAGGGGTCATATGAAATCTCATACAACTAGGTAAGGTTGATTGGTTTTTTTAAATTCTAGCTCGTTGCATTAATCCACAGTCCGCCTGATGTTAGGCTAGAGTGCGATACATGAACGGAGACGACTGCTGTCAGAGAAGTTGATCGCCTCCGCTATGCCGGCTTTGTGGGGGAATGATCTCTCAGAGATCTCAGAAATCCGCGTTCGAACCTAGTTAAAATCGAAACAATGTAACTATGTTATATTTACTTGTGTGTCTGTCACTGCTACTGCAGAGAAATTTCTAAGGACAGCTGTCGCCTCCGCCATGCCGACCTTAGGAGACTAATATGCACCATCTTGATTGACAGTGCACACTCCTCTTGTTTTACCTGTATACTTTTAAAATGCTCCCGAAACGCGACAAGGTGATAGCGTTATCTCATCGACTCGCAGCAGCTCATATTTAATTGTATTGATGTTTCAGATACAAATGCAAAGTATGCTCTGTCATCCGTCTCTCGAGACAGCACCTGTTGGAGCACTATACGAACACTCACACGACCGATTCTGTCACTTATAGCTGCGGCGAGTGCCATTACTACACATTGTAAGTGTGCCCTGTCTGTATACAGCGGCCGTGGTCTAGCGGTAGGACGCGTGAACTCACTGATGAGACCCGCGTTCTAACCTCGCCAAATTCTGACCAATGTAACTTTGTTATATGTACTTTGGTCGCTCATTAAATAGTGGTAGGCATAGTGATGGTGGTTATTAGCCCAGTCTGCCGTGTAGTGACCTTGTCGCAATTTGAAAGTAGCCAGGTATAACATGGTGCACGCTCGTCTCCTCAAGCCGGCATAGCGGAGGCGACTGCCGCCCGCACGTTTACATTGATAGATAAAGTCAAATAAATAGAGAAAGTAGATGAATTTTCGTGGACCCCCCGCTTACGAATTGTGAACGCCCAACGTAGACTCCCCGGGGAGTCTCGAGTCTCACGTGGACCCCTTTGAGAACTAAGGGTCTAGACAGATGTAGTGAGCGATTTTGTTGTCTACGCTTCAATAATATTAGGCGTATCATTGTACCTCAAGCCGGCATAGTGGAGGCGACTGCTGCCCGCACGTTTACATTGATAGATAAAGTCAAATAAATAGAGAAAGTAGATGAATTTTCGCGGACCCCCGCTTACGAATTGTGAACGCCCAACGTAGACTCCCGGGGGGTCTCGAGTCTCACGTGGACCCCTTTGAGAACTAAGGGTCTAGACAGATGTAGTGAGCTGGATTTTGTTGTCTACGCTTCAATAATATTAGGCGTATCATTGTACCTCAAGCCGGCATAGCGGAGGCGACTGCTGCCCGCACGTTTACATTGACAGATAAAGTCAAATAAAGAAAGTAGATAAATTTTCGTGGACCCCCGCTTGAGAATTGCGAACGCCCAACGTAGACTCCCGGGGGGTCTCGAGTCTCACGTCGACCCCTTTGGGAACTAAGGGTCTAGACAGATGTAGTGAGCTGGACTTTATTGTTGTAGCAAACGCACGGCGATGCAGCGGCATGCGCGCACGCACTCCACCAACCAGAGGTACTCGTGCGAGACTTGCGGCAAAGTCTTCAAGAACAAGGAGTCGCTGCGAGCTCATATATTGTAAGTTTCGTTTTTTTTTTAATTGTAGCTCGACATGTGACAACACTCCGCCTGATGTAAAGCTAGAGTGCGGTCCATGAATGGAAACAACTGCTACTACAGAGAAATGTCTACGGGCTGCAGTCGCCTCCACTATGCCGGCTCGAGGAGACGAGCATGTACCATCTAGATTAACAGTGCACACTCCTCTCGTTATGCCTGGCTACTTTCAAACTATTCCCGAAACGCGACAAGGTCACTTCACGGGTGTTACATTCGAAAGTGGTGGTACTGCCCCAGGACGACAGACTGGACTAATAACCATCATCAGTCTGCCTACCACTCTTTAATGAGCGACCAAAGTACATATAACAAAGTTACATTGGTCAGAATTAGCGAGGTTTGAACACGGGTCTCATCAATCGTGAGTTCACGCGTCTTACCGCTAGACCACGGCCGCTCTTTCTTCGAGGCGAAGGGTGCTGAGCCCGTGCAGCACGCGTCTTTAGTAATTTCTTTAAACAATTGAGTCTTAAGAGTGGCAGGCATAGTGATGATGGGTTTTTAAACAAATCTGCCGTGTTGGGGTAGTAGCACCACTTTCGAATGTAACAACCGTCGAGGGATAGACGAGGAAGTAGCTGCGTGACTCGAGCCGGCATAGCGGTGGCGAGTGCTACCTGTAAACATTTGTTCCTGTTCACGGACCGCACTCTAGTTTAACATCAGGCGGACGGTTGTCCTTAAAAAGCATAGCGGAGGCGAGTGCTACCTGTAAAGATTTGCTCCCGTTCACGGACCGCACTCTAGCTTAACATCAGGTGGAGGGTTGTCACTAAAAAATTTTTGTTTTCTTTCAGACGCCATGAAAACACTAGAAAGTATGATTGTACTGTTTGTAATAGGAGTTTTGTCTATCCGTCTCTATTGAGGGTGCACATGACGTCACACGACAATGCGCAAGAGCATTATTGCGTCGAATGCGACGTCAAATTCAAGACTAGGGTAAGTAGTCGATGAGACCCGTGTTCGGACCTCGCTGAATTCTCTGACCAGTGTAATTGTGTTACTATGTACTATGGTCTCTCATTAAAGAGTGGTAGGCATAGTGGTGAGTGGTTATTCGCCCAGTCTGCCATGTGTTGGGGTAGTACCACCATTTTCGAATTACACATCCGTTAAGTGACATTGGAGTGTGCATGTTTGTCTCCTCAAGCCGGCATAGTGGAGGCGACTGCTGCTCGCACAGGTTTCTCTGTAGTAGCAGTTGTTTCCATTCATGGATCGCACTCTAGCTTTACACTACATGTATGATAATAGGGCCGGAATTACAATGTTGCCTACGGCCCACTTTAGCCTTAGTCTGCTACTGGTTGTTTTATGCCATAATAATAATTTGTACATCCTGAAGGTGGTATAGTGAAGGGGTGTGTGCTCTGTCAACACGGTGTACCTTTGCAACTGCTTCCTGCTGACATTTATCTCCCAAGTGATTTAATCCCTAGAGCGGCCGTGGTCTAGCGGTAAGACGCGTGAACTCATGATCTATGAGACCCGTGTTCGAACCTCGCTAATTCTGACCAATGTAACTATGTTATATGCACTTTGGTCGCTCATTAAAGAGTGGTAGGCAGACTGGTGATGGTTATTAGCCCAGTCTGCCGTGTTGGGGTAGTACCACCACTTTCGAATGTAACGCCCGTGAAGTGATTTTGTTGCGTTTCGGGAATAGTTTGAAAGTAGCCAGGTAGGAGGAGGAGGCAGGAGGAGTGTGCACTGTCATTCTAAGATGGTACATCTCTAGCTCGTCTCCTCAAGCCGGCATAGTGGAGGCGACTGCTGCTCGCACAGGTTTCTCTGTAGTAGCAGTTGTTTCCATTCATGGACCGCACTCTAGCTTTACATCAGGCGGAGTGTTGTCACATGCCGAGCTACAATAAAAAATAAAAATTAGAATAATTTGTTTTTTGTTTTTTTAAAGGAAAATTTAAAAACCCATTTCAAGAAATCAAAAGCTCATCGGGATCCCAATTCTCTAATGTAAGTTTTATTTATTTATTATTTATTTATATACACAATTCCGTTTGCACATTTCTTCTTTTTCTTTCTTTCAATATAATAAAAAATGTTACCGCCAAAACTCAACAAATCCTGATGGTGCATACTCGTCTCCTCAGGCCGGCATAGTGGAGGCAAGATGTCTCTATAGCAAGCAGTTGTTTCAGTTCACGGACCGCACTCTAGCTTAACATCAGACGGAATGTTGTTATATGCCGAGTTATAATGATTAAAAAAAAACCAACTCCCTTTTGCACATTTCTTCTTTTTCTCTCTACTTCGTTTGGTTTAGTTTTTAAAACTAAAACATTTATTTCAATTTTAAAACTAGAACATTCGTTTCAGTTTTAAACTAGAACATTTGTTTCAATTTAAAACTAGAACATTCGTTTCAATTTTAAAACTAGAACATTGGTTTCAGTTTTAAAACTAGAACATTCGTTTCAGTTTTAAACTAGAACATTTGTTTCAGTTTTAAAACTAGAACATTGGTTTCAGTTTTAAAACTAGAACATTGGTTTCAGTTTTAAAACTAGAACATTCGTTTCAGTTTTAAAACTAGAACATTTGTTTCAGCTATAAATGTCAAACTTGTTCGTCGAAGTTTCCGACGCAAACGTCTCTACGTGCCCACATATCATCACGGCACGAGGGCAACGGGGACGGCAGAGTTAGGTGCGGCCAATGCGACAAGGTTTACAGCAATACGGACACGTTGCGAGCGCACGTGAGACGTATACATAGGTCCGAGGGCATAGTGAAGGCGCACGCGTGTCACTTTTGCCATTTGACCTTCGCTGTGAGTATTGTCTACTATATAAGATAGAGTAGAGACTGCTGCTACCGAGAAATCTCCACATGCAGCAGTCGCCTCCGCTATGCCGGAACCATCAAGTCCACCGAAACGCGACAAGGCCACTTCAACTTGAAAGTGGGTGGTATTACCCCTAACACGACAAACTGGGTTTAATAACCATCATCAGTATGCCCACCGCTCTCTAATTCGTCTCCTCGAGCCGGCATAGGGGAGGCGACTTTTGCATGTGGTACTACCCCGGCAGACTGGGTTTAATACCCATCATCAGTCTGCCTGCCGCTCTCTAATTCGTGTCCCCGAGCCGGCATAGGGAAGGCGACTGCTGTACAAATCTCTCTGTAGCAGTAGTAGCAGTTGTTTCTGTTCACGGACCGTATTCAAGCTTATAAAAAAAAGAAGCGTCTTGCTAGGTCGGCGCAGTGACCTCCGCTATGCTTACCGTCGGTGACAATGATTGTTTTCAGCAACGCGCCGTGTTGGTGAAGCACATCCGCGTGCACACGGGCGAGAGGCCGTACTCCTGCCACGAGTGCGGGCTCACGTTCGCGCAGCACGCGACAAGGCACACCCACCTGAGGCTAGTGCATAAAAAATTACCGAGATCTGTCAAAGTAAGTTTTCAACAAACTATGTCGCTTGATATATTTCTGCTCCAAAATTTTTTTTTAATTTTTGACATAAAAGAAAGTTTTCTTTTGTTCACAGAAATCCCAAGAAATATTGCAAAATAATTATCAGGAAGCCGGCGTTATGGGTCAACAAGTTTTGGCTACGTGACCTTACTTACAATTTGAAGCAAGACTCGTCTAGCGGTCGACGGGACCCGTGTTCGAATCTCGCTACCAATTCCGACCAATGTACTCTGGTCGCTCATTAAAGAGTGGTAGGCATAATGATGGTTTTTATTAGCCCAGTCTGCCGTGTTGTAATATATAATAATAATAAGGTATAACAAGAGTGTGCACTGTCAATCTAGATGGTACATAAGCCGGCATAGCGGAGGCGACTGCTGTCTGTATATTTGGGAGTTATGTTGACAAAAATGAAAAACGATTATTTTTTTTCGTATTAATTCGTTTTTTTTTTTTTGTATATTTTTAGAGAAAAAAATTAATTCTAAATAAATTGTTTACAAATTTTTGTTATTAAAAAATATATTTAAAAAAAAAATTATGTAAAATTGACTATTTCGCTTATTTTATAATGCGCTCGTCGTGAAAGAAGGTATACAAGTTCCAAATAATGTGGGTAGTTGTAAAAAAAAAACGGCACTATTCCCTGTCGTTTACTATTTGAAAGCACAGCGGACACATAACTGACGCCTACACGCACGTGTAGGGCGACCAACCCATACACTTTAGCTGAGACAGTGTTGCCAGCATCTAGACTTACTAGTTAAGTTTTAGAATATATACAGGGTGTATCAGGCATCGTGTAAAAAAATTAAGGTAAATATTAGGTGAGGGATGAACACCCCTCAAAAAATAAATTTACTAAATAAAAGTTCTCGTGTATGGTATTATCACAAAAACAAATGGTCTATAAATGGACCGGCCGACGTGGACCGCCGTTGCAGGTGGGCCGGCACCTGGCTTGTCGGCGCGAGATCAAAGGCCAGGTCATTTGTTTGATGCACTTATTTTGTGCTGCTGCCTCCCGTGGACATGCAAAACCTGGCATGTGATTAAAGATATATAACTCCGGATACATCGAAAATGCATTTATTTTGGGATTACTTTGAAAATTACTTATAATAAGAACTACAATTTGTTAAGCTGTGCAGACGATGTTCACAGAACAAACAATTCGTGTGAAGGGTATCATCGCAAATTGAATTCCCGATTCCCAGACACCCAATATTTGTATTGCATACGATTAAAAAAAGAAGCATATTATTTTGACCAAATTGGAAAAACAGCTACTTTCGCCTTTGAATTTTCTCCGTAAAATAATATTTATTAGGCATAAACTAGGTAATTAAAGTACCAATTAATTTTAAGATAATACCTTATAATAAGTACCAAATAGAAGAAATTTTTCTTGTTTTTAAACTCTTTTTTCGTATAAGAACAACATTAGAATTCGACTTTTTGAGAATCCAACATTACGAGATTTTAAAAATTCAACATTATGGACCGGACCCAAAAAGGGCGACCAATCAGACCCTGCCAATTACCGACCTATTGCAATCACCACAATGTTGAGCAAGGTCATGGAACGGATCATTAATGTCAAAGTGATCCGCCAATACGGATTCAGACTGAACCGGTCCGCTGGTGATCTAGGGTGCCTGACGCACTTTTGGGGTGATGCGATGGATCGGCATGAAAAATCCATGGCTGTAGGCCTGGCTAGGGCGTTTGACAGGGTCTGGCAGAAAGGCTTGCTTGCCAAGTTACCAGGCGCATGGCCTCTCAGATCGCCTGGAGAGATTTTCTTATCTAAATCGACTAACAAAAAGTCATCTACATCTGTGTGAAACACATTCTTTTCATTTTTAAATAAAGAAAGGAAAAAAGTAGATGTCAAAATTTGATAGGATTGTAGGCGATTGTTTTTGAGAGAATAAAATATGTAAGAAAAATCGTGTTTTATAAAAAAATAGAATCATAGCAATCCTGAACAAAGTGGTCCTTCGTTGCCGTAAATTTGGTTCTTGTGAATAAAGTGTCATACATGTTAACACGCGCCAAAGCCAAATTATTGAAGAACACGATGTCTATACAAGAGTCTGAACATCGCACCGCGTCATCAGGAAGATCGCGGTCGGGTTCAGTACGGTCGAACATTCTCACACCAGCCGCTGTGGCCGCCCGAGCCGCTGCCGCTCAGGCGCGGTATTCTCGCCGCCTCGCCGACCTAGAGGCTGAGGTAGCGCGCGCCGAGCTGCAGGCGGAGATGGCTTCTATTGAGGCGGAAGCGGAAGAAAACAATCCTGAACAACATCGACTACAAAACTCAAATGACCTGCGACCATAAACAGTTCAGGGAGGGCCCAGAACCAGCTACGGTACGGGAGCAAAATCCGGGTACGTCTGGGTTAGCAGGTCATCAATACAACGGGAACGGGAACGCATATTCCCTGTTACTGTACGCAAAATTTTTATCCAAAACCACACTATACACGCAATTATTGCAGTTTACAACGAAGCATCGCATGTCCAACTCGCAACTAGAAGAACTACTAGATTACTTGGCGACGCATTCAGCACTAGCCAAGGGTTTTCACCATGGTACAAGATCAAAGGAAAACGTAGAACGAGTGGAATGAGCGGTTGTCGTGACTCGAAGAAGGCAGACATGATTACATGGCTGAACGAGAGGCATTATCGCAGTTTACAACGAAGCATGTCCAACTCGCAACTAGAAGGACTACTAGATTACTTGGCGACGCATTCAGCACTAGCCAAGGGCGTTCACCATGGTACAAGATCAAAGGAAAACGTAGGACGAGTGGAATAAGCGGTTGTCCTGACTCGAAGAACGCAGACATGATTACATGATATTTACAACGAAGCATCGTATGTCCAACTCGCAACTAGAAGAACTACTAGATTACTTGGCGACGCATTCGGCACTAGCCAAGGGCGTTCACCATGGTACAAGATCAAAGGAAAACGTAGGACGAGTGGAATAAGCGGTTGTCCTGACTCGAAGAACGCAGACATGATTACATGATATTTACAACGAAGCATCGTATGTCCAACTCGCAACTAGAAGAACTACTAGATTACTTGGCGACGCATTCGGCACTAGCCAAGGGCGTTCACCATGGTACAAGATCAAAGGAAAACGTAGGACGAGTGGAATAAGCGGTTGTCCTGACTCGAAGAACGCAGACATGATTACATGATATTTACAACGAAGCATCGTATGTCCAACTCGCAACTAGAAGAACTAGTAGATTACTTGGCGACGCATTCAGCACTAGCCAAGGGTTTTCACCATGGTACAAGATCAAAGGAAAACGTAGGACGAGTGGGATAAACGGTTGTCCTGACTCGAAGAAGGCAGACATGATTACATGGCCGAACGAGAGGAGTGACAGTCAACCTTCAAACTGGACTACACCCATGCAATTACTGCAGTTTACAAAGAACTACTGGATTACTTGGCGACGCATTCGGCACTAGCCAAGGGCGTTCGTGCAAGATCAAAGGAAAACGTAGAACGTAGATGCGTTATTTGTCATCTGTATCTGGCAGTTTAAATTAATAGCAGTTTTATACAATAAAACAACTTTACGAATTGTTTAGTGTTCCGAGGGCAATTAATAATATCTTATACGACAATCCCTTCCATAGAATGTGCCGTACATATAACTCACTCAACAATGAATGTGATATTTTCAACATATACCTAAAAACATTCATATCTAATTTTAGAAAATAACTAGTTTTTTGGGTAGTTTAAAAAAAAATATATTTCTTTTAAAAAACAAATTATGGATTTCGAAATTAGTGGGCATTTTCTACAACCTCTGTTCCGGCAATTCGGCCGTATCTCGTTCCGTTTCCGTGATATCGCCACCACTTCCGGTCAAAGTCGAGCTTTTCCTGGGGTCGCGGGAGCGCCCTCTACACGCCCCAAAAAGAATCATCTCCCTAACCCCCCCGGCAAGTGCTTCATAATTGATGTCAGTGAGTGGTAATCGAGCTTTATACAGGGTGTATCGGGCAACGTGTAAAAAAATTAAGGTAAATATTAAGTGAGGGATGAACACCCCTCAAAAAATAAATTTACTAAATAAAAGTTCTCGTGTATGGTATTATCACAAGAACAAAAGGTCTATAAATGGACCGGCCGACGTGGACCGCGTTCGTGTAGTAAATAAATGTTTCTACAAGGAAAAGGTGGACATTTGGATAAAAATAAAAATATATTTATTTTTTTTAAATTAATTTCTGCTCAGAATCATTTACTGAGTCATCTCTTGAAATTTTTTACACGTTACCCGATACACCCTGTATAATTTAAAAAAAAAAATTAACACATTATTTTGTAAATGTGCACAATTATTACTTGTTTACAAATTACACGATTGTAAAAATAACTTTTAAGTTTCATATTGCTTATTGTCTGTAATCTGTTATTGTGCTAAATAAAATACTCTAAATGAATTGACAAAAACATAAATTAATAAATTATTTGTATACACAAAAGCAGATACAGGAGATCTGCAACATTATCTTACAAAAACACGTTCGCACCACGTACCACAAATAAATCACTTGAAAAAGTGTAATTTTTCGACTTGTACACCTTTTCACGACGAGCGACGTTTTTTTTCTTTTCCAAAATACTTAATTAAACAGATAAATAGAATTACTAATAAATGTTGTTTCTCTTTGTAAGTGGTCGACTTCCGAGGCACGCGTGAAAGTCCGATTCATTTTTGAACGCGTACCACGGAAGTTAACCCTTCACTATTCATATCACATATTTAGCTTTTTTTTTTTAATTTGGACCGCAACAACCTTCAACAACCTTCGTTAATTAAAAACTAAATGAACTAACATTGATTAACAGTTTCTGGCGGCCATCTTGAGACGTCAGGTTATCTGTCTTGAATTATTTTCCTAAACTTGTGTGTTCTTCGAGTGTTAATGTGTAATAATGGTGGATTGTTAACCATTAAGTGTTCGTGGACGTGCGTGAGTGTGGGCAAACCATTTTCCCTCCAAAACTCCCTAGAAAGTTTCAGTAAAGATTCTACCACTTTACTGGAACAATTTTTGACTTGACTGAGACTTGACCTGACTGTTTAGTGTGATGAATGAATGACTCGTGATGCACAGTATTATTAAATTGATGCAAAAAATGTTTAGTTTGACACTGGCAAATTGTTATCTCTCTCCTCGTCGGTCCCTCATTGTTGAGGATCGTGACTCCTGGTGGCTTGCTCAATTAGATGTCTCCATCGGTTGCGACTGCTTGCCTGATGGAGAGCTTTATAGACCGGCATCTCCAGACAAATGGAAACCTGGTCTGTCCAGCGGCTCGGGCTTCTACCGTGCGGTCTTCTGCCATCAACCTTCCCTGTCACCACAAGCCTTTCAAGATTGTCGCCATCGTTGCGCGCTATGTGGCCGAAGTACTCCAGGATGCGGCGCAGGCAAAGCAAATTGTTATAATGCCACATAATAATCCACCATTATTACACATTAACACTCGAAGAACACACAAGTTTAGGAAAATAATTCAACACAGATAACCTGACGTCTCAAGATGGCCGCCAAAACTCCTATCGACCCTACCAAACATGACGAGTTGCAAGTAGTTGGTAGTATTTAAAAAAAAAACTATTTTACTCATTTTATCCCACCACTTCTTGGGAGGAAATCTAACCCCTCCACTATGCCGGCCTCAGTATGCGTTAACTCCTAATACTCAGTATAGTTTTCGTCGATTTGATGGCAGCACGCAGCTTCTTGACCAACGGCGCGGGCTGTATGAGTATCGACACCTCTGTACCGCACGAAGATAGCCTCGTCATCTCCTCGTCACCGCCCTGAAATTAGTCACGAGTGTTATAATTAAGTGTAACGGAGCTACTGTGAACTACTGAAAAATGGCAGGCATAGTGATGATGGTTATTAAAGTGTGCACTGTCAATCTAGTCAAGCCTTTAGAAATTGCTGTTTCCGTTCGTGGACCGCACTCTAGCTTGACATCGGGCACAATTCAAATGAGAAGACAAGTATGGACCATCCAGTTTGACAGTGCACACTCCTCTCGCTATACCTGGCTACCCAAAACGGTCACTTCGATCCCAGCATTGGCAGACTGGGCTAATAACCACCATCACTATGCCTACCACTCTTTAATAAGCGACCAAAGTGCATATAACATAGTTACATTCATTGATATATACAACTATATGTGCAATAACGCTCCCAATGAGAGAAGAGATGACCACAGTCACCTTTAGGATCTCTGTCAGTACTTGACTCTTTTTTTTATAGTAGCTCGGCATGTGACAACACTCCGTCTGATGTAAAGCTAGAGTGCGGTCAATGAATGGAAACAACTGCTACTACAGAGAGGAACCTCCACGGGCAGCAGTCGCCTCCACTATGCCAGCTTGAGGAGACAAGCGTGTACCATCTAGATTGACCTGGCTACTTTCAAACTATTCCCGAAACGCGACAAACTCACTTCACGGGTGTGTAATTCTTAAGTG
Organism: Tinea pellionella; assembly: GCA_948150575.1. Classification (NCBI taxonomy): domain Eukaryota; kingdom Metazoa; phylum Arthropoda; class Insecta; order Lepidoptera; family Tineidae; genus Tinea; species Tinea pellionella. The sequence goes on from OX411273.1 coordinate 426,861, forward strand.
GTGGTACCACCCCCAACACGGCAGACTGGACTAATAACCATCATCAGTCTGCCTACCACTCTTTAATGAGCGACCAAAGTACATATAACAAAGTTATATTGGTCGGAATCAGCGAGGTTCGAACACGGGACTCATCGATCGTGAGTTACCACTAGCCCCACTGGAATGTACTTACTTTGACCAAATTGATTTGTCTATTATTAACTTCTGTTAGACACCATTTCTGTCCGACGGGTGGCACTCTGGCATTGTGAGCTGGTGACTGCGGCTCCACGGACACAATCTGACATTCGTTGTCAAGTTTTATGCCTGGAAAAGAAAAAAGCTCAAAGACTATGAACAGTTAGACGCGTGAACTCACTGAAGAGACCCGCGTTCGAACCTCACCAAATTCAGACTAATGTAACTTTGTTATATGTACTTTGGTCGCTCATTAAAGAGTGGTAGGCAGACTGATGATGGTTATTTGTCCCAGTCTGCCGTGTTGGGGGTGGTACCACCACTTAAGAATTACACACCCGTGAAGTGACCTTATCGCGTTTCGGGAATAGTTTGAAAGTAGCCAGGTAAAACGCGGAGTGTGCACTGTCAATCTAAGATGGAACATGCCCGTCTCCTCAAGCCGGAATAGCGGAGGCGACTGCTGCCGGTAGAGATTACTCTCTGTAGTAGCAGTTGTTTCCGTTCATGGACCGCACTCTAGCTTTACATCAGGCGGAGTGTTGTCACATGCCGAGCTACAATAAAAAAAAAGACAATTTCAACAATTTTTCTGTCAACATTTACCTATTTAACTAGGTAGGCATAGTGATGAGTGGTTATTAGCCCAGTCTGCCGTGTCGGGGTAGTACCACCACTTTCGAATTACACACCCGTGAAGTGACCTCATACCATGTTTGGAAGTAGTCAGGTATAGCGAGAGGAGCGTGCAATGAGCAGGCATAGCGTAGGTGACCGCTACCTATTTCTTTTTTCTCACCGTCCGGCCGATGTAAAGCTAGAGTGCGGTCCATGAACAGAAACAACTGCTAGCTACAGATTTATTTCCGGAGGGGAGACTAGATTGACAGTGCACACGGTTTATCTTTAGCAGCATTCGTCTCCGTTCGTGGACCGCACTCTAGCTTTACATCGGACGGAGTGTTGCTCACATGCCGAGCAACTGTTGAAAAATCAACTCACCAATCGTCTCATTCTCCGTCGCTTTGTTCAGTACATATATTTTACCATGCGGCACGCGTTGAAACAATATATCCACCTGAAACAATAAAACAAGCATCAGTCGCCTCCACTATGCCTGCTCGAGGAGACTAATGTGCATCGAGCACAGAAACCGTTCCATAAACGGACACGACAGCTGCCACGAGCTGTCTACAAGCAGCGGACACCTCCACTATACTGGCTTCGATCATCGATCGGTTAATAAATATTAACATATGGACGTACAATTTTAATCTAGCGGTTAGACGCGTGAACTCACTGATGAGACCCGTGTTCGAACCTCGCTAAATTGTGACCAATGTAACTGTGTTATATATACTTTGGTCGCTAAGTGCAAGCTTAGTGTGGTACGGCCCCGAAGTTAGGCACAAGCCGCTGCGCAGTACACAAATTGAGATTGAGGGAACGGGAAGATCAAACTACCCGTCCCGTGTGTAATTTTTTATATATATAGTATGTACATACTGTCTCTGCCTATCCCTGTGGGAAAAAGACGTGACAATTGTATTGTATTGTATTCGGTGTTTTGCCCGGGAAGGTCAGAGGTGTTTTTTTATCCCTTTCCTTATTTTTTTTTAAATTGTAGCTCGGCATGTGACAACACTCCGCCTGATGTAAAGCTAGAGTGCGGTCCATGAATGGAAACAACTGCTACTACAGAGAAACCTGTGCGGGCAGCAGTCGCCTCCACCATGACGGCTTGAGGAGACGAGCATGTACCATCTTAGATTGACAGCGCACACTCCTCTCGTTATACCTGGCTACTTTCAAACTGCGACAAAGTCACTTCACGGGTGTGCAATTCGAAAGTGGTCGTACTGCCCCAGGACACGGCAGACTGGACAAATAACCATCACCAGTCTGCCTACTTAATTAGTTTAGTGATTGTATACCACTGCCGCTACTCACCATGTGGGTGTTGGTGCATTTGATGAGACTGAGCGCGTGTTTCATGTCCCTGGGCCTTACGCCGCGGATCGCGCTTACCCTGTCACCGGTGCGCCCGTTGCACAACGCACCGGAGCGGCTCCACTTTGCAATCCTGCAATCCGTAATATATGTTGTTAGAAGCCACTGCCTAATTGGAAGAGAGAAAAAGATGGGGAGTGTTTGGCGCGCTTTCGCCCGGGAAGGTTGAGGTGTTTTTTTATCCCTTTCCTTAATTAGTTTAGTGGTTATTATTGTTTAAAATTGGTGTTATTTTGCGTAATTTTATGCGAGCAATTGTGGAAACATTAAAATTCACTCTGTATGAGGCAACGGAAGCGGGTTTTTTTTGTGGTTATCCCACGCCGCGAAAACGCTCATATTGCGACGTGACCGGGTGAATTGCCGCCAAATACTCCAAGAAAGCGTCAAATTGTAAAACACCATTGCAATTTGATGCACAAACATCAAGAATTTACTACAAATGACATATATATTATATTACTGAAGACATGGCTGTATGGGCTTTATTCCCTTTGCCTTCCCAGAAGAGAGAATTAACAAAAAAAAAAAGATGGCAAGGGGGCGCATAGACAAGACTCTCTCTCTTTGCGGCATGGCTCTCGGACTGAAGACATCGTGGCGTGGTGATATCGTTTATTTCACCACGTGTACATTCTAGTTCATTCGAATTCTTGGTGGTCTATTACTATACAGGGTGTATCAGGCATCGTGTAAAAAAATTAAGGTAAATATTAAGAGAGCGGTGAACACCCCTCAAAAAATAAATTTACTAAATAAAGGTTCTCGTGTATAGTGTTATCACAGAAACAAAATGTCTATAAATGGACCGGCCGACGTGGACATCGAGCGCTACGAAACTACGAAAGTACAGCGGTCATAAAAAATAATTTATTGAGAAAGTCGTAGAACAAAAGTGTTTTAGTATAATTTACTTATTAACACAATGATTAGGTAGTTTACCTTCAATCCGCCTACGAAGTTCACCGCGGTCGTTGACCTCACCGTCTCTGTCAGAATACACGCGCCGCTTTATGTCTCCCCATAATTAAATATCACAGGGCGTTAAGTCTGGGGAGCGAGATGGAGCTTATACGGGTGTAGGTCTTGCCCACGTAATAACCTCCACGCAAGATTTTGAACAATTCTTAATACGTGTCGTACGGAATCGTGTAGGATACCGTTCTCTCCACAAACATAAGACAGCACTTAAATTTCCACCACTTTCTCCACACAAAAGAATGATCACAAAGTTCAATGTTCGAAAGTGACATTGTCGCGTTAGTGTTATTTCGCATTCACCGCAAATCATACGAATACGCGCACGTGTACACAGTTACGCGGCCATTCGGCGACTGACAGCATAGTCGTTGCAGGTGGGCCGGCACCTGGTTTGTCGGCGCGAGATCAAAGGCGAGGCGGCAAAGGTTGTCGGCGTCGATCAAAGGCAAGGTCATTCGTTTGATGCACCGCCCGCCGACACAATGATTACACGTGTTTGTAGCAAATTACTCGTATGTATGTTTCTACAAGGAAAAGGTGGACATTTGGATAAAAAAAAAGTATTTATTTTGTAAATTAATCTCTGCTCAGAATCACTTACTGAGTCATCGCTTGAAATTTTTTACACGTTGCCCGATACACCCTGTATATACTATAATTTGGCGAAAGGCGGAGGATGGAGGGGCAGATTGGAGGTGAGACTCGTCTGCAATTCTGTACAGTATAACAAGGGGAGGGCGAAAAAGGGGGGTGGGGCAGTTTGGAAGTGGGAAACATTACAATGATGTACGGCTAGAAGCGACCTACTTACAGCGGGGGGAGAGGAGGGGAAGGGGCAAGTTCGTAGGTGAGATCGTAAAATAATTGCAATTGTGTACAAAATATACTATACAGAAAGGTTTTAAAGTGAGACCCGATCATAAAAAAAACACTACATGCAAACCGAGCCAAATAGTGTCGGTGACAGTGCCGATCACGTTTTTCCCCAATTTACCCCCACCAGCAAGCTAGTGTGTGACGTCTCTATGGAACTTTCCAGCGCCATCTTTTTTTAAAAATAGTATCTGATCATGTTAAACCAGAGAACGTTCCATGAACGGAAACAACTGCTAGCTACAGAGAAAACCCTACTGACACCAATAGCCTCCGCTATGCCGGCCCGACGTGAATGAATCAACTGGTGAAGAACAATAAACAAAAAAAAAAAATACTCACCAAACAAAACCGGACGCTTCGGCGAATACGGGTAAATCATTTCTGTAAACAATTAAACACTATTAAAGAGTGGTAGGCATAGTGATGAATGGTTATTTGTCCAGTCTTGAGGTAAGTGACTACCCCGTGAAGTGACTGTATCACGTTTCGGGATCAATTTGGAAGTGCACTGTCATCTGACGGTGCACACTCGTCTCCTCAAGCCGGCATAGTGGAGGGGACTGCTGCCTGTAGTAGTACTAATAATTTTCCGTTCGAAGTTTCAGTAAAGATTCTACGAGTTTACTGAAGCAATTTTTGACTTGACTGAGACTGTTTAGCGCGATCCAAAATAATAATTTACTTTGACAGTGGCAAATTGGGGAGGTGTATCTGGTGACAGCTCTCTTTTTTACATATTTTTTTAGATAATATAGATTAATTTAGTCGACACGTGTTTCTGGAAAACTATTGTAATTGCTTTGTTCTTATTTTATTATTTTTAAAAATTGCGATCGTAATGTAGTAAACCTGAGGTTTCGTTCGGAACTAAACCATTGCCAATGAACAAAAAAAAAATCGTTTGTCAAAAGTTCAAACAAAACTTTTCATTTTTAAAAGTTCCTGTTAATTAAAACATTGTGTTTATAGTGTAGTTTTGTTTTAAAAATTACAATAGTTATTCGTATAAAACACTGTTATTGTTAGGAAACACAAACAAAAGATATTTGACACACTTGTGAGGCGACAACCATAGACAACAAAATAATCTACAAAACTGTTAGGTTGGTACTTTGTATTCTATCTTGTCAAACTCTCCGAAGAAGGTGGAAGAAGGTCATTACAGTTTTTCAAATATCTCCGCGATTTTAAAGTTTTTTCAGACGGGAATCAAAAAATTCTTCTAATTGAAGTAATATCTCGAAATGGGTTTTCGATTCACCATGGGTTAGTTTTTTTGGACCTTGCCCATTGCTGTTCATTAGTCTCGCTAAAACTCGAGAACGGCTGGACTGATTTGGTTAATTTTGGTTTAGAATTATTTGTGGAAGTCCAGGGAAGGTTCAAAAGGTGAGTAAACATGAAAAAAATGCTTGGAATATAGTAAAAACAACAATTTCGCTTTCCCTTAGAAACTATTCCTTTGGTTTTGAATGTCAAACGTTTGATGTTCGTCCCGGCGTTAAGAAATCAAATTCTGAGGCGGTACGAAGTTTGCCGGGCTTCAGCTAGTAAAAAATAAATAAGAGACGGTACCTGGGTATTCTCACCACGATAGAGGCTCCGGTCGCCTGCTCAGCCCTCAACGTAGCAGCCTGCCTCTGTCTGAGAGACTGCAACGAGATGTGCGATGCTGTACCATTGTTCAGAGAGCTGCTTCTTCTTCTTGTCACGTCAACTCTATCTATACGAGATCTACGGACAGGCTTCGATTGTTGCGGTCTGAAAGGACAATTTTTGGAGTGTTATTCCTTCATGAACGGAAACAAATGCTTGCTACAGACAAATCTCTATGGGAAGCAGTCGCCTCCGCTATGCCGGCCTAACGAGTATGCGCCATCTAGATTGACAGTGCACACTTCTCTCGTTATACCTGGCTACTTTCAAACTGCGACAAGGTCACTTCACGGGTGTGTAATTCGAAAGTGGTGGTACTACCCCAGGACACGGCAGACTGAGCTAATAACCACTCACCACTATGCCTACCACTCTTTAATGAGCGACCAAAGTACATATAACATAGTTACATTGGTCAGAATTTAGAGAGGTTCGAACACGGGTCTCTTCACGCGTCTCACCGCTAAACCACGGCCGCTAATGGCCATCCTTGATGTATTTGATGGTGTTATGTACACAGATTAGCTATGTTTGAACCTACCTACATGTCACTCCTTTTTATGCATAAAAGTATGGACAGTTGTAGGTAGTCAGTCAATAAACATCTTCTAAACAAACAACATGTGTTTTACATAAAAGTGGCGACGAGAATTAAGTTAAAAATATAAAACAATCCTGTACAAACATGGAAAACGCAAAATCAGTAAAATTTCACGAGTACCAACCGGGAATTGAAGATTTTCAACATTATATAGATAGATTAAATTATTGTTTCGTGGCTAATGGTATCACCAATGAAGATCTTAAAAGGGCTAATTTTTTTACTGTTTGTGGTGCCCAAGTGTTTGAGACGGTGCTAGCCTTAATCACACCACATCAGTCTCACCAAGTACCTTTTGCTACAATTGTACAACTATTGAAAAATCATTATACACCTAAGGCGAATGAAATTACAATGTCGTTTAAGTTTTACAATCGCAACCAAAAGAAAGACGAAAAGGCATGCGACTACATTGCAGAATTAAGAAAAATCAGTGCATATTGTAACTTTAATAACTTAGAACGAAACCTCAGAGATCGCCTAGTTTGTGGGATGAATGATGAAAGACTGCAATTTGAGTTACTACGAAAGGACAACCTAATTTATCATGAAGTGGTGGAGGCGATGACGACTGCCGAGAGCGCCTACCGCGACGTCGACGTCATGCGCGCCGATCTCGGCGCCGGGACTTCCGCGACTCCACAGCCAGCGGACCCCATGGACATCGGCGCTGTGAGTGATTCAACTTCCGGTAACGCTAAGTATCGCTTCTGCTACCGCTGCGGCGAGAAACACAGTGGTACCTGCCGCCATCTCAATACAAAATGCACCTATTGCCATAAAAAAGGACACTTGGAGAAGATTTGTACTTTAAAACGAAGAAACTCTAACCGTAAAGTTAATTATACATCAGACATTATGACAAGTGAATATAATATAAATGGCATATATTGCCTCGCCAACCAGGGACGCTTACCTAAGATACCACCCATCGATATTGATGTAGACATTTGTGGTCTAACAGTTCGCATGCAAGTGGACTCGGGAGCTGCTTACTCTTTACTTAACATGGATACCTATCACATGTTACCAAGTTGCCAGAAAAACAAATTGCAACCGCTGACGGTACAGTTATCCACATGGACAAATACACCTGTCAAATTACTCGGACAATTACTACTGGAAGTTAAAGTTAATAATAAAACTTACAAGTTAACAGCTATCATTGCTAATGGAAAAGGACCCAATTTACTTGGTCGCGATTGGTTTAAACCGTTAAACATTGCTATAACCAATATAAACTTAATGAAAGAGTCGGAGCTATGTGATGACCTCATACACAAGTACAAGGACATATTTCAGCCTGGTTTGGGTACCTACACAGGAGATCCAGTGACAGTGACACTATCAAGTAATGCAATACCTAAATTTATTAAAGCGCGCCCAGTGCCATATGCTTTAAAGGAGCGAGTAGAGAATGAAATAGATCGGTTGGTGGCTGAAGGCGTTCTGAAACCAATAGCATATTCAAATTGGGCGACACCTGTTGTTCCTATTATTAAGAAGGATGGCAGCATTAGGCTCTGTGGAGATTACCGCAGCACGGTGAACCAAGCAACGGAGTCAGACACCTACCCCATGCCTACAGCTAATGAAATCTTTGCTCAGCTGGCAGGTGGCCAGTATTTCACAACATTAGATCTAGATAGAGCATATACGCAGGTTACTGTCACAGATGAGACGGCTAAGCTCCTGACCTTAAACACTTGTAAGGGTTTATTTGCAGTTCACCGTTTGGCTTTTGGTGTGAAAGCTAGTCCGGGAATTTTTCAACGTATCATGGCTGCCTTACTAGCGAACATTCCCGGGGTGGCAGTACTGTTGGATGACATCATTATCACAGGACATACATATGAGCAGATGCACCAACGCCTGGACATGGTATTACACAGAATCGCACAGGCAGGACTACGATTGAATAAAAATAAATGCAAATTCGCTAAAAATAGAGTTGAATTCTTGGGATTCATAGTAGATGCTGAGGGTATACACCCAGCCCCGAGCAAGGTGGAGACTATTCTAAATACACCTCCACCTAAGAATACTCAGGAACTTCAGGCATTTCTCGGGCTGTACAATTTTTATGAACGTTTTGTACATCATAAAGCAACAATTATGGAGCCCTTACATCGACTTTTAGACAAAAAGGAACATTGGAAATGGACGGATAAAGAACAACGTGCATTTGAAATGGCAAAAAATCTACTGACTACGGATATAACATTGACTCATTATGACACCCGAAGAACCTTAATATTAACATGTGATGCTTCTGAGTATGGTATTGGCGTAGTACTGGCACACGTAATGGACAACGGGAATGAGAAACCGATAGCTATGGGCTCTAGAACACTGCATACACATGAGAGACGATATTCTCAATTAGATAAAGAAGCAGCAGCTATTCTCTTTGGCATCCAGAAGTTTCATAATTATTTGATGGGGCGCAGTTTTACAATTATAACTGATCATAAACCACTCTTGGGTATTTTTAATCCGAGTAGAAAAATGCCAGACTTACTTTCTCCGAGACTTGTCAGAATATGCTTGGCATTATCAGCACATAGTTATGAAATACAGTACAGACCGGGATCAAAAATACCAAATGCAGATGGTCTTAGTCGCTGGCCACTACCGGTGACACCTACAGAGGCAGACTTACCTGATGAGATACTGTTGATGGCGGAGACCCCTCAAGATCTACCATTTGGATGCAAAGAAATCGCAAAGGAGACATCTGGAGACCCAGTACTGAGACAAATTGCACAGTTTATACTTAAAGGCTGGCCAGCTCGGGTGCGGGACAAAGATTTACACATATACTGGCTTCATCGTATGCAGATGAGTATCCAAGACGGCTGCATTCTGCTGGGCGCTCGCGTAGTGCTGCCGCCAAGCATGCGGACTGCGACGCTGCAGTTGTTGCACCAAGCGCACAGCGGCGTCGTGCTTACAAAGGCTCTCGCTCGCAGCTACGTGTGGTGGCCACGCATGGACCGTGACATTGAGGCGACTGTCGCCGGCTGCACTCGATGTCTAGAGAACAGAAACATGCCCGCAAAGACGACACACGAATGGATTCCACCATGCAGGCCGTGGTCACGCATACATGTCGATTTCGCTGGACCGTTCCAAAATAAAACATTCTTTATCGTGGTTGACTCATACTCGAAATGGCCAGAAGTCCAAATAGTTAACTCTATGAGCTCTGCTACGGTAATAAAACATTTAAGATACATGTTTGCTGAGCACGGCCTGTGTGAAACATTGGTATCGGACAACGGAACACCATTCGTTTCCAAAGAATTTGAAAACTTTCTTATTTCTAACAAAATCAAGCATGTTACAACAGCTCCCTATCATCCTGCAACAAATGGCCAAGCGGAGAGAATGGTACAAACCTTAAAAGATAAACTGAAAAAGATGGAAGACGTGCCGTGGGATATAAAACTACCAAGAATACTATTAATGCTGCGTTCAACTCCATGTTCGGCCACACAGAAAAGCCCAGCTGAACTACTCATGAATAGACAGTTGCGCACGTTACTTGACACTATTCATCCGAATACTACTCACAACAGAAAAATAGAGCAACAAGTTATTAATAATTCACAAAAGAAAAAAAGAGAAACAAATATTGGAAAGAATGTTATGTACAGAAATTATACAACTGGCCCAAGATGGTTGCCTGGTATAATTACAGAGAAAGAGGGGCCCTCTAACTACAGAGTGGAGACGGAGGAAGGTGAGACAGTACGCAGACACATTGACCAGATAGTTATAGTAAAAGACAGAACAGAGGACAGAAGTAATGTGGAATCAACAGTAGAGAAAGAACTTGAACAAGATATAAATACAGAAATAGAGGATCAGGGAGCAGGAGAGACACAACAAGAAGAAATTGTGCAAATACCAAGTAGTGAGGAATGGGAAGACATGTTAGGCATCCCTTCAGGATCCAATGTCGGCAAGCTTAAGAGAAAGACCAATCTTCACTCTCAATCACCTTATGATAGACCTAATTAAGCTTATTTTTATGTTTTATTTTGTTATCTCTCTCAATGTATGTTTAGTCTTAGGGGTGAGGAATGTTATGTACACAGATTAGCTATGTTTGAACCTACCTACATGTCACTCCTTTTTATGCATAAAAGTATGGACAGTTGTAGGTAGTCAGTCAATAAACATCTTCTAAACAAACAACATGTGTTTTACATAAAAGATGGCAATTTGTAAAATATAACCAATATAAAATGTTTATAATATAATAATTAGTGCTGAGAAAGTTTTAAAATCACTTAATTTCAACATAAATCTGCTATATTTCAAACAATGTTGTAAAACAAAATGTATGGACGCTCAGGTGTTGGCTTTCACGTTAAGAAAGTTTACCTTTCATTGTCGACACCTGCATCACGTTCTTGCCTATTCAAAGTAATGCCCTTTATCTTAGTGATAATTGATAATTCGGTCAATCCACGTTTCCATATCGGCTTCGGATCCGGAGATCTTTGCTCTGAAAAGACAATCAACAAATCAAAATTTTTTTTATTGTACCTCGGTGTAAAGCTAGAGTGCGGTCCATGAATGGAAACAACTGCTACTACAGAGAGAAACCTGTGCCGGCTTGAGGAGACGAGCATGTGCCATCTTAGATTGACAATGCACACTCCTCTCGTTATACCTGGCTACTTTCAAACTATTCCCGAAACGCGACAAGTCACTTCACGGGTGTGTAATTCGAAAGTGGTGGTACTGCCCCAACACGGCAGACTGGGCTAATAACCATCATCAGTCTGCCTACCACTCTTTAATGAGCGACCAAAGTACATATAACAAAGGTAGATTGGTACCGGTCAGAATTAGCTAAAAAAAAAAAAGGTTACTTTAACCTTAACCGTAACCAGCGAATCTTGGCTTGGTTAAAGTTAAAGTAACCGTCAAACCAATGTCGCTAACGTCAAATGTATGAAAAGAAGCCAAATATGTTTTTCTATTATTATTTCGGGATCAGCCACCCTTTTAACGATAACAATATGAATTTACACGATATTGCAACGCGTGTGGAGTAAATGTAAACGTTTAACGGTCGTCGTCGCCGTAAAAGTTATAGTCAAAGTTACTTTAACCGGCCTTCTGATACCTCTATCGCCTATACCATGGTGAATGCTCCGAAGAGCTCTTTAACCTAATACCCGTCTCATCTTTCCACACCCGTAACACCCGCACTGAGAGGGGGAAGCACCCACATTACGTCGACCGAATTGGTCGCCGAAGAAAACGGTTCGGCGCGTCCTTTTTGTGTCGCACAATTGACAAGTGGAATGTTTCTTTCACCTTGGATCCTTCTCAGGCCGGCATAGTGGTGGCGACTGGAGCCACCGTGCGAGCGGTTCTCTAGTCGTCAGTGCTCATGGACCTCCACTGAGTTTACCATCAGACCAGTCGAGGTCACATGTCGTTCCAAAAAAGTTCAAAAAATGAGGTTTTTGTGTACTGTGCAGCGACACGTGCCTAACTTCGGAGCCGTCATAAAGTTTGGTTTATACTATATTATTTTTATGATTAAAACTTACCATTTTTATTATTACACTGATTTCTTCTTAAGAATCTTTCCCTTAGTATATTATCACAAGAATTCTGACTATCTGACCGTTCTATATTTGAACTGTTTGACGTTTCCTGAACAATTTGAACCGAATTTGGAATGTTTAAATTCGTTCTAGAACTATTCGAATTCGCGTTACGAACGTTCGAGCCGTTAACTCGAGAAATTGGAATGTTCGAATTTGAGCTGGAGTTTGAATTCGAATTTGGAACAGAACTACTGACATAAGTACTTGTTGTGTTTACATTTGAACTTGGAACTGATACAGGACAGTTTGAATTTGTAATTCTAGGAATTTGACTTGAAGTTTGAATGTTGCATGGAACACTTGTATTCGAATTTTGAATGGAATTTGAATTCGTAATGACATTTCTTGGAATTTGACTGGAATTGTTTGAAGTTTGTATGGAACTTGTGTTTGAATTTGGAATGGAATTCGAACTTACAGCTGTCACATTCGAATTAAGAACCGAACTATCATTCGAAATTGGAAACAGACATTCGTATGGAGATTCTTTCACTTCTAAATTAGGTAAAGAGTTACTGTCGTCATTTTTGACAATATTCGACGTTGACGCCATACACAAACGTTCGTACACACTATCCTTATTTAAATTGACAGACGTTGTCAAACTAATATGACCATAATTCGATTCGCTGTCAAAGACAGATCCGTACGAGTTTTCATTCTGTATATTAACTTCTGTATTGACAATATTGACAAACGAGTTTGACTCGTCTTTGACAGTTCTGTCAAAGTCAAACTGGAACACATCCGCGTCTCCGACTACAGGTATTGCTGTGTGCGGTGGCCCTTTGTTTGATACTTTTATCACAGTCACATTTGTACCGGAGAATTCACTGCAAAGTAAAATTATGATGGTTATAGATTATTTTTACAATTCTATGGATTTTTTTTTTATTTTTTTATTGTAGCTCGACTTGTGACAACACTCCGCCTGATGTAAAGCTAGAGTGCGGTCCATGAATGGAAACAACTGCTACCACAGAGAAATCTCTACGGGCTGCAGTCGCCTCCACTATGCCGGCTTGAGGAGACGAGCATGTACCAAATAGATTGACAGTGCACACTCCTCTCTTATACTTGGCTACTTTCAAACTATTCCCGAAACGCGACAAGGTCACTTCACGGGTGTTACATTCGAAAGTGGTGGCACTGCCCCAACACGGCAGACTGGACAAATAACCATCATCAGTCTGCCTACCACTCTTAATTCTATGGAAATAATTGAAGAAGAAAAAAAAAAACATTGTGTTATGAGCAATTTTTATCATAAATTAGTAAATCTAGGACTTCTAAATTGTGTGTAGATTGAAAATTATATGAAAATTTAAAAAAATATACGGCTACTTTGAAAGATTTGTGAAAACATTGAAAATGGTATGAGAAGTTTGAAAATTGTATGGAGAGGTTGGGAGTTGGGTGGAAAGTACGAAAATAGTACGTATAGATTGAAAATTAAGGAATGTTGAATTGTATAAAAAAGTTCAACAATGGTATGAACAGTTTGAAAATATTAAGGGAAGTATGAAAATTGTATGGGAAGTATGAAAACGGTACGGAAGGCTTAAAAATTCACAGATAGCATTGAGAGATATAGATTGAAAATTAAGGAATGTTGAATTGTATAAAAGGTTCAACGATGGTATGAACAAATAGAAAATAGTATGGGAAGTTTAAAAATTGTATGGGAAGTATGAAAATTGTATGGGAAGTTTTAAAACTGTACAGAAAGCTTGAAAATGGATTGAAATGTTCGAAAAATTCAAACTAAGAACTGACTCACCCGCCACCATTGTCATCACCATTCCTATCACTGCCAACGACGACACGCTGGGTATAATCACAATCGCTATCACCATCACCGAACCCGTCATCGCTGCATCCGTCGTTCCTTCTCAGAACTGAATCATCCAGGCAGACGTTCTGTCCGCAAATCTTCGCGACACTTGGCTCGGCAGTTTTATTGCAACTCGAGCTCGGTAGAGATTGGACTGTTTGCTCCCACGTCGGCTCGGATTCTATGCTCCTCTGTTCCGAGGGTGCCTCTTCTGGTTCAGGTTCTGGAGGTTGCGGAGGTGGTTCCGGTGTCGGTATCTCTATGCCTGGTACTCTGGAATCCAAAAGAGACTTTTTCATTGCTACTGCAAAAAAATGTCGGCGGTCACCTCTACTATACTGGCTTCTGGAGAGAAGTAGCCAGGTAGAACGAGATGAGTGTGTACTGTCAATCTAGATGGTACATGCTCGTCTCCTCAAACCGGCGACTGCTGCCCGCACCGATTTATCTGTAGTAGCAGTTGTTTCCATTCATGGACCACACTCTAGCTTTACATCAGTCGAAGTGTTGCCGGGTATAGCGCGGGGAGAGTACACTGTCAACATGGACAGTGAAAGCATAGTGTAGGTGATAGGTCGTAGATTTTTCCAGTTAACCCGAGATCCATGCAGATAACCAGACAAATTCCATACAAAACTTTTCATGTATAATTTATGCATTTTTTTATTTTAATCTAAACTCGTGGCAGCTAGAGTGCGGTCCATGAACGGAAACAACTGCTATCTACCACGGAAAATTATCTGGAGGTGGTGACAGTTTACACTCCTCTACCCGGTTCTACCAAGCTCATCAGCTGCTTTTCTAAAATGTTATACTCCAATACCTGACTCTGGGCCCAGCAGGTGTAGGTGGCAGAGGCGAACACGGGTCTCTAGTGCCAGCCCTAACAGCCGGCGGAGGCTGGGGTCCGGGACAATAGACATTCTCAGCAGCCGATAATATCCGGAGCTCTGTTAATTTATTCCGTAGCGTGTACACCCAATCCTGCATGGTTTCCCTGCAAATACATCTCTTCTCTCATCGTCTTTATGTAAAAGGAGAAGGCCCATTCACCTAAAACAAATGGGCCCACAATTTTTTTCTCGAGTTTGCCGATGATTTTTATTTAATTTTGTAGAAAAATAAATCTACATTCCTTATTACCGATCAGTTTTAATTTTCTTTTCACCCGAGTTATTATTATTTTTTTTTTATTGTAGTTCGACATGTGACAACACTCCGCCTGATGTAAAGCTAGAGTGCGGTCCATGAATGGAAACAACTGCTACTACAGAGAAATCTCTACGGGCTGCAGTCACCTCCACTATGCCGGCTTGAGGAGACGAGCATGTACCATCTAGATTGACAGTGCACACTCCTCTCGTTCTATCTGGCTACTTTCAAACTATTCCCAAAACGCGACAAGGTGTTACATTCGGAAGTGGTGGTACTACCCCAGGACGTTATTGAGTAATTAGATGTTTTCTGATGCAATATTTGAGGTTATTATTATATTAAATGCTTTAATAATTGATGATATTTGTTTGTTTATGTAATTAAACATTGTCTATTGATTGGTGAACGATGTGTTGATATAATTGAAATGAATTAAGTAGATTTCTTTTTCTACAAAATTAACTAAAAATCATGGACACTCGAAAAAAAAAAATTGTGGGCCCATTCTTCTTAGGCGAATGGATTTTTTTTGGATTTCGTTTTTGATTTCGTTTTTGATTTCGTTTTGATTAAGTGACAACTGGTGGTAGGCAGACTGATGATGGTAATTTGTCCAGTCTGCCGTGTCCTGGGGTAGTACCACCACTTTCGAATGTAACACCCGTGCAGTGAGCTTTGGGAGTTTCGGGAATAGTTTGTGTGCACTGTCAATCTGGATGGTACATGCTCGTCTCTTCAAGCCGGCATAGTGGAGGCGACTGCTGCCTGTAGAGATTACTGCTTGTTTGCATTCATGGACCGCACTCTAGCTTTACATCAGGCGGAGTATTGTCACATGCCAAGACAACGGGTGTTAGATCATTCTCCATTTGAGGAGCCGCAACAGACACCTACCAATCTTCAGCTCTCATTGTCAACAAACTGCTTCGAGTGTGCAGACAAAAATCATGGCTCAATCCAGCGGTGACATGTTTAGTATCGATGAGGCATGATAGCCAGGTCGGTTGATGCGTAGCCGGTGACGCAGGGCTCGGATACTGCTCCAAGTACGGTGTACGGCCGTTGTGTATGCAAAATACTGTCCACATCGGTTTGGGGGGTGGTTTCTGTAAAAAAAAACAAATTGTAGCTCAGACAATAGACTGGCCCGATGGTACTTGGCCGGATGGCAATGGGCAAGGTCCTCAAAAACTAACCCATGTTAAATCGAAAACCATTTCGAGATATCACTTCAATTAAGATGTATTTTTTTATATGATATTTGAAAAACTATAAAGACCTTCTTCGGACAGTTTGACAAGATAGAATACAAATTACCAACCTAACAGTTTTGTAGATTATTTTGTTGTCTATGGTTGTCGCCTCACAAGTTTGTCAAATATCTTTTGTTTGTGTTTCCTAACAATAACAGTGTTTAATACGAATAACTATTGTAATTTTTAAAACAAAACTACAATATAAACACGATGTTTTAATTAACAGGAACTTTTAAAAATCAAAAGTTTGTTTGAACTTTTGACAAGCGATTATTTTTTCTTGTTCATTGGCAATGGTTTGGTTCCAAACGAAACCTCACGATTACTATATTATAATCGCAATTTTTAAAAATTAATAGAAAAAGAACAAAGCAATTATAAAAGTTTTCCAGAGACACGTGTCGACTAAATTAATCTATATTATCCAACAAATATCTAAAAAAAAGGTAGCTGTCACCAGATACACCTCCCCAATTGAGTGGTCACCGAGGGGAGGGAGGGGTCAAAAAAATCTCCTACTATTCATAGTTTACCCATCCTCCATATAAACTTACTTATATTGTGCTTGAGTTACAGGACTATAGCAATTTTAGCATACCTTATTGCGTAATTTCCCCCCTCCTTGGATGTCAGGTGTGATCCTCTTAAGATAACCATTCTTCTGGATTTCCCTGTAATATACTGGTCCTTCATCGTAACGAGACATTATTTGCCTGAAAAGTTATTTAACATACAGTAGCAGACCAAGACTAAAGCAGGCCGTAGACAACATTGTAATTCCGGGACTATTTTTCAGTCATGATACATATGGCTTGAAGAGACGAGTATGCACCATAGACAGTGCACACTCCTCTCGTTATACCTGGTTTCTTTCAAACTGTTACCGAAACACAACAAGGTCATTTCATGGGTGTGTAATTCGAAAGTGGTGGTACAACCCCAACACGGCAGACTAGGCTAATAACCATCATCAGTCTGCCTACCATTATTACTGCACTATTCATTAGAGGTCCAAATTAAAATGCTTTTGTTTAAATTTAAATCTAAATATGTTATGTTAATATACCAACATTGCAGATTGTGTGAGTCAAAATCACTCCTTATTAAGTTGAAATTGATTAATCATTGTGCATCACTAGCTTTTACCGTTATAATCACTAGCTTTTATTGAATCTTAAATAGACTTTAGAAAAGAATTCATTATCAGACTCGCTCTAAAATCGTATCATCGAATGCAGTTCTGAATAAAAAAAGAGCAATTCATTTTGTAAACGTAAATACTTACCCTTAAATATTAAATTATGATTCAAATGATACTTTTCTTTTAGACGATCATTTTATACTCGTAAAAAAACTTATAAATACAGTCAGTCTTTGTAGATTGCACGTAAAATTTTTATATCTAAGTATTTTTTGTAAAATCAGCCGACGCAACAACTCTCGTCGCCATCACAAAAAAAATCACAATAAGAAATGACGTTAGCTTTGTTGCTAATTTAAAAATGTTTGTGCTACTTTCACTAATGCAATATTTTGTTATAACACACTACAATAATCAATAATAATTCTCACCATATTACAAACAATGAATTCATTTCATAATTAAATCTTTTTTTATTATATTGTATAAATAAAAAAATCCTCCAGGCATAGTAAAATCACGTAAAATTAAAAAGTAAAACGTCAACAGGTGATATCAGCGAAAGCCGAAAATTTTCCACGAAAAGCTCGGAAAGCGTGAGTTTTAATTCAATAATTATACTTTTGCGTCTAATATACACCACATTATGTCGAACGAAATATTAAAATTGGTTTATATTGATCGCATTCATTAGGAAAAGCAGTTGCTGTCACGAGTATTATTTAGCTGCAACCTTCACCGACAGGATTGCTGCAATCTATTTTATTTTGGTCACGTGACCCGATGAACCGCCAAAATTCTTGTCATCTGTCATCACGGCGTTTCGTTGTCGTATATGCTTTTCGGTGAATTTACGCTTAAATAATTAACTAAACTAACTTGTAGCTCGTGTAATTACGTTTTTATTATATTTGAATTACATTACAAAAAGAAGAAATAAGAAAAACATGGCAAAAGTGCACATTACGAATGTTGTGGTCCTCGACAATCCGAGTCCATTTTCCAACCCCTTTCAATTCGAATTAACATTTGAATGCATCGAAGAACTCAAAGAAGATCTCGAATGGAAGATGATATACGTCGGTTCTGCTGAATCGGAGAAGCACGATCAAATTTTAGACACAATTTACGTCGGCCCAATCCCAGAAGGCAAACACATGTTTGTTTTTCAAGCGCCACCGCCTAATGTGAACCGGATACCAGAGAATGATGCTTTAGGTGTCACCGTAGTGCTTCTAACTTGTTCATACAGAGGTCAAGAGTTCGTTAGAGTCGGTTATTTTATAAATAATGAATATATGGAAAGTGAACCTGAGCTAAGAGAGAATCCTCCAGCAAAGCCCCAGTTTGACAAAGTAGTGAGGAATATACTAGCTTCTGAGCCTAGAGTGACGCGTTTTAAGATCAATTGGGCTGATCCTGACATCCCTGTACCAGCTAGTATTGAAATTCCGAATAATGACTCGTGTAGTATGTCATTTTCGGGAAGTTTTAGCGGCTATGGCGATAATTCCACTAATTCGTTGTTGTTTTTGGAGTAGTGTGGTTAGTATTGTTTTGGGCTAGCTATTAGAGGACAGACCTTAAAACTTTGAGATACTTCCAGTGGATAATTATTGGGTTAAATAAGTCCCAGTTAGACTTTAACCGTGGTACCAAAGGTTCTCGGACACTTAAAACTAATTTTAAAATCACTTTTAATACATAATTACATTTAATTGTCAGAATCCTTCTACCCGTTACGAATAAAGAAATAGCTACGGCACAGAATATATAAAATTCATTTTAAATATTTTATATTGGTTATATTTCACAAGCATTTTATATATTCTGTGCCTTAGCTATTTGTTTATTATGGGGATTTATTTAATTAGTGCTGAGAAAGTATAAAATTACTTGATTTCAACATAAATCTGCTATGTTTCAAACAATGTTGTAAAACAAAATGTATGGACGCTCAGGTGTTGGCTTTCATGTTAACTAAATTTTTATTTGCTAAGTACCTACAATAAAGTTTTTTTGCTAGTGATACTTATTTGACATCTGTCAAGTGAAGTTAGCTGCAAGTTTAGTATTTTTCTTAGTTGGCTTGTATAGGTTATGTTTACATTGGATTCTCCACTGACCGAGATTTTGGGCAGAGTTCAAGATGACGTCACGGCGCTCGTGTATCCGCAGCGTCAGTGATTCGATTATGTCAAATAAATCCCCCCTCGCTCCCCCCTCCCATTTTTTTTTATTCTATTATGTCAGATGTTCTGATAGCTGGAATTGATTTGTAATAAATGAGAAAACTAAAACCGTGCGATGTAAAAAATGCGGTTAAAAAAACGCACGGTTTCTTGTTTCTGTTTACGTTGCATATTCCGTGTATGATGTTAAATTTTGAACGTGTATATCGTGCGGGAAATGCGTGCGGTTTTAAAACCGCAATTTTTATTTGTTTGAAATTGTTTTATACTTAAATAATAAATAAATAAATTATATAATATTGACTTTTTCTTTTATTATTTATATCTCTTATCTGAGCCGGCATGGTGGAGCCGTCTTGCCTGCAGATACAGATATTTAAAGTTCGAATGCATCCGCCCAAAGATCGTATTGAAGCACGGTCACTTTTAGTTGTTCATGACTCCGCCTGTTAAACTGGAGTGCGGTCGCCTCCACTATACCGGCTTGAGGGGACGAATGCACACCGTCTGAGTTGGCAATACACTCTTTGAATTAATATTGTATCATTTTTTGTTAAATCAAAAACAAGCAATGTAGATGCAATATACGGCTAGTCCCGCCGCGGCCTCGTAGCACGCGCGAGGTCATTCAACTCAGCTGGGAATCAATTCAAAAAACATCCTGTATACCTGCGACAGATTGATATCTTGAATTTTTTTTTATCTACGAGTATATAACGCTATTAGAGATAAAGTATCAATTTTATTTTAATATACCACTTGATGTATCTTGTTGCTTGACTTTGGTAGTGGCGTTTATCATTATTTTGATTTATTAAGGTGAGTTTTAAATAGTATATCTCGGTAAATGTATTTATTACAACACTCCGCCTGATGTAAAGCTAGAGTGCGTTCCATGAACGGAAACAACTGCTACTACAGATACATATCTTTCAATAAATGGCCTCAGATGTCATAACAATGACAATTTTGCCAATGTCGAGTAGTTAATTCTTGATGTTTGTGCATCAAATTGCAATGGTGTTTTACAATTTGACGCTTTCTTTGAGTATTTGGCGGCAATTCACCCGGTCAAGTCACAATATGAGCGTTTTCGCGGTGTGGGATAACCACAAAAAAAACCGCTTCCGTTGCCTCTTATAGAGTGAATTTTAGTGTTTCCACAATTACTCACATACAATTACGCAAAATAACAGCAATTTTACACAATAATAACCACTAAACTTGTTGAAAGAATGATTTTTATATTTTAAAAAGATATTATTTAGTCTTTGACATAAAAAGTGTAGTTAGTATGGTCGGTGATCTTTGGTGTGTGTTCTTTGTAAAAATGTAAGAAAGAAAGTGTGGAGTGTTTGGCGCGCTTTTGCCCGGGAAGGTTGAGGTGTTTTTTTGTCCCTTTCCTTAATTAGTTTAGTGGTTATTATTGTGTAAAATTGGTGTTATTTTGCGTAATATTATGCTACGCATGCGAGTAATTGTGGAAACATTAAAATTCACTCTATATGAGGCAACAGAAGCGGTTTTTTTTTGTGGTTATCCCACGCCGTGAAAACGCTCATATTGTGACGTGACCGGGTGAATTGCCGCCAAATACTCCAAGAAAGCGTCAAATTGTAAAACACCATTGCAATTTGATGTAAAAACTTCAAGAATTTACTACAAATGAGTTATATATTATATTACTGAAGACATATTATATTACTGAAGACATGGCTGTATGGGCTTTGTTCCCTTTGCCTTCCCAGAATGGGAGAATTATCAAAAAAAAAAAAAAAAAAGAAAGAAAGTGTGATTGCTCGTGGTTAAAGATATGGATAATTGTTTTATTGTGAAAGTAAATGAGTAAAGCAACAGAATTAAAAGTATAACTGGAAGATAATGGTTTTATTTGTATTTAATATTTCAACAAAACTAATTAAGGAAAGGGATAAAAAAACACCTCAACCTTCCCGCGCCAAACACTCCCATACATTTTGTTGTCGATTGGCTTTGACTTCAGCCCAAGATCATTTCACGGGTGGGTAATTCGAAAGTGGTAGTACTACCCCAACACAGCAGACTGGGCTAATAACAATCGTCAGTCTGCCTACCACTCTTTAATAGTGCATATTGTTTATTGTAGTTCGGCATGTGACAACACTCCGCTTGATGTAAAGCTAGAGTGCGGTCCATGAATGGAAACAACTGCTACTACAGAGAAACCTGTGCGGGTAGCAGTCGCCTCCACTATGCCGGCTTGAGGAGACGAGCATGTGCCATCTTAGATTGACAGTGCAAACTGTCGTTATACCTGGCTACTTTCAAACTATTCCCGAAACGCGACAAAGTCACTTCACGGGTGTGTAATTCGAAAGTGGTAGTACTGTCCCAACACGGCAGACTGGGCTAATAACCATCATCAGTCTGCCTACCACTCTTTAATGAGTGACCAAAGTACATATAACATAGTTACATTTGTCATCCATTTAACGTAAAGTGAGTCGTTGCGCCAATAAGAGAATTAATTTATCTTCGCAGTCAAAATATTGTCTGATTGATTGAAAGTTTTCACATTTACGCTGTGACTGCGTAAATGTAAATTCATTCTTGGCCCTTAGAAATCTAAATGCAGCAAGTTCATTCAAAATATTAATATACCTACAGGGTCTAAAGCCAATCGACGTCTAATGTCCATTTGCACCATATGACTTAACTATTACTGTCACGTTAAAGTAATGGTTAAAGTTAAAATTGGTTTGCTTCAAAAAAAATCTGTCACATTTGACGATTACTTTAACCTTAACCGTTACTGGCGAATTTCGGCCGGTCAAAGTTAAAGTAATAGTTAAATCGATGTCGCTCTTGTTTGTATTGAGAGAATTCATTTAAATCTTGTATTATTTATCTAACTCCTTATTACACCAGCAACCCTTTTAACTATAACGAATTAATTTACACGATGGTGCAACGCGCGTGGAGTAAAAGTAAAGATAACTATCAAAGTTAAAGTAACAGTCAAAGTTACTTTAACCGGCCTTCTCTGGTGCAAACCACCCTAACTGTCACCCAAGTGATAACAAAACGTCAAATCTCATACATTTTGTTTTCGATTCGATCAAGTGACAGCTGTCTATTGGCTTTTGACTTGAGTCCCTCTCACACAAACGGTAGTTTTCACTTGCAATTGAAATTCCGACTGTATGTGGCGGGCTCAATTCTGATCAGTGCCAAAGTGACTGTGTTTGATTTTGGTCGCTTTGGTCGTGTACGTTTTGAACAGTCTGTTCCAGTCCACAAAGCGTCTAGCGCGTGTGGTAATAATTGTAAACGCGAAGATAGTCTGTGTTATTAAAAAAAAATGATTTTATTAATTTTTATTTTGTTGCCGATTATGTAAGTTACACTTTCATGTTATATGAAGATCGATTACCACTCACTGACATCATATTTGAAGAACTTGCCGGGGGGGTTGGCGAGATAATATAGCTTTTGCTACAATTAGATTAGCGGTCGCAGTTGCTGCTGCCAACACTGTTGTATATTATGTATGCGTGAGCAACCTATTAATTATTATTATTATTAATATTATTTTATATTTTGTTTCTTCCATATTCTTTTATATTTATGCATTTTTGGACTGATTTCCCTTTTGTCACCTCACCCTGTACATATCTAAAAACATCTGTACTTTATGACAAATAAAGGATATTCTATTCTTTTTATAGCCCATGCGACCTGTTCTGTTCTGTCCGGTTCTGGAACGCGGTACGGAACGAATTGAGATAGGGCCAAATTTCTGGAACAAAAATTGTAGGAAATTACCTCTTATTTCGAAATCGTCTATTATCGCGTTTCGAGATAGGTAAGTTAGAAAGTAGCCGAGAAGAGTGTGCACTGTGAAACTGGTCACCTCGAGCCGGCATAGCGAAAGCGACTATTGCCGGAAAATATTTCTTCGTGTTAGCTGTTGTTTTTAGTTATATACTACACTCTAGCTTGACGTCAGACGGAGTGTCGCCACATGCTGAGTTACTATAAAAAAAACGTTTCTAGATTACCTTCAAAGTTTTGTAACTTAATAATATCTTTACAGATCTCGATGCAGTTCAAATAATAATTCTTCCAATAGTGAGTATGGTTTTTTTTTAATCGTAGCTCGACATATTACAACACTCCTTCAGGTGTTAAGCAAGAGTGCCGTCCATGAATGGAAACAACTTTTACCACAGATAGTAGCGGGTAGTAGCCTCCGCTATGCCGGTTTGAGGAGACGAATGTGCACTTTCAAGATTGACAGTGCACACCCCTCCCGTTGTGCCTGGCTTCTCCCAAACTGATTCCGAAACGTGACAAGGTCACTTCACGGGTGTGTAAGTTGAAAATGGTGGTACTATCCCAACACGGCAGGTTTTGGCTAAAAGAACTCGTATAAATAAATCTATACAAATATAACTTGCACACTGCAGTGGGCAAGGTTTTCAAAAAATAACCCATGTTAAATCGAAAACCATTTCGAGATATCACTTCAATTAGATGTATTTTTTGATTCCCGTCTGAAAAAACTTTAAAATCGGAGAGATATATGAAAATCTGTAATGACACGCGTTCGACCTTTTTCGGACGGACCATAGACATTGGTGTAGAAAAAGAGGTGGTGTATAGCCTAACAATTTTATAGATATTTTCATTGTCTATGGTTTTGATATCTAACAAGTTTGCAAATATCTTTTCTTTCTGTTTCCTTACGATAACAGTATTTAATACAAATAACCGCTGCTGTGTAATAAACAAAATAGTATACTTATAAACACCATGTTTTAATTAAAATAAATCTTTTAAAATTAAAAGTTTGGTAGAATAATTTGACAAGGATTCAGTTTTTATGGTTCCTGGCAATGGTTTTGCTCCGACCCGATCATTACGATTACTATATTACATTAAAAGAACAAAGCAATTATAAAAGTTTTCCAGAAACACGTGTCGACTAAATTAATCTATATTATCCAGAAAATATGTAAAAAAAAGACAGCTGTCACCAGATTCACCTTCCCAATTGGAGATACTAAAAACACAGCCATCAATAGGTCAATTGCTTAGGTCACCTGAGTAACCTTTACTATTAATTAGAATTAATTAATGCATTTGGAATGATGAATGAGTCGCGGTGCCTCTAGAAAAAAAAAGAAATGTCATAACAACGGCAATTCTGCCAATGTCGAGTAGTAAATTCTTGATGTTTTTGCATCAAATTGCAATGGTGTTTTACAATTTGACGCTTTCTGGCGAGTATTTGGCGGCAATTCACCCGGTCACGTGACAATATGAGCGTTTTCGCGGCGTGGGATAACCACAAAAAATCGCTTCCGTTGCCTCATATAGAGTGAATTTTAATGTTTCCACAATTACTCACATAAAATTACGCAAAATAACACCAATTTTACACAATAATAACCACTAAACTAATTAAGGAAAGAGATAAAAAACACCTCAACCTTCCCGGGCAAAAGCGCGCCAACTCAAAAAAAAGTACAAAACTAAACGATCCAATAGAACATCCTATACTATAGGTCGCGTCAAACTTTATGGTGTCTCGGATGTTAGCTGCGGGCTCTATTTCACGCAGCTACAGTCAAGTTTACAATAATAACATTAAAGAGTTAATTTTAAACATTTTTGAATATGAACAATTTGTGTAATGCGCAGCGACTTGTGCCTAACTTCGGAGCCGCCATAAAGTTTGCTTCGTACTATACTATAACTTACGGCTTGGGCCTAAAGTTAAAAGCCAACAGTTGTCACTTGATCGAATCGAAAACAAAATGTATGTGATTTGACGTTTAGCTGTCACCCAAGTGATAACGAACTGTCAAATCACATACATTTTGTTTTCGATTCGATCAGGTGACAGCTGTTGGCTTTTGACTTTATTGTGTAGGATTGTTTTATGTCTTTTTACATCCAGTATAGGGAAGGGGGCATATCTACATAACTACAGTACATTACAATCTCTTATTATTATTTTTTTAGTTTTATATGGCATTATAACAATTTGCCAGTGTCAAAGTAAATATTTGTGCATCAAGCAAAGAAATTGGAATACCAATTCCAATTTCTTTGGCATCAAGTTAATAATATTGTGCATTACGAGTCATTCATTCATTACACTAAACAGTCAGGTCAAGTCTCAGTCAAGGCATATATTCGGTGCCGTAGCTATTTGTTTATTATAGTGATTTGCGATAATAATATAATTAGTGCTGAGAAAGTTATAAAATTACTTAATTTCAACATAAATCTGCTATGTTTCAAACAATGTTGTAAAACAAAATGTATGGATGCTCAGGTGTTGGCTTTCCCCTTAATTATTATTTTTTCAATGCCATGCGTTCCTGAAACACCTATACGGGTTCTTAGTATTTTTTTTAAATTTAATTTCATGATATATGTAATAGTATTTGGGATTGGATCTTTGCAGATTTCAAAACATTATCCGCCGAGATGTCGTTGCAACGTGTGGCAGCACTTAGAGGCTTAATGGCCACACAGACGAAGCCGCTGGCTGCGTTTATTATACCTACATCTGATGCTCATAATGTAAGTAACCGAATCTCGCCGAACATTACCGAACACCAATTTTTTTCATTAATATATTTGAGGTGAACTAAACTGAAGCGTATCGAATATTACTGTTGTAAATCAAGTTAATTTGAAACCGAACTTAACCGAACACTTTTTTTTTTTAAGTTTTTTATACCTATAACAACTATTTGTGGAATGTGTCCTAAAACTTAATAAAATTAAAAACCGAACTAAACCGAATATCCCATTTTATATCCATGTTTTGATCATTGTATTTTTTAATTTTATTTAAACAGTCTGAATACATATCGACATGTGACGCACGTCGAGAATGGTTGACGGGCTTCACAGGGTCGGCCGGCACCGCGGTGGTTACCTCGGACACTGCTCTAGTCTGGACTGATGGGAGGTACTACACTCAATTCGAGAAAGAAGTCGATTTATCCGTTTGGACACTTATGAAGCAATGTAAGTATTCTTAGCAGGCAACAGTCACCTCCGCTATACCGGCTTGAGGAGACGAATGTGCACTCCTTCCAAATGTATCCCGAATCGTGACAAGTGGTGGTACTACCCCAACACACGGCAGACTGGGCTAATAACCACTCACCACTATGCCTACCACTCTTTAATGAGCGACCATAGTAACATAGTTAAATTCGTCAAAATTTAGTGAGATTTGAACACGGGTCCCATTTAATTTTTAGATTTTTTAAATTTTTTTATGTCTTAAGAATTTCGTGCGTGACTGTACATTCGCAAACCACGCCCCCTAACGCTCTATCGTGGCGTTACCCATCTAAAATCCTAACTAGTACGTCAGAACTCTGTCTTTTTCAACAGCGCTACCGGAAACTTTGACCGTTGAGAAATGGCTAGCCAAGAACCTGTTAGCTGGCTCCATAGTGGGTGTTGATCCAACCACAATGGGACATGAGGATTGGTCCACTATTAAAGTAAGTAAACATCAGCATCTTCCCATAGGGATAGGCAGAGGCAGCGAAACCCTTGTCACAATTCTGACACAACTCCCTCGCTTCTCTCACATCCATAATTTTCTTCACGGGCATTCTCGTTATGGGCACTTGCCAGTCCAGATTTCATAAGGATGTCTCCGATCTGATCGTGAAACACTCATGGGTCTGCCTTGCCTCCTTTCGGTCAATCTCCTTTCCAAGTGCCCAAACCATCGAAGCATTCCTTTCTCAATCCTCGTCACTACATCTTCTTTCAACCCACATATGTTCACTATCGTGACTCCACATACACTCCTTATTGACTGCAACGCTACTGCATTAATTCTACTCTCACGCTTCTTCTGCTATACCCAACATTTACACTCATACATTAATGCAGAAATAAGTACCAAAAGCAACAAAAGCTCCTATTAACGACTATAAGGTAACAGTGGTATCTTAAAGACAGTTCATTGTACAACTCGAGTATTACAATCAAACATGAGCTACTATTAACCACTATAAGGTTAACGGAGATATCTTAAAGACTTGTACAACTAGAGTATTACAATCAAACATGTACTACTGTTAACCACTATAAGGTAACAGAGGTATCTCAAAGACAGTTCATTGTACAACTCGAGTATTACAATCAAACACGCTATTATTAACCAATAAAAGGTAACGGAGATATCTTAAAGACTTGTACAACTCGAGTATTACAATCAAACATGAGCTACTATTAACTACTATAAGGTAACGGAGATATCTTAAAGACAGTTCATTGTACAACTCGAGTATTACAATCAAACAACAATTAACCACTACAAGGTAACAGTAGTATCTTAAAGACAGTTCATTGTATAATTCGAGTATTACAAACGTGAGCTACTATTAACCACTATAAGGTTAACGGAGATATCTTAAAGACTTGTACAACTCGAGTATTACAATCAAACATGAGCTACTATTAACCACTATAAGGTTAACGGAGATATCTTAAAGACTTGTATGTACAACTCGAGTATTACAATCAAACATGAGCTACTATTAACCACTATAAGGTTAACGGAGATATCTTAAAGACAGTTCATTGTACAACTCGAGTATTACAATCAAACATGAGCTACTATTAACCACTATAAGGTAACGGAGATATCTTAAAGACAGTTCATTATACAACTCGAGTATTACAATCAAACATGAGCTACTATTAACCACTGCGAGGTAACGGAGGTATCTTAAAGTCAGTTCATTGTACATTTCGAATCAAACATGTGCTACCATTAACCACTGTAAGGGTTTCTTTTTTTTTGCAGAAAACTCTTCAATCGTCCAATATTCAAATTATAGGGGTGAATCAGAATTTAGTCGATCTCGTACGAGCACAAATGGACGATTTGCCACCTCCCAGGCCGTCGAATGAAATAATACCATTAAATGTAAAATATACTGGTAAGTAACAGCCGGAACTAAACCATTGCCAATGGACAAGAAAAAATAATAATTTGTCAAAAGTTCAAACAAACTTTTGTTTTTGAAAAGTTCCTGTTAATTAAAACGTCGTGTTTATAGTGTAGTTTTGTTATAAAAATTACAATAGTTATTCGTATAAAACACTGTTGTTGTTAGGAAACATAAACAAAAGATATTTGACAAACTTGTGAGGCGACAACCATAGACAACAAAATAATCTACAAAACTGTTAGGTTGGTACTTTGTATTCTATCTTGTCAAACTCTCCGAAGAAGGTCATTACAGTTTTTCAAATATTTCTGCGATTTTTAAGTTTTTTCAGACAGGAATCAAAAAATACATCTAATTGAAGTGATATCTCGAAATGGTTTTCGATTCACCATGGGTTAGTTTTTGAGGACCTTGCCCATTGCTTATTTTCTTCACAAATAAGTTCCACAGAGAAATATCTGCAGACAGCAGTAACTTCCGCTATGCCGGCTTTTATCGATTGACAATGCACACTCCCGGCTAATTTGAAGTTAATTTTATTTCTTTTTGCAGGAAAATCAGCAGGCGACAAAGTACAAGCATTAAGAGAGAAAATGGTCGAGAAAAATGCCACTGTCTTGATTGTGACGGCTCTTGATGAAATTGCTTGTGAGTGCCTCGTTTAAAAAAAAAAATTGATTGTTTTTTTTATTGTACCCTGTGGCATAGCTGTATGACAACATTCAGCCTGATGTAAAGCTAGAGTGCGGTCCATGAATGGAAACAACTGCTATTACAGATAAATTTCTACAGGCAGCAGTCGCGACAATGTCACTTCACGGGTGTGTAAGTTGCAAGTGGTAGTACTAACCCAACACGGCAGACTGGGCTAATAACCATCATCAGTCTGCCTACCACTCTTTAATGAGCGACCAAAGTACATATAACAAAGTTAGGGCCGTTTGCACCAGAAGGCCGGTTAAAGTTACTTCAACTATTACTTTTACGGCGACGACGACCGTTAAACGTTTACATTTACTCCACACGCGTTGCAATATCGTGTAAATTCATATTGTTATCGTTAAAAGGGTGGCTGATCCCGAAATAATAATAGAAAAACATATTTGGCTTCTTTTCATACATTTGACGTTAGCGACATTGGTTTGACGATTACTTTAACTTTAACCAAGCCAAGATTTGCTGGTCACGGTTAGCGTTAAAGTAAACGTCAAAAATGACAGGCGCGACGATGGCGCTACTCGTGTGGAGTAAATGTTAAAGTAATAGTTACAGTTACTTTACCGGCCTTCTGGTGCAAATGCCCCTTACATTGGTCAGAATTAGCGAGGTCCGAACACGGGTATCATCGGTGAGGTCACGCGTCTTACCGCTAGACCACGGCCGTTCTGAAATACCATAGATAATTTAAATTAAAAATATATCCACAGATACATTGAACCTTCGCGGCTCAGATATCCCATTCAATCCTGTTTTTTATTCTTATTTGATCATCACACCTTCGTCTGTCACGCTGTTCTGGCAAGATGGCGTCCTGGCGCCGTCCGTTCTCGAAAAGTTAACTAACGAGAAATTGGATATCGTTTGTAAATCTTACGGCGATATTTTTACATATCTGGAAAAGATGACGGTACGTATGTATGTATGTAATTCCCTAAAAAGAAATTTCTATGTAGGGTGTAAAAAGACAAAAGGCAGACTCTAGTTTTTTTTAATTATAGCTCGTGGCATATGACAACACTCCGCCTGATGTAAAGCTAGAGTGCGGTCCATGAACGAAAACAACTGCTACTACAGATAAATCTCAATCACACTCTGCCTGTGTTAAGCGGTCTAAGGTGGAGCACGCTTGCCTATACAACTTGGACTGTATGCGCTTTGTTCCCTTTGACTTGAACTGAATATTTTTAATTCTAGAATGATTTAACCTTAAACGGGGATGTAGATCATACGATATGGTTATCAAACGAAGCTAGTCAAGCTATCCATCTAGCTGCGAGTGGAGTAAGTATATTTTACTAGTAGAACCTAGTTTAAGTTGGTTTTTTTAAATTGTAGCTCGGCATATGACAACACTCCGCCTGATGTTAAGCTAATAGAAATCTACTACACTTGCCTTCGCTATGCCGGCTTGAGGAGGCGAATGTGCACACTTCTCTCGTTCTGTTCTTCTCTACTTCTAAACTGTTCCCGAAACGCGACAAGGTCACTTCAAGGGTGTGTAATTCGGAAGTGGTGGGACCCCAGGACAAGGCAGACTGGGCTAATAACCATCATCAGTCTGCCTACCACTCTTTAATGAGCGACCAAAGTACATATAACATAGTTACATTGGTCAGAATTAGCGAGGTTCGAACACGGGTCTTCAAGATCTTCATTCAAGGTCTCCAAGAGTTTTTTTTTAATTATTATTTTGAGACATGCTGTATTTATATATTTCTTATAATTACAGAACACCAACTCGCAGAAGCACGTGAAGATATTGTCGGAAGCCTCACCTGTTTCTTTGATGAAATATATTAAAAACGATGTGGAACTCCAGGTGAGGATTAGGTTTTTTTTTTTCAAATTGATGTAAATTTCTACCAACAACAGTCGCCTCCCCTATCCCGACTTAACCACGTACAGTACTGTACGAAGAGTGTTAGGCAGACTGTAGATGGTTATTAACACCAGTCTGCTGTGTTGGGGTAGTACCACCAATTTCAAGTTGTCAAACCTGGATGGTGCGTACTCGTCTTCTCGAGCCGGTATAGCGGAGGCGGCAGTTGCATGTAGATTGTGCAGGGCTACTGTAAAGTCCATTTGCACCAAAAGGCCCG
The DNA here is from genome assembly GCA_948150575.1 of Tinea pellionella. NCBI lineage: Eukaryota > Metazoa > Arthropoda > Insecta > Lepidoptera > Tineidae > Tinea > Tinea pellionella. The sequence goes on from OX411273.1 coordinate 458,182, forward strand.
TTGAAGTTACTTTTACGGCGACGTAAACGTTAAACGTTTACATTTACTCCACATGAGTTGCACCATCGTCGCGCCTGTCATTTTTGACGCTTACTTTAACGCTAACCGTAACCAGCGAATCTTGACTTGGTTAAAGTTAAAGTAATCGTCAAACCAATGTCGCTAACGTCAAATGTATGAAAAGAAGCCAAATATGTTTTTCTATTATTATTTCGGGATCAGCCACCCTTTTAACGATAACAATATGAATTGACACGATATTGCAACGCGTGTGGAGTAAATGTAAACGTTTAACGGTCGTCGTCGCGTATTACCGAATGCTTCTTGATGTCAACACTCGGATGGTGTTGAGCTCGAGAAGCTTTCGGGCAGGCAAATTGTAAATATGGGCCACGAATCCTTCTACAGCCCAACACGCCCACTGTGTTGAGGCAAAGAAGGGTTTGTGTGATGTTTAGCATATTACTACGTTCCGAATGCTTCTATTGCCCAACGCTGCATGCACCGCCTTCTTATTCCAAAAACTACAAAAGCTGTATTACGACTTCCTAGCTCCATTGAGGGAGTGAAAATTCCTGGACAAGCAGAAATATTTATACTTCATAAAACTATGCCCAGGAGATCCAAAACCATTAAATCACGATCCACGTCCACACCAGAAGCAAAGAGAGAGGCCTGGTCAACGGTGTTAAGAGAGTACAATCCCTATTAATAACGAAAGAACCAAAATCAAGCAACTCATAATTTAGCAAAAAAATTTACGTCTAAATTTATGCAATCCCAAGTAGTTAGTTTGGGTTTTTGAAGTTTTGTAATTTAATAAAAAACTCCGTTATAGTAGATTTCAAGAATGCGGGTATAGAGAGATAATCAGTGTTCACCCAAAGAAGCGTTCGGAACGTAGTAATACGCTAAACAGAATACAATCCCTTCTTTGCCTCAACACGGTCGGTGTGTTGGGCTGTAGAAGGATACGTAGCTCGTTTTTAGAATTTGCCTGCCCGAAAGCTTCTTTAGCATAACGCCATACAAGTGTTGACGTGAAGAAGGGTTTGTAAACACGCGTCGTCGTCGCCGTAAAAGTAATAGTTAAAGTTACTTTAACCGGCCTTCTGGTGCAGATGGACCAAAGAAACTGTGTTGTCATCGTGCAGAGCTACTGTGTGAAACTCTAGTTTGATTTCTTTCTTAGGGTTTCAGAAATTGTCACATTAGAGACGGGACGGCTGTCGTTAGATTCTTCTGTTGGTTGGAACGCGAAATTAACAATAGTGCAAATATTACTGAAACTGGTGCAGCGCAGAAGCTTCTGGAATTTCGACAGTATGAATTTTTCTTTTTTTAATTGTACCTCTGTGGCATAGGACAACACTCAGCCTGATGTTAAGCTAGAGTGCGATCCGTGAACGGCAAACAACTGCTTGCTACAGATAAATCTCTACGGGCGGCCAGTCTGCCCGTCCTGGGGTAGTATCACCACTTTCAAATGTAACACCCGTGAAGTGGCCGGGAACAATTTAGGGGCAAATTCGTCTCCTCTAGCCGGCATAGTGGAGGTGACTGCTGTCTATATAAATTAATACAATAATTTTTAAAAAAATGCCTTATGTCTTTTTACACCCTCCGCCTTCTTGTGTTCAGGGAAGAAGAGGACTTCATGGGACTTTCTTTCGAGACCATAGTGGGAGCTGGTGAGAACGGAGCAGTCATCCATTACAGCCCATCGGAGAAACATCCACGTGTCATTACCAAGAGTGATGTACTGCTTCTGGATTCTGGTGGACAGTATTTGTAAGTTGTTGTTAAGCTAGAGTGCGATCCATGAACGGAGACAACTGCTTGCTACAGATAAATATCTACGAGCAGCAGTAGCCTCCGCTATGCCGCCCTGGGGAAAGACATTGCACACACCTGGCTACTTTCAAACTGCCCCCGAAACGCGACAATGTCACTTCACGGGTGTTACATGTTACATACATACGGCAGACTGGGTTAATTACCATCATCACTATGCCTGCCACTCTTTAACATTATTACACATTTACACTCGAAGAAACACAAGTTTAGGAAAATAATTCAAAACAGATAACCTGACGTCTCAAGATGGCCGACAAAACTTGTAAAATTTTATGTAAATATTTACTTTGACAATGGCAAATTGTTATAATGCCATAAGAAGGAAAAATAAGAACTCGCAATAGATGAGACCGGTGTTCGAACCTCGCTAAATTCTTACCAATGCAACTTGTATGTATGTACTTTGGTTGCTCATTAAAGATGGCCGCCAAAACTTCTTTTCTTTACTTGTAGGGATGGCACGACAGATATAACCCGTACTAGACACATGAGCGGTAACCCTACACGGGAGCAAAAGTCGGCGTTTACTCGAGTATTGAAAGGTCAAATCATGATGGGATCCGCTTTGTTCCCTAAGGGTGTTAAGGTAGGTATAGCGCCATCTAGCGAGGATCGACAGAACTAATTAGCGATCGCATTTTTTTATATTTTAGCTCGTGGTATGTGACAACACTCTTAACCCAGAGTGCGGTCCACGAACGGAAACAATTGCTACTACAGATTAATTGATATAGTCGCCTCCGTAATGCCGGCTTGTGGAAACGAATTTGCACCTAAATTGCACTTCACGGGCGTTACGTTCGAAAGTGGTGGAACGGCAGACTTATAATCTTGATAGTGCACATTCATCTCATGCCGGCACAGCGGAGGCGACTTCTGCCTATATAAATTCCTCTTGTAGTAGCAGTTGTTTAAACTGTCAAGTGAAGTTAGCTGCAAGTGCAGTGCTGTTCTTTATTGGCTCGCAGGGTAACGTGTTAGACAGTTACGCCAGGAAACACCTCTGGGACTACGGGGAGGATTATGCTCACGGTACCGGTCATGGCGTGGGCCACTATCTCAATGTACACGAGGGACCGTCCGGCATATCGTGGCGCTCTTACGCCCACGACCCAGGCCTGGATAAGGGAGCCGTGTTCAGTAATGGTAGGATTTTTTTTTTAATTGAGTGCGGTCCATGAACGGAATTGTGGCATATGACAACACTCAGCCTGATGTATAGCTAGAGTGCGGTTCATGAACGAAAACGTGGTATTTGACAACACTCCGCCTGATGTAAAGCTAGAGTGCGGTCTAGGAACGGAAATGTGGCATATGACAAAACTCATCCTGATATAAAGCTAGAGTGCGGTCCATGAACGGAAACGTGGCATATGACAACACTCCGTCTGATGTTAAGCTAAAGTGCGGTCCATGAACCATAGTGGACGCGACTGCTGCCTTTAGAGATTTATATGTAGTAGCAGTTGTTTCCGTTCGTGAACCGCACTCTAGCTTCGTTCATTTCTATTTTTTTCCAGAACCTGGTTTTTATAAAGTCGGTGAATATGGTATACGTCATGAGGATTTAGTTGAAATCATTTCTGTTGATAAGAATACTGATCATCCGAAGGTAATTAAAACTTTGACTTGACTTGACTTTGATACACACATAAGGAGCAATGAAAAAGTAACGAATAAAAATACCTCGTCATTGAGATTTAAAAAAGTATTAGTGACATATTTCTGCAGGCAGTAGTCACCTCCGCTATGCTGGCTTGTAGAGACTAATGTGCGCCGTCTAGGCTGACACTGACTGCACACTCCTCTCGTTATACCTGGCTAATGCCAAACTGTCACTTCACGGGTGTGTAATTCGAAAGTGGTGGTACTGCCCCAACACGGCAGACTAGGCTAATGACCATCATCACTATGCCTGCCACTCTTTAATAACGCGATCGATGGGACCAGTGTTCCAATCTCGCTAAATTCTGATTGGTACCAATGTAATTATATGTGTTTAATAGTATCAGGTGTTACTTTGCGGAAATCCATAACCAAAATTATTTTCCAAACACTAATTTGCGGCTAATTTCCGCTAATCAACGTTAGTGAGGGTAGGTGCACAGTCACATCAGCTGTCAATGTTAGACCCTTCACCAACATGCAAATACCTCTCGACGCGTTTCGCCACTCCACGTGGCATCCTCAAGAGACAGGTCGCACAGTGCCAGTTTAAAAAAAAAAATTGTTTCAGGCAAAGAATCTTCTTGGTGACTATGATGGGCGTGGGGTACTTGGTTTTAGAACTTTGACAATGGTGCCAAACCAGACTTCGTTCATTGATGTGGCGCTGCTGGATGATTTTGAGGTTGGTTTTTTTATTGTCATAGCTCGTCTACACGTTTGCGCCCAGCTATATCGCACGCCAAGTTACTAGCCTACTCCCAAAACTGAGCCGGCGCGTAAAAAAAGACTATATGTGTTCATCGACTCGGGCAAACTAACAGAACTCATTGGTCATAATGCCACGCAATTCGATCTTTAACGTGTTGAAGATTCGACTGCGCAGTCTTGCCGGCTATACGCTCTGTTTTGCCTTGTCCTATTACTAATAGCCAAGCTACTAATCCCTATTTCAAAACTCCTGTTAACTACGTCTTGCCTGCACAGTTAACTTTGCACAGGAAAGCGCATGGGTGTTGGCAAGCTGGTACAAACCTACGAAACTGTGATGTTACATCAAAACATCAAATCAAACAATCGCATTCCGAGCCACTAATAATTAAATAAAACTGCGCAGTCTAATCTTTAACATATTGAAGATTAGACTGCGCAGTCCTGGCCACTATTAGCTTCGTCTTGCTTATTCATTGAAGTGACATTGCACTTGGCTTGCAAAATTGCACATTGCTAACAAACATGCCGAGCAACTAATTCTACATACATACTAATTCAACAAGTTAAAGATTGGCCTGCGCAGTCCTGCTGGCTATACGTTCTGTTTTGCCTGCACAGTCCTGAGGGGCAATCCTCGACTTTCTACCACTTTTTTTACTAGTTTTGCTACAATAGAAATCGGCATTCTTGTAATTTTAAAAACAGCTGCTACCACAGATAGACTCCTGCGGACGTCAGTCGCCCCCGCTATGCCGGCTTGGGGAGACGAAAGTGCATTTTTTTTTTAATTTAATTTCTAGTTATCATACATAAATAACTATCACGAACGTGTTCTGAAAACTATTGGACCGATTTTGGAGAGGCGCGGTTTTGTCGACGAATTGAATTGGTTGAAGAATGAATGTGAATTGATTAAAAGAAATTGATTAAGTAAGTTTCTTTTTTCGTTGTCGCATCACTAGTTTGATTTTTTTTTTAAATTGTATCTCATGGTATAATGACAACACTCCGCCTGATGGTAACTTAAGCTAGAGTGCGATCCGTGAACGGAATTATTGCAGGCAGCAGTCGCCTTCACTATGCCGGCTTGGGGGGAGACGGTGCATACCGCTATCGTTATAAAATTTGTGTACGCTGCTTTCATTTAAATACAGCGATGTGATAAATGTATTGCATACAGAGACCTGAGTATTAAAAATTTAAGAGTGGTAGGCATAGTGGTGAGTGGTTATTAGCCCAGTCTGCCGTGTTGGTACCACCGCTTTCAGCTTACACACCCGTTAAGTGACATTGTCGCGATTCGGTAATAGTTTTGAAGTCACTAGGAGTGTGCACTGTCAATCTAAATGGTGCACATTCGTCTTCTCAAGCCGGTATAGCGGAGACGACTGTTGCCTGTAGAAATTTATCTCTAGTATAAAATTAAAAAATTAAATAACTCTTTATTTAGTATAAACGTCATTTTTACAGTTACATGGGTTGACTTTACTAATACACTCACGGACCGCACTCTAGCTTTACATCAGGCGGAGTGTTGTCACATGCCACGAGGTACAATAAAGAAACACAATTTCACTTTACGCTGTGACAGTGTAAATGTAAACACACACTTGGCACTCCTCCCTAATAAGTTGTTATAATTTTCAGATTATTCTCTCAAAGATTTCTAACAAAAGCAGGACAAATGGCATTTAAAAAAAAAGGATTTTCTCGTCTCGGAGTTAATTATTATGTTTTTTTACTAACTTTATGTGTTTAAATTTCATTAATCATATATTTTAATAAATAAATTTATAATATATACTATAACTTATTTATTTCATTTATAATAAAATAATCTATATACAGCATGTCCCGTAAGTAGTGGTGTCAACGGTATTTTACAGATAGAGGGGTTCAATATCTAGAATATAATTTGGTGATTTTTTTTTATACCTTCTGGTTTAAAAGTTATGACATTTTTAGAGAATTATCATTTTTTCCCCCGTTTTATCACAAAACAATGTTTTAAAAATGTGTTTGCAATTATTTTCACTGATATTTTTATTTAAGTGGGTTGAGAAAATACAGGGTTTTTTAATTAAAATGTTATTTGTAACCAATTAATAACCATGATTAAATAAAAAAATCAAATCTAAACAAGATTTAATTTATCAAATTTTAAGCAAAATATTTAAACGAAGCTGGTGTAAAAAAATTGTATGGACACCCTGTATGGGTAACCAATCGCTGTTCGTTAGTCTCGCTAAAACTCGAGAACAGCTGGACTGATTTGACTAATTTTGGTTTTGAATTATTTGTGGAAGTCCAGGGAAGGTTTAAAAGGTGAGTAAATATGAAAAAAATGCTTGGAATATAGTAAAAACAACAATTTCGCTTTCCCTTAGAAACTATTCCTTTGGTTTTGAATGTCAAACATTTGATCGCGTCGTTTAGAAAGTGGAGGCGACTGCTGCCCGCACAGGTTTCTTTGTAGTAGCAGTTGTTTCCATTCATGGACCGCGCTCTAGCTTTACATCAGGCGGAGTGTTGTCACATGCCGAGCTACAATAAAAAAAAAACAGTTTTTACTAAAGTTAAAACATTCTGCAATTATCATTCAGCTTTTTTATTTATTAATTCTGAAGCGGTACGAAGTTTGCTGGTATTAAATAAATAAATGATTGAAAATGTGCCTAGATTCAAACAATGCGGAGTTTCATATTTGGTTGGCTTCATCTTCATGAGGCCTCGTTTGGCCCTCTGTCGGAACAGCGGCAACGGTTCTACAATAGCTACATCGGTTATCTTAATAGACCTTTATCTCAAGATCACGATAACGTTTTTCTTATCTATTTACATTATTTTGATAATCGCAAATTATTGATTATCGATCATAGATAAACATTTGTAGGGAAGAGGTTCCGTAATATTAATACGATAGGAGAAGAGCGGCGCACAGTGGGTCGAAATTTAAATTTGAGGGAACAAATAATCTGAAAATACGCTATAAGGTTTAGAAAATAGAAATGACAACTATAGTTAAAGTTAATTAGGTCTATCGGTTGTCATAAAGAAATAAAATAAAATAAAAAAAGAAAAAAAAAAACACCTACCCAAATGTCGACTGGCAGATAAAGCCTCACGGCTTTAAGTCCACCTTTTGTAAACTTACAATAAAGAATATAAATAAATAAAAAAAATAAAATCTGTTCCTAAGGCCCTCTGCACATTATAAGAAAATTTCTTGTGTCTGACAAGCTTATAAGAAATCTAGTCGTATAGGCAGTGCCGGATTAGCCACGTAGCAAGAGTAGCAAATGCTACGGGCCCCGCGCTGCAACGCCTGTCTGACCGTAATAAAAAATTATTAATTTAGATAGGACCGTAAAATATCTTGCATGCCTTAAACGCGAAGCTCCTTAGGCTAGCTTCACTTCCACTTATTTAATACCCTAAACTTGAGAACCTAAAGCAAACCCAGGGGCCCCTTGACAGAATTTGCTACAGGCCCCGCGCTGCCTTAATTCGGCACTGAAGACATCTACTCAACTATGTAAACAAGTTTATGCATTTGGCGCGGCTGCGTTAGACGATACACGTGTAGTGTCCACGCTATTAATTAAATTAAATTATCGAACATGAGTACCATTTGTAATATAAAAGTGAATATTGAGCATTTGATGCGAATAATGACGACTTCCAAATGATCTTTTTTTTTTTATTGTAGCTCGACATGTGACAACACTCCGCCTGATGTAAAGCTAGAGTGCGGTCCATGAATGGAAACAACTGCTACCACAGAGAAATCTCTACGGGCTGCAGTCGCCTCCACTATGCCGGCTTGAGGAGACGAGCATGTACCGTCTAGATTGACAGTGCACATTCCTCTCGTTATACCTGGCTACTTTCAAACTATCCCCGAAACGCGACAAGGTCACTTCACGGGTGTTACATTCGAAAGTGGTGGTACTGCCCCAGGACGACAGACTGAACAAATTACCATCATCAGTCTGCCTACCACTCTTTAATGAGCGACCAAAGTACATATAACAAAATTACATTGGTACCGGTCTTTAGCGAGGTTCGAACACGGGTCTCATTGATCGTGAGTTCACGCGTCTTACCGCTAGACCACAGCCGCTCATCTAGTATCTAGCAGCTCATCAAAAGTAGTCTTGGACATACGGAAGTAATTAATAAACTTTTGTTCGTCTTGAAGTAGTTTAGCCTAAGTCCTCAAATTAAGAGTTTCGTCCCACTGTGAAACGTAGCGGCTAGAACTGAGCCGAGATGTGACAGTTTAATAAAAAAAAACATGTCCGTGTTCACAGAAGCTAAGCGGAGAAGAGATGTGAAAATAACGTAATCTTTTTGGTCGTTTATGAGACGTATCTCCTCTGCGCCCTTCTCCGCCTCTGTGGATACCGGGCCTTAACCTAGTATCGTTTTTTTATAGTAAATAATACCCAATAATACCCCACCATTGTGCTTTCTTTTACTCACTCTTGCGATTTATTAACTCACCATTGCTCTTCTTGCTTTCTTTAGCTCGCCATTGCTTTTTATTTGACTCACCATTGCTATTTCTTTAACTCACCATAACTCTTTCTTAGATTCACCATTGCACATTAGTTTTTTTACCATTGCTCTTTTTTACTCACCATTGCTCTTTCTGCTGCTCACCATGTCTCTTTCTTTAGCTCGCCATTGCTTTTTATTTGACTCACCATTCTATTTCTTTAACTCACCATAACTCTTTCTTAGATTCACCATTGCACATTCGTTTTTTCATCATTGCTCTTTTTTACTCACCATTGCTCTTTCTGCTGCTCACCATGTCTCGTTCTTTAGCTCGCCATTGCTTTTTATTTGACTCACAATTGCTATTTCTTTAACTTACCATGACTCTTTCTTAGATTCACCATTGCACATTCTTTTTTTTCATCATTGCTCTTTTTGACTCACCATTGCTCTTTCTGCTGCTCACCATGTCTCTTTCTTTAGCTCGCCATTGCTTTTTATTTGACTCACCATTCTATTTCTTTAACTCACCATGACTCTTTCTTAGATTCACCATTGCACATTCTATTTTTCATCATTGCTCTTTTCAACTCACCATTGCTATTCTTTAACTCACCATTACTCTTCCTATTTCTCACCAACGTTTGCATCGGAAGCACTCTGATGCTCTTCTTTTTCCTATGATTCTCGATTGGGAATGGGAGGCACCATGAGCGTCCTACAATGTCCCGTAAAAGGTTTACACAAAACACCAATATAACCAAGTTGTTTTTATCAATGGAAAATATGATAAACAATATATGTAAAATTATGTTTCTATTAAATAATTTATTGTCGAAATGGCGTTCAAAATTGCTTGTCTATTTATTTTATTGTGGTAAGTTTTTGTTATATACTTATTTTTATTGTAGCTCGGCATATTACAACACTGCACTGTAAAGCTAGAGTGCGGTCCATGATTGGAAACAACTGCTACTACGGAGATATCTCTACAGGCAGCAGTCGCCTCCACTATGCCGGCTTGAGGAGACGAATGTGTACCATCCAGATTGTCAATCTTGTTATACTGATCCCGAAACGCGACTAGGTCATCTCACGGGCAGACTAGACTAATAACCATCATCAGTCTGCTTATAAATTGTTAATAGTCAGCAAAGATGAAAAAAAATAGATAGAATAGAGAAATTTACCACCAAGGCGGAGAAGGGCAGATGGGAAGAAAGTGGCATAACAGCCCTCCCTGTTTCCACTAAAGAGGCCGAGGTGTGCTAGTTTGTGGGTCGCCATGTGGCTACCTGTTCACTGCATCTTTTTTTTTTTTTTTTTTATTTTGGCCGCACTATGCCGGTCTGAGAAGGTACTTTTTCACGCTCCGCTTGAAGGATCCAAGGTGAAAGGATTGGGAGAATACATGGAAGGGTAAAGCATTCCACTTGTCAATTGTGCAACACAAAAAGGACGCGCCGAACTATTTTGTTCGGCGACCAATTCGGTCGACTAGGTGTGAATGCTTTCCCCTCCCAGTGCGGGTGTTACGGTTGTGGAAGGATGAGACATCTCCTCTCCGCTATCCATAAAAAACATAACTTCTCCACTTTTCTCCTCTTGCGCCGTGCCCACAGAAGCTAAGCGGAGAGGAGATGTGGAAATAACGTAATCGTGTTTGAGACATCTCCACCCTTCTTCGCTTTGATATATACCAGACCTAAGACGCCTTAGAACGGATGCAGGGTTCGATTCCCGCTGTTTATTTTTTTTTTAATTTGTTTCGCATTTAACAAAAAATCGCTAAAATATTTTTTTTTTTATCAAAAATATTAACTAGCTTAAATTTTTGTTTGTAGTAGTGACCGCTATGCCGGCTTGAGTGTACAACGATATATAATTCGTGAGCAACAAATACAACGTTATATAATTGGTTACCAATGTTTTTCAGTGCTATCACGGCTCATGTGTATGGGGTAGTTAGCGAAATTAATTACGAATGGGCAGAACCAGGTGGTGTTCAAAAATGTACGTATATTTATTTTTTGGATGTTTTTGTTTAGTATAAGACAAAGGGTTCATTGCCCATGCAGCGTCTTACCGCTACGGCCGCTCTTAGGTCCGTCTGCAGCAGAAGGTCCGTCAAAAGTTACTTTTACGGCGACGACGACCGTTAAACGTTTACATTTACTCCACACGCGTTGCAATATCGTGTAAATTCATATTGTTATAGTTAAAAGGGTGGCTGATCTCGAAATAATAATAGAAAAACATATTTGGCTTCTTTTCATACATTTGACGTTAGCGACATTGGCTTGACGATTACTTTAACTTTAACCAGGAGGGAGATACTAATCATATTTTCTTCTCCTGTCCCCTATATGATCGCCCCGACTTCTTAAAATCTATTCACAAATCTATTCCTTGACCTACTAACATTTCTAACCTTCTCACCATCTCGTTATCATCTCCTGCTATTCTTCACTCCATCTTCATTCATATGAAAAATTAATTTTATCCCTTTTTTATTTATCTTCTTTTTATCTATTTTCTGTTCCCCGTCTCTTATCACGTGATGCTGGCAAAATGCTTAGGGCGAATGCCATAAAAAAAAAATTTAACCAAGCCAAGATTCGCTGGTTACGGTTAGCGTTAAAGTAACCGTCAAAAATGACAGGCACGACGATGGTGCAACGCGTGTGGATTAAATATAAACGTAACGGTTAAAGTAAGTGGGGCAGTACCACCACTTTCGAATTACACACCCGTGAAGTGACCTTGTCGCGTTTCGGGAATAGTTTGAAAGTAGCCAGGTATAAGAGAGTGTGCACTGTCAATGTAGACGGTACATGCTCGTCTCCTCGAGCCGGCATAGTGGAGGCGACTGCAGCCCGTAGAGATTTCTCTGTAGTAGCAGTTGTTTCCATTCATGGACCGCACTCTAGCTTTACATCAGGCGGAGTGTTGTCACATGTCGAGCTACAATTAAAAAAAATGAATAAATAATGTTACAGCGATATATGTAGCCAAAAGACTGTCATTGGAGAATAGTTTAGAAAGACTACAGGCTTTACGTGCGGAATTGAGATCGCACGTCCCAAGAATTGACGCGTACGTGATACCAACAGCAGACGCCCACAATGTGAGTGAATATATATTTTTTTTAGTGTAGCTCGGCATGTGACAACACTCCGCCTGATGTAAAGCTAGAATGGAAACAACTGCTACTACAGAGAAACCTGTGCCGGCTTGAGGAGACGAGCGTGTACCATCTAGATTGACAGTGCACACTCCTCTCGCTATACCTGGCTACTTTCAAACTATTCCCGAAATGCGACAAGGTCACTTCACTGGTGTGTAATTCGAAAGTGGTGGTACTATAAATAACCATCATCAGTCTGCCTACCACTCTTTAATGAGCGACCAAAGTACATATAACAAAGTTACATCGGTCAGAATTAGCGAGGTTCGAACACGGGTCTCATCTATTGTGAGTTCACTCGTCTTACCGTTAGACCACAGCCGCTTATTAGTTTTTTTTTTGTTTCTAGTTTTATATGGCATTATAACAATTTGCCATTGTCAAAGTAAATATTTTTGCATCAAGTTAATAATATTGTGCATCACGAGTCATTTATTCATCACACTAAACAGTCAGGTCAAGTCTCAGTCAAGTCAAAAATTGCCCCAGTAAAGTGGTAGAATCCTTACTGAAACTTCCCACGGAGTTTTGGAGGGAAAATGGAAACACAGGTCCTCTTCTTTTGAATTATTTGCCCACACTCACGCACGCTTAATGGTTAATAATCCACCATTATTACACATTAACACTCGAAGAACACACAAGTTTAGGAAAATAATTCAAGACAGATAACCTTGTCTCAAGATGGCCGCCAAAATTCTTCTTACATTTTTACACGACTGTTTCAGTCAGAATACATAGCGCCTAGTGATGCCCGTAGAGAATGGATTTCCGGATTTACTGGCTCTTCGGGTACCGCACTAGTCACTCAAGATTATGCGTTAGTCTGGACTGATGGGAGATATTTCACACAATTTGAGGTCGAAGTTGATTCAACATTATGGACATTGATGAAACAAGGTAACTTAGATTAAAAGAAATAGAGGAAGCTACGGTACTATTCCCTGTCGTTTACTATTGAAAATACACGCACTCTATTACACCACCCTATACGCATGCGCACGAGACAAAGATAGAAAGACGTTGGTAGAATGACAACACTCCGCCTGATGTAAAGTTAGAGTGCGGTCCATAAAAACAACTGCTATTACAGAGAAACCTGTGCGGGCAGCAGTCGCCTCCACTATGCCGGCTTGAGCTCGGAGGCGACTGCTGCCTATAGAGATTTATCTCTAGCTTCACTTTAGGCACGAGTTACATAACAATTATACACAAGTCTTTATAATTAGACATTTCTTTTTCAGGACAAGACATAACTTTACAAACATGGTTATCGACTAACTTAACAGCCGGTTCTACAGTCGGAATCGATCCCACGACCTACACGAGGAGCGCTTGGACATCTTTGCAGGTGAGACTTCATTAACTCTGTAGTCAGGCTATAAACGTCAATGGCGATACTTTTTTTTTATTGTAGCTCAACATATGACAACACTCCGCCTGCTACTACAGAGTTTCTACAGACAGTAGTCGCCTCCGCTATGCCGGCTTAAGGAGACTAATGTGCACCATCCAGATTGACAGTCTTTACGTTATACTTGGCTACTTCCGAATTGATCCCGAAGCGCGACAAGGTCTCTTTACGGGTGTCAAATCAAATCAAATCAAATCAAATCAAATTATTTATTTGTGGTACATGGTATAAATCACAAGTTGTTGATGTCAGTATTAGATTCTCAAGTACCTGCTCTTAGGCGTACAAATATATATATTTTATTCTAAACAATAAATAACATAATAATACAATGCAATAAAGACTAAAAATAATGATTTAAAAATATAAAATTAAATTAAATAGTAAAATAATGTCAAATGTTAAAGTGAAGTCAGTTTTCTTAATAATAATAATAATAGGAATGTCATATACTTAGTCTAAATATTCTCTAATGTCATAGTAGCACTTTTCAATTAATAATTCTTTCAATTTAGTTTTAAATATTTTAAATTCGCAATTTTTTATGTGGTCCGGGATTTTATTATAGATTTTAGGGGCTAAACCGAGAAAGCCCTTTCTTAGTAATGCTGTATTAGCTGTGGTGCAGGGAATATATTCGTTTTGTATTCTCTTTGATTTAGTGGTTTTAAAATTAAATATGTTGTGATTTGCTTTTATAAACGTTGCCACTTCATAAATGTATAATGATGGTAACGTTAGAATTTTTAAGAGTTTAAAGTGCGGCTTACAGCTATCATCATACTTTAATCCACATATGGCTCTGATACATTTTTTTTGCGACCTAAATATTGTCTCTTTTAGTGTAGAATTGCCCCAAAATATAATTCCGTACCGTAGGTAAGATTCTACAGAGGCGTGGTACGATATGAGTGCTATGTTTTTATTTGTTATGTTATTTAATTTTTTTAACGCATAAACAAAACTATTTATTTTCTTACAGATTATGTCCGAGTGTGTAATCCACTTTAGATTATAGTCCATGTTTAGGCCTAAAAATTTTATTGCGTCTAATTCTTCTATTAAATTATCGTCACTTCTAATATTAATTGTATGTGGTGAAGTTTTTTGTCTGAATTGTATTATTTTGGTTTTGTTTAAGTTTATTTTTAAGTTATTGTTTTCTGTCCAGTTTACTACACTTTTTAATGTTGTGTTTATTTCCCCTTCATATGCTTCAAAATTTTGAGAGTTGTCCGCTTTTACAATTACTGTAGCATCGTCGGCATATAGCACCATAGGATGCCTTGTACAAGTTGGTAAGTCATTTATGTATAATAAAAATAAAAGCGGACCTAGTATGCTTCCTTGTGGGACACCGTAAATTACGTCTCTTGTATTAGACTTAAAGACGAGCTCTTGTTTGTTTTTTAGGCTTTCAATTACTGTATATTGTTTCCTATTGCTCAGATATGAGTTGATTAAATCAGAAGCTACACCCCTTATACCATAAGCATTTAGTTTATTTGATAATATTTTATGGTCAACATAGTCGAATGCTTGAGTTAGGTCCATAAAAATGGCACACGTCGGTATTCTTTTATCCATACTGTTCATAATGTTTTTTAATAGTATATATGTTGCTAAATTTGTACTTCTGCCTTTCCTAAAACCGTTTTGCTCATTTGCTAGAATTTTATGTTTGTCCAGAAAGTTATACAGTCTACTATAGATGACCTTTTCAAATATTTTTGATATGACGGGTATCAGGGCGATTGGTCTGTACTGATTCATGTCGTGTTTATTTCCTTTGTTTTTGAATATTGGCTTTATTATTGTATATTTAAGTGCGTCTGGAAAAATGCCTTGTGTAAGAGTAAGGTTAATGATATGACAAAGGGGGTGACAAAGTGTCCCTATATTTTGTTTAACAATATTCGTGGCTATACCGTCATGTCCTACACTATTTGTCATTTTGAGTGATTTTATAACATTGATTATTTCCTTTGGGGTTGTCATGTTGAGAAAAATAGAGTTAGGTATAGAATATTGTATATGGTCATATAAATTGTTTCGATGTGTCATATTATTTGTAATTTTGTCAATAAAGTAGTCATTAAATTTGTTAGCTATTTCAAGTGGTTCATGTATGTCAAAATTATTTATATTTATGTTTGTAATATGTTCCTTTGGTTTTTTATTTTTATTTCTATTTATTATTTGCCAAGTGGCCTTTGTTTTATTTTTAGATGTTGTAATAAAGTGGCTATTTTGTGCCTTTTGAGTCAATTTAATAATTTTTTTGAGTCTCTGAGTGTAACCAATAAGTTTTCCTTTGTTTTCTTTTGATGGGTTTTTCCTATATTCCCATTCCTATAGTCACATTCGAAAGTGGTGGTACTACCCCAGGACAAGGCAGACTGAGCTAATAACCATCATCAGTCTGCCTACAACTCTTTAATGAGCGACCAAAGTACATATAACACAAGTAACATTGGTCAGAATTTATCGAGGTTCGAACACGGGTCTCTTAGATTGTGAGTTCACGCGTCTTACTGCTAGACCATTGTCGCTCTAATTGTTGCTTTTTTTCTATTACTTCAGAATATACTTTCGCCAGAATCAATATCTTTGGAAGCTACACAAATTAATTTAGTAGACGAGGCGCGTAAAAAAATCAACGATCCAGCCCCACCCAGACCAAATAATCAATTGGTACCACTTTCCTTAGATTATACAGGTAATCTTCTTAATAATTCTAATTTTAACACCAGCCGGGCGCACGCGGAATGCCTTTCTCCTCACTCCGACCGTCTGTGGGTTTTTTTTGTTATATTTCCAAAAACATTTTTTTGATATCGATATTAGACGATATTCTCTACAACTTTTGTTTTGGGGCTACTACTCTAACTCGCCCCGCTTTCGAGACATCGCCGTAACTTCCGGCTCAGAGTCGACTTCCGGTCAAAGTCGGATTCCAATCATAGGGGCGCACTCAATTGTAGACCAATTTTTTTAACGATTTTTCCCATATAACCCTAGAGTCTTTATTTTAAGATTTTTTTTTTTATTGTAGCTCATGTGACAACACTCCTGATGTAAAGCTAGAGTACGGTCCATGAATGGAAACAACTGCTACTACAGAGAGACGAGCATGTACCATCTATTGACAGTGCACACTTCCTCTAGCTATATAGGATTTTTAAATTATTTTCAGGCCGTGTTGCTAGTGAGAAAATAGCTGAACTTTTGCAGCAAATTGAAAGCAGGAGAGCTGCAGTGTTGTTGTTAACCGCGCTGGACGATATCGCATGTAAGTTTATGGATAAGACAACTTGTTATGCTACGGCTCCACCTGCCCTAGAATTAGCGCTATAAACTTGACTATATTAAAGATTTTGCTAGAATTAGCGTTTAACGTATAATGCCAATAGTATTATAGTTATAGAGCGGCCGTGGTCTAGCGGTAAGACACGTGAACTCACGATCGATGAGTTCCGTGTTCGAACCTTGCTAAATTCTGATCGGTACCAATGTAACTTTGTTCGCTATAGGCACTATTAAAGAGTGGTAGGCAAACTGATGATCCAGTCTGCCGTCCTGGGGCAGTACCACCACTTTTGAATGTAACACCCGTGAAGTGACCTTGTCGCGTTTCGGGAGCAGTTTGAAAGTAGCCAGATAGAACGAGAGGAGTGTGCACTGTCAATCTGGATGGTGCATGCTCGTCTCCTCAAGCCGGCATAGTGGAGGTGATTGCTGCCTGTAGAGATTTATCTGTAGTAGCAGTTGTTTCCATTCATGGACCGCACTCTAGCTTTACATCAGGCGGAGAGTTGTCACATGCCGAGCTACAATAAAAAAAATAATAATAATAATGTAATGCATTATTACACTAATTAATGCGTTAACGGGATATCCTAGCTCTTGGAGAAGCTGACGTAAGCTCGGCTACAGACAAGACGAAGAAGTGGCTACTAGTACAGGCAAACGTATGGGAAAGACTGTACGAGTTCATTGGTGGATGTGATGCCAATTAAACCAATTAAACTCGTTCTTCACATGCCGAGCTATTAATCCACAATTCAAAACTGCACAGTCTTGCCGGCTACACGCTCTTCACATGCCGAGCTATTAATCCACAGTCCAAAACTGCGCAGTCTTGCCGGCTACACGTTCTTCACATGCCGAGCCATTAATCCACAGTCCAAAACTGCGCAGTCTTGCCGGCTACACGTTCTTGCCATGCCGAGCTATTAATCCGCAGTCGAAAACTGCGCAGTCTTGCCGGCTACACGTTTTTCACATGCCGAGCTGTTAATCCACAGTCCAAAACTGCGCAGTCTTGCCGGATACACGTTCTGTCTTGCAAACGCGTAGGAAAGACTCACACAACGCATCTGAGCATATGTGAACGGAGTCTGGGCACGCGTTAGCGTTCATCCAGACTTTGTACAACTCAGTCTACAGGGCGCAGACAAATCCCCACATACAGGGCGGAAGTACTGAGCCAACTGTAGGCTGTACGCATCTGTGTGTTGAAAGTAGCCAGTTATAACGAGAGGAGTGTGCATAGGCCGGTATAGCGGAGGTGATTGCTGCTTGTAGAGATTTATCTGTAGTAGCAGTTGTTTCCGTTCATGGACCGCACTCTAGCTTTACTTTAGGCAGGCTTTTTTTACCTCAATTTCAGATACATTAAATATTCGTGGCTCGGACATCCCATATAATCCAGTATTTTTTTCATATTTACTCATCAAACCGAGCACGGTGAGTTTTTCTACTTTCTAAAATATTATTTTAACAAGAATAAAAACATTTTTTTTTAACTATAATGTGACTGAAGCTAAAAAAGTACGACGCAGAAACACAGACGTCAGTAGGTAGACAACACTAGCCTCTATTATGCCGGCTTTCTGAGACAATTGTTCTCTATCCAGAATGACAGTGAACACATTTCTTATATATCGTTATACACAAAGCATCCAAGTGTAAATAGTAATATATCAGGCCAGCATAGTGGAGGCGACTGTGGGCGTACTTAGAGACATTTATTTGTGTTTTAGAATATACCACGAGCTTTTCTTTTTTTTATTATTTTTTGTAGCTCGGCATGTGACAACACTCCGCCTGATGTGAAGCTAGAGTGCGGTCCATGAATGGAAACAACTGCTACTAGAGAGATATCTCTACAGGCAGCAGTCGCCTCCACTATGCCGGCCTGAAGAGACGAGCATGTACCATCTAGATTGACAGTGCACACTCCTCTCGCTATACCTGGCTACTTTCAAACTATTCCCGAAACGCGAGCTTCAATAAAAATTGACTATTGCAGATGGAATCTCCAGAAAATGCAGTTCTTTTCTGGGGTGATGGAGGAATAACTTCGGACGTGAGAGAACAATTGGATAAAGAACAAGTTAAAATAGAATTAAAATCGTACACGGAAATATTTGATTATTTATCAAATATGGCGGTTAGTTTTTTTTTTATTTAAAATACGATTAAACAGTGGTAGGCAGACTGATGATGGTTACTAACAAATATTTCTAGGACAATGTTCTACCAGAAAAAAGCATTATTTGGTTATCACAAGATGGTAGTGAGGCTGTACATAGGGCAGCAGTTGGGGTAAGAATATTTTATACAATACAATTGTCACACCTTTTTCCCACAGCCAACCACGATCCTGACACAACACCCTCGCTTCCTTCACATCCACAATCCTCTTCATGCACGCCCGACGGTTATGGGCACTAGGCAGCCCAGCTTTCATGAGGATGTCTCCTATTTGATCGGAAAACACCCTTGTTTCATATATTCCTTTCGTCAATCTCCTTTCATTCATCCTTTCCATGTGCCCAAACCATCGAAGCATTCCTTTCTCAATCCTCGTCACTACATCATCTTTGAAAGCACATCTATCGCGCACAACACTATTCCTCATTCTATCCGCTATCGTGACTCCATTCCACTCCTTAATGACCGCATTTCTACAGCATTAATCCTACTCTCTTGCTTTATCTATTATTTTATCTAACATTATAATATGAAAACATTAAAATAGCTATCTTATATGTACTTTGGTCGCTTAAAGCCACAAGCACGAGTCTCGTATAGGCTTTTAAAATGTCAATGTCTATCTGGATCGTGCACATTCGACTCTTCAAGCCGGCATAGCGGCGGTCCATGAACGGAAATAACTGCAACTATAGAGAAATTTCTGTAGGTAGCAGTCACTTCTGCTCATTCCGAAACTTGATTTGTTTGCCCTTCTCTTTTCAGACTAAAGGACGTGTAACAACTTTGTCGACTCTGTCCCCCGTTGCGTTAATGAAAGCTAATAAAAATAATGTGGAATTGGAGGTGAGTTATTTTGTCGAAAATAATGGAATTAAATGTTAATCAAAATGTTAATGGGATGAAAATTACACTAAATGGAAATTGAATGATATGTAAATGAAAACTAAGTGGAATGCAATGTGAATTGAATCGGAATGGTCATAGAAATGTAATGAAATGGGAATCGCATTGAATGGAAACTAAGTGGAATGCAATGTAAATTGAAACGGAATGGAATTAGAAATGTAATGGAATGGGAATCGCATTAGATGGAAATGGAAACTAAGTGGAATGCAATGTGAATTGAAACGGAATGTAAATGTAATGGAATGAGATGGAACGGGAATGGCATTAAATGGAAATGGAATGAGATGGAAATTGAAACTAAGTGGAATGCAATGTAAATTGAAACGGAATGGAAATAGAAATGTAATGGAATGGGAATCGCATTAGATGAAAATGGAATGAGATGGAAATAGAAACTAAGTGGAATGCAATGTAAATTGAAACGGAATGGAAATAGAAATGTAATGGAATGGGAATGGCATTAAATGGAAATGGAATGAGATGGAAATGTAAACTAAGTGGAATGCAATGTAAATTGAAAATAACTGGAATGAAATGAAAATTAATTATGAATGAAATTATCATCAGGCTGGTTGTTTACATATGCCGAGGTAAAATAAAGAAAAAAACGTTTCAGGGCTTCAGAACGAGCCACATCAAGGATGGCATAGCGGTTGTTAGATTCCTAAAATGGTTGCATGATGAAGTCGATGCTGGTCGTGAGGTTTCGGAAGTCGACGCGTCTGATAAACTTATTTATTATAGAAGGTATGTTTATTTTAGTAGTATTACAACACTTCGTCTGATGTAAAGCTAGAGTACGGTCCATGAACGGTAACAACTGCTGCCACAGATAAATTTCTACAGTCACACCTCCACTATGCCGACTTGAGGAGACAAGCTACTTCCAAACTGACTCCGTAACGCCACACATAACCATCATCGGTCTGTCTACCACTCTTTAATGAGCGACCAAAGTACATCTAACATAGTTACATTGGTCAGAATTTTGTGAGGTTCGAACACGGGTCTCATCTATCAAGAGTTCACGCGTCTTATCGCTAGACCACGGCCGCTCTTTCATTTAATTAGTTTATTAGACAAAATTATTAGTTTTTTTTTTAATAATTTCAGCCAAGAAAAAGATTTCGCTGGTCCATCGTTTGGAACAATCGCTGGTGCTGGAGAGAATGGTGCAATAATACATTATACACCATCTAACGAACATCCGCGTCTTATTAATAAAGATGATATGTTTTTAGTTGATTCAGGAGGGCAATATAAGTAAGTAATGTGCCGGCACATCAATCATGGCCTCCTAGAGTTTTGGCGGCCATCTTGGGATATTAGGTTATCTGTCTTGAATTATTTTCCTAAACTTGTGTGTTCTTCGAGTGTTAATGTGTAATAATGGTGGATTATTAACAATTAAGTGTTCGTGAACGTGCGTCAGTGTGGGCAAACAATTCAATAGACAAGAACATGTGTTTCCAGTTTCCCTCCAAAACTCCCTATGAAGTTTCAGTAAAGATTCTACCATTTTACTGTAACAATTTTTGACTTGACTGAGATTTGACCTGACTGTTTAGTGTGATGAATGAATGACTCGTGATGCATATTATTAACTTGATTCAAAAATAATATTTACTTTGACACTGGCAAATTGTTTTAATGTCATATAAAACAAAATAAAAGAAGTAACATTTACACCAATCAGACGATTTTGACTGCCTAGGTAATAAAAAAAATCAAATGGGGCTATCCTATTGGTGGAGAAAGCTCGCGTCACGCTGTCACTGCGTAATCGTAATCTTGTACTTGACCCTCTGAGCAAGCCGTACGGGCCGTGTGCCTCCAAATCTATAAAAAATGTTTTTTAAGGGACGGCACAACGGATATTACCAGAACGAGGCATATGAGTTCAAATCCAACTGATTTTCAACGTCTCGCTTTCACTAGAGTGTTGAAGGGACAAATTTTATTGGCTACAGCCGTTTTTCCAAAAGGTTCTGGGGTACGTATACAAAAACCATAGAGTTAGATAGAGGGGGGATGGCTACAGAGAAAGACTTTGTTTTTCCCGAAAAGTAGGGCACAAAGTTCAAAAACATAAAAACTAGCACTGTAACAACTCAGAAGAATCTTCAGGCGGGGTCAGCTGGCAACATTTAAAAAAAAATCATACTCATCTCGTTATACCTGGCTACTTTCAAACTGTGACAAGGTCACTTCACGGGTGTGTATTCCGAAAGTGTTGGTACTGCCCCAACACGGCAGACTGGGCTAATAACCATCATCAGTCCGACTACCACAATTAATAATTTTCAAAGTTTAAAATGAAACCAAACACCCTAAAAAAGCAAATAATAATACTGTAGACATGGCTGTGTAGGGTGCATTCCCTTTGCCTTCCGAGACTGGAAGAACTAAAGTAAAAATATATAACTAAAACTAACTAAAAGAAATATATGAAGAAATAAGACAAAAAGATTATACTAGACAAGGCTGCATAGGCCAGGCCCTTTGCCTTCTTTGAAGAAAATATAATAACAGTGTTTGACAGACGTTAATGCGAAAACACCCTAAAAATAAAAGCATTAAATTAATAATACTTCCAATTAGATATACAACGAACGAACGTCTTCAGTATTAGCTGTATAGGCTTTGTACCCCTTGCCTTTAAGACAGGAAGAACTAAACTAAAAAAAAACTCTTTCAGGGTCACATTTTGGATACATTAGCCAGAAAATACTTATTTGATGTCGGTTTAAACTATAACCATGGCACGGGACACGGTGTCGGCCATTATCTTAATGTACATGAAGGTCCATCAGGTATTGGGTCCGGAGCTATGAGCAGTGATCCGGGAATTACTGCTGGAATGATTTTTAGCAATGGTAAGCCTTCATTGGGGTGAATTAGGGGGAAACGTGAGCCAGGTATAGCGAGACGAGTGTGCACTGTCGATCTGGGTGGTACACATTCGCTCCTCAAGCCGGCATAGCGGAGGTGACTGCTGCCTGTAGTAATTCATCTGTAGTAGCAGTTGTGTTTGTCGTATGCCACGAGATACAATAATTTTTTTTTACTGTTGGCAACCCTAGAAGCTGTCAATATTTGTTTTTTTTTTCAGAACCTGGATACTACGAAGTCGGCGAATTTGGTATTCGACATGAAGACATAGTGGAGGTTATAGATATTGATAAAAATGCCAATCATATCTTTGTAAGTGTACTAAGATTACTTTTTTTTATTTCTCCCCGCAGCTGGAAAGGCAAAGGTAACAAATCCTATATAGCCACCTTTTAATTACAATTAGTTAATATGAACTATATGCAATCATTTGTTAGTTTACTAATTGGGGAGGTGTCTCTGGTGACAGCTATCTTTTTTACATATTTTTTAGATAATATAGATTAATTTAGTCGACACGTGTTTCTGGAAAACTTTTGTAATTGCTTTGTTCTTTTTTTATTAATTTTAAAAATTGCGATCGTAATATAGCAAACCTGAGAATTCGTTCGGAACTAAACCATTGCCAATGAACAAAAAAAAAATCGTTTGTCAAAAGTTCAAACAAAACTTTTCATTTTTAAAAGTTCCTGTTAATTAAAACATCGTGTTTATAGTGTAGTTTTGTTTTAAAAATTACAATAGTTATTCGTATAAAACACTGTTATTGTTAGGAAACACAAACAAAAGATATTTGACAAACTTGTGAGGCGACAACCATAGACAACATAATAATCTACAAAACTGTTAGGTTGGTACTTTGTATTCTATCTTGTCAAACGGTACGAAAGTCGAAGTGAAAGGTCGAAGACGGTCATTACAGTTTTTCAAATATCTCCTCGATTTTTAAGTATTTTCAGACGAGAATCAAAAAATTCTTCTAATTGAAGTGATATCTCGAAATGGTTTTCGATTCACCATGGGTTAGTTTTTTTGGACCTTGCCCATTGTAGCACAAAACCTTATATCTCCTTCAAGCGGACCACGAACCACCTTCTTGGGCCGGCATAGCGACGGCGACTGGGGCCATGTCACGATGACGTCATATATCACGTCAATATATAAAAAATATATATATTTAAACTTCTACTCAAGTTCCCGCGCCATATCCCATTCTGGGAAGGCAATGGGAACAAAACCCATACAGCCACGTTTTTTTTATTGTAGCTCTGCATGTGACAACATGCATGCTGTAAAGCTAGAGTGCAGTCCATGAATGGAAACAACTGCTACCACAGAGAGACCTGTCCGGGCAGCAGTCGCCTCCACTATGCCGGCTTGAGGAGACGAACATGTACCATCCAGATTGACAGTGCACACTCTTCTCTTATACCTGGCTACTTTCAAACTATTCCCGAAACGCGACAAGGTCACTTCACGGGTGTGTAATTCGAAAGTGGTGGAATACTACAGAGAAATCTCTGCAGGCAGCAGTCGCCTCCACTATGCCGGCTTGAAGAAGCGATTAATAAACGTGTGACAGAGATCCCAATTCGGAACTATCAGTGTACATTTACGCTGTTACGGTCTCTCTCCACCATTTTTTGTTATTTTTGTATTATTTTTTTTTAAATTACAGGCATCTACATTGGAAGATGACTTTGCAACTCGCGGTGCCGTGGGATTCAACACCATATCTCTAGTACCACATCAAACCGCTTGTCTTAATGTGTCGTTATTGAACGAGCATGAGGTAAGTTGTACATTTTATTAGCTGGCGGCAATCGCCTCCACTATGCCGGCTTGTGGAGGTGATTAATAAATGTGTGACAGAGATCCCAATTTACTCGGAGGGCCAACTATCAGTTTACATTGCGTTGGTTTAATTTGATTTTTTTTTTGTCCTTGCCGGTCTAAATATTGTCTGATTAGTGGAAAGATATCACTTTACGCAGTGACAGCGTAAATGTCTGTCTGTCTTTTTTTTTTTTGTTTTATATGGCATTATAACAATTTGCCATTGTCAAAGTAAATATTTTTTGCATCAAGTTAATAATATTGTGCATCACGAGTCATTCATTCATCACACTAAACAGTCAGGTCAAGTCTCAGTCAAGTCAAAAATTGCTCCAGTAAAGTGGTAGACGATTTTTGCTTCGCTTCACAAAACTTTTTTTTTTATTATTGTGTTCTCCTATTTTGAAAAGGCAAAGGGAATAAAACTGATACAGCCGTTATTTATTTATTTTTGTTTACAGATTGAATATTTGAACGATTATCATGCACGAGTACTTTCGACTCTTGGACCGATATTAAAGGAGCGGGAACTCTTTGAAGATTACGCCTGGCTAGAAAAGGAATGCCAAGCTATTGGCTCTGGATACATGATAATGGCAACACCGTTTATAATTTTGGCGGCAATCATTGCTAGAATTAATGTTTTAAATTAAAAAAATATTATTAATTATATTGGTTTGGTTTTATGTCAGAGTACCTTCTCTTAGACTGAAAGCGTTGCACCACGAGATCAGTCTTCCCGTAGATCGCTTGAGACTGTTTTTTTTTATCCACTCTACAGCCATGCACCTCTAAGCATGATGCTACACCTTAGGTTGAGTGGGGACACCAGGAGTCCTGTTTTAGGGCGCAGGAGGCTCACCCTTAAGTCTTGTATCTGTTAGCATCTGTGACTATTTAGTGGGCATACCGAGTGGTACGGTCGCAGCTGGTCCCAGGGAGGACGACTTGGACGTGGATAGCTAAGACTTGTTGGTCAAGCAATTTATGTGCAACCACCCAGCACAGCTTATGGAGTTTCTCCGCTTTTTGTAGTCTTCCAGCCTGATAACAAGGAAGTCTCACAGAGACCATTACCCGCTTTGGGTAGACCAGCCATTACCCCCCCAATATGGCTGAAACTTATATACGGTCCATGGCTCCTATCCTCCATTTGTGGGCGACAACTAAGCAAATATGCTGAAACACGACAGTTCCTCTTTATGGCGTCTCGGAAGCTAGCTGCGGGCAGGTACAGTCAAGTTCACAACAATAAAAATTAATATTAAAATAACCTGCAGGCGGGTAGCACCTGCATCGTGCCTAACTAATACCAGCGACTTGTGCTTAACTTCAGAGTTGCCTAAAGCCTAAAAATAAAGTTCCGCTCATACTATACCTACATTAAAATTCATACATACAAATACGTACATCAAAACAATACAATTGTCACGCCTTTCTCCCACAGCGATAGGCAGAGACAACAGAACGCCACTTACCACGATCCTGACAACACCCTCGCTTCCTTCACATCCACAATTCTCTTCATGCACTCCCCACGGTTATGGGCACAAGGCAGCCCGACTTTCATAAAGATTTCTCCAATCAGAAAACACTCACGGGTCTGTCTAACACATCCATTCACATCAGATTTTCGTGGATCTCCTTTCATTCATCCTTTCCATGCGCCCAAACCATCAAAGAATTCCTTTCACAATCCTCAAAAACATTTAAAAAATAAAACCAAAACGTAGGTTGAAATTTTATTAAGTTTACAACTCAATACTATTTAAAAGCTACACAATAAATTATTTAATTATTTATCATGATCGCGGTACTCGTTCATGTGGAGCAGGACCCAAGCAGGAGTGGCTGTCCAGCCCACCACCATGCAAGCGGCAAGGATGATTGTCTCCTGCAAAATAAAAGTTTACTATTAACATAATTATTGTTCGAAGCAACAGCTCCGAACACGTAAACGCCTATAACGTTGTAAGTAGGTCGCAAGACCGACGACACGTGGAGTTCTACCAGAGACGAGTCAGTGCAAAACTCATCACCGTCGAGAGCGCGTGCATTCAACTACATTACTAAACTACCTAACCACTATACCTTTACTTAACTAAATGAACTTTAAGTACAACTCTTTTCAATTACATCGCCTTTTATTACCCTCGCTCAGTTACAAACCCGAACAATTATAATTATAATAATAATAAAATAACAAAGAGTGGTAGGCAAGACTGATGATGGTTATTAGCCCAGTCTGACCGTGTTGGGGTAGTACCACCACTTTCGAATTACACACCCATGAAGTGACCTTGTCGCGTTTCAGGAATAGTTTGAAAGTAGCCAGGTAACACGAGAGGAGTGTGCACTGTCATCTAGATGGTGCATGCCTGTCTCCTCAAGCCGTCATAGCTGAGTGTATCTGTAGTAGCAGTTGTTTCCATTCATGGACCGCACTCTAGCTTTACATGTCACATGCCGAGCTACGAGACAAAAAAGGTCCGTTTGCACCAGAAGGCCCGTTGAGTAATTAGACTTTTTCTGATACAATATTTGAGGTTATTATTGTATTAAAAGCTTTAATAATTGGTAATATTTATTTTTTATGTTATTAAACATTGTATATGAATTGGGAAACAATGTTTTGATATAATTAAAATAAATTAATGAAGAAATAACATTATTATTTTAGAATATTGTTTTGTTAACAAACAAATATTAAGCGGGTCCAAAAATGGGCATTATCCTTTAGGATCCCTTGTCTCACTTCGTCAACACAAGCATATTTTGTGATAGATAAACAATCAAGTACCTAAGTTCGGCTTCTCGAGGTTTCCAAAACTCAAGATAAAAATATAACCTCTTTCCATTGACGATTACGTAATTTTAAAAAAATACTATTCCAATTGTAGTTTATCGATATGTATGTACTAGTTAATTTATTTATTCTTAGGTATTTTTCTTATTCATTTAATAATTGCGTAAGTATCGCAGCTAGTATAAAAATCAATAACACTTACAGCAGTTGAGACCTTGTTTCTAGCGGGTGTGGATACAGCGCTCATGCATCTTTGTGGCTGAATAGCGGACTTAGCTACAGGAGCTAATTTAGTTAAATTTCTAACGGCCTGCATTCTTGATTTAGTTGATAATTATAGAAATATTTACTGAGATCGATCACCAAAAAAGTAGAATTGACAATCAAAATGTCTGGCTAATAGACAAGTCTCGGTTTTATCGTAAAGTACAAATACTTTAACACAAAATGTTTAAAATTAGTAAAACGATAATATAATTATGAATAAAATGTTTAAATATAAATTGTTCAATTTAAGAAAATATTATCCATTAAAGCATCATTTAATTATTTTCTAAAATATTTGCCTAAATGTATTTTACGACAACTTTTTACCATAAATTAGTAAATTTATTTCACTCGAATTTCGCGGTTTTGTGGAATATTACTATAAAAAAAGGTTGGCATTTTGTCTGTTTGTATATTTTAGCCTTAATGCACAACATATTAACCCTATAGGCTTCATCTAATATCATTTTCACGGTATCCGGTCACGTCCATATAGTCCCATATACGCTTGCACTAGAATAATTTTATATAATTATTCGCTCAAAGCAACTCTTTAAAGTTCTATTTATCCCTAAATATGCGTATGAAGGCTTAATTTGTAATAATTAAGCATTCGTTTTCATTGTATCAACACCCACGCTGACTTCAGCAGCATGTGGAAATATCAAGCCCGAATGTTTACCTTGCGAGTTATAACAATAAAAATTGCTTATAATAACAAGATTTTACTTAATAAATTACATATTTAGCTTGGATTTTGATAAATATTGAATCAACTTTATGCGTTATGAGACTGGTGTCCGTTTAGGAAATTACGACTTCTAATTTTAAATTGATTTCATTCAAATTAGTTTTTTAATAAAATTATTTAATTTTTGTATCGAAAACTATTTATGTAATAAAAATACATAAAGATGTATATCTATAAAAACATTTTAACAGGCTAGTCATTCTTTCAAAGAACAAATAAACGGCACTCGATTGACGGCTGTTGACTTCCTTACCTCGTCGGAGGAGCGAGGACGAACAAAAAAATTGCGATTTATTGTTTAAATCAATACAAACATAAGTTTAAAGTTAAATAGCAATAATTCCACTTTCCTGTTACGATTTATAAAAGGTACGTTTTTATCACTACATTGTTCGTTGATTGCGTTTCTATCGGGGAATTGTTTAATAGGTGTGTTATAATATATGTATGTATATCTAAAAATACCTAATACGTTGTTGGATTTAGTATTTATTTTAAGCCTAGATCTCTTTTTGTTGTGTTTACATGCTTTTCAGTATATATTAGATTGATTTACATAGTTTATTATATATAAACTATTCTTATCTATAGCTAGCTATACTATAGATATTTCTGGGTATAACTCTTGGTTTTGTCACGTACTCTCATGGAATGCTACAGAAAACGTAATAAATTGTTTAAAATTATTGGAAAAGCATTAATTATGTGAAGAAGTTGATTAAAACAGTGCATTTTGTGCTCGTGTTAATAAAAATCATTTTAGTTTTTTTTTTAAATTATAAAGCGCGTTGGTTATGTAAAACTTTGGTTTGCCTATAGGTATTGGTTTATATTATTATAATTATGTTTTTAATGTAATTTATGTTGTTTTATTAATTTTTAATTGGTTTTGTTTGAGTTTTTGTGTTTTTTTGGTTATATTGACTGGGAGGTCGCATATATCGTTTTCGCTAGGCGTCGTGATCTGCGAGTTGTTCGGGGATTGTATTTTTATAGTTAAAATTGTTTATTACTCAATAGTAATGATAAAATAAGGTGAAAATAACAGGAAATAAGATATTTTTTTCAAATATAATTACAAGAAATCGCGGAAGTAACGATTTCAATGCAATTTGATGGAGTTCTTTCACATGGGAAATTGTTTGGTAATTAATTTGGAACATTTGTTTTTTATTTTGAATTTTACATGTTTTTTGTATACTAGATACTTTAAAATTGTACTATTTACAGTGTTTTGTGATTATTATTTCGTTATTGTAAGTTTTTACGTATTTTTCTTATACTTTACGTCTTTAATAATAAATTAAGATTCCGAGTTGTTAAAACACAGGAATGTTTCACGTTTTAGTATTCCAAAAAAGATTTCACTATTTACTGGATTATGGGTAAAGATTTAATTAAAAAAACCAACTTATGTAGAATCAATCTAGAATAATAAGAGTAAATCACCCAATAATGTTTACCACCAATATGGTGACGTGTTTCTTGCCTGTGTTCATTTGTTTTTGTTTTTTTTTTTCTGAAATATTAGGGCACTCAAGAAAATTCTAAATTCCAACCTACAAACTTGCTCATTTGGACTTAATAATAACCTAGTTTTGTTTCTTTTCAAATAGAGGCACTTACTATAATGTCTAACTCTACATATTGGCTCTATTAAGCAAAGTGTTACTCCTAGAAGTGCACACACCATATAAGAGATCACCCAATGGAGTTGAACAGGCAGCTTAATAAGAAGACTTCAGTATTGGAGCTATGAATATAAAATTAGCTGATAAAATAGGCTGAAAGGATTAGTAAAGACCTTACAGGAGGCTCTCTTTGACTCCATAGATCTGTTTATAAGACTTACCGATTGCAGAATAGCTTTTTTTTTTATTGTAGCTCGGCACGTGACGACACTCCGCCTGATGTAGAGCTAGAGTGCGGTCCATGAATGGAAACAACTGCTACTACAAAGAAATCTCTACAGACAGCAGTCACCTCCACTATGGCGGCTTGAGGAGACGAGCATGTACCATCTTAGATTGACAGTGCACACTCCTCTCGTTCTATCTGGCTATTTTCAAACTATTCCCGAAACGCGGCAAGGTCACTTCACGGGTGTTACATTCGAAAGTGGTGGTACTGCCCCAGGACGCTTTAATTATAACAATGTCCATTTTTGGGCCCGCTTGAGAGCAAAATAATATCTTATTTTTTAATTAATTCATTTCAATTATATCAACACATCATTTACTAATTAATAGACAATGTTTAATTACATGAAAAACAGATATCATCAATTATTAAAGCATTTAATATAATAATAACTTCAATTGCATCAGAAAATGTAGAATTACTCAATAACTCTGGTAAAAAATTCAAACTGATCGGTGATAAGGAAGTAGATTTATTTTTTTAGCAAATGTACTAATAAATCATCGACAAACTTGAAAAAAAATTGTGGGCACATTTCTCTTATTTATTTATTTATTTACCTATTTACATGTTATGGGTTAGTAAGGTCTTATATCTATGTTAGTTTCACCATAACTGCCCATTTGGGCGTGTAAATATTTACCATGTCATGCGTATCATAATAAAATAGCAAAAAATACATTTTAGTTAGTTTAAATTACATTACCATACATTACAACAATGTCATAAGTTTATAA
Organism: Tinea pellionella; assembly: GCA_948150575.1. Classification (NCBI taxonomy): domain Eukaryota; kingdom Metazoa; phylum Arthropoda; class Insecta; order Lepidoptera; family Tineidae; genus Tinea; species Tinea pellionella. The sequence continues at coordinate 489,139 of OX411273.1, forward strand.
TTATATGTCAAAAATGTCTTAGGTGAATAGCCATTTTCCTTTGGATGTAGAGTGATGGATGTATGGTCCTGTCTGTGTGTATTGTGAAATATGGATGGAGTGCATGTCATATGTATGTCAGTTCAACAATTCTGATCAATTTTTTTTTGCGACCAGTCTGGAATTCGAGTGTCAGTGGGTTTGTTATTGCCACTGGACCTCTATATATTAGGAAGCACGTGGGCTCTGATCATAGCTGATCAATATAGAGATTAAAATTGCTCTATTGTTCTATTTACCTGACAAATTTATATATTTTGGTTTTCTCTATGTTTTAGTACTGGTGACATGTCCACTAAGAGACAGCATGAAGGTAAGAAAGAGGAGAAAGTATCTCCGAAGAAGAGACAGAGGGAAACCGTGTTTACGCATGTGAAATCTACAGAAGTAAGAACTATTTATATAACACACCCTAAATTAAAAAAAAAACCTGATATTTGGAGATATATTTGGCCACTTCCAAACTGCTCCATAAATGCGACAAGGTCACTTCACGGGTGTTACATTCGAAAGTGGTGGTACTGCCCCAACACGGCAGACTGGGTTAATAACTATCATCATATTTTGTCTACCAACCTCAGGTTATTTCGCCCGTGAAGTGACAACGAGAGGAGTGTGCACTGTCAATCTGGACGGTGCGATTCTTCTCTGAATGGTATGGTAAAGACAGTTGGCTGTTGTTTACATCAGACGGAGAGTTGTCATATGCCGAGCTACAATTTAAAAAAAAACTACACGCAAGCTTCAAGGAGAGACTGATCTCTACTATTTTACTAATAACAAATAAAAAAGTTATAACAAGCCGGCATAGTGGTGGCGACTGCTGCCCTCACAAGTTTATCTGTAGCAGCATTTGTCTCCGTTCGTGGACCGCACTCTGGCTTTACATCAGACGGAGTGTTGTCACATGCCGAGCTACAATAACAAAAAAAATATTTTCAGTTACCCAATCGTCAAATGCGCACACGGAGAAACAATGATCAAATGAAGCGCATCATAGAGTTGGTCCGAGACGTGTCACCGGCTAAGAAACAAATGAAGGACCCCGAGTATTGTCCGGAGAAGTTGAAACGCAAACAGAACACTAAGAAGATAGTGCTCAAGCCGAATAATGAGTTGGAGAAGATTGGTGAATTGAACAAACGGAAGAAAAATATTCCCCAGCAACACGTTGAAGCGTTAAGACGCATGCTCAATGATGACACGTATAAGGGTGAGAGAAATAATAATAATAACTTTATTGATATTTATTTATTTATTTATTTTTTTATTTATTTTATTTGGTCCTGAGTACAAGATGCACTGCCATTGAAACTAGTCTGGCGACTGTATCTCCAATGGCAGTGCTCGACCTAAACTTAACTTAAAACTTAAACTTAATTAAAATTAAAAATTTGCTGTAGTGTGTGTATGTATGTGTATGCGAGTGTGGGTGTATGTGCGGTCCTCTCCGTGTGTAGTATGAAATGTGAATGGGGTGTATGTGAGAGGGTGTGTAATATATATATATAAAACTATTTTACGACGCTCAGCAGTTCCTCGGTTTCCTCGTAATTTCGTGACAATAGATAATTACTCACAATACTTTTACACCTGTGGTCATTGAGATATATCTTGATTTTCCGGGCTGGTTTCCGCACGCAGACCCGCTATTCCCTGGTGCATCCTGCCCTACTTATACAAGCCATCCTATCTCCTACATGAGGGCCAGTACGCCATCGACGTTCCGGCACACCTCAGGGAGTGTTGACGCTGTCCTCAGGAATTTCCTTCTCGGTGCCTCAACGCTGTTGCACCGTTTCCTCCTGTTCCAGGCATCCTCTGCACAGAGGGCTATCTGTAACATTTATATTGTAGTAGTGTCTGTTTAGGGCCAGGTGTCCTGTAATGACCTCAACCATAACACGCAGCTTTTGCCTACTTAATCGGAATAGTTTATTGATATGAAAATTACCTATGTACAATAGTGCTCTGCGATCGGGACTAGTCTGGAGACTGTATCTCCGATGGCAGTGCTTGACTCTTAAAACTTAGAGGCTTAACCTATCTTAAATAAATAATTTTTTTTTTTTTATTTATTTATTTATATTCTTTATTGTAAGTTTACAAAAGGTGGACTTAAAGCCGTGAGGCTTTATCTGCCAGTCGACCTTTGGGTAGGTGAGAGGCGGTAAGGGGGATAGAGTATATAATTATAGTAAATACATAAATAAAATATACAATATATACATACACACAATAAAATAAATACTGCTATAAAATATAATAAATATACTATATATATTTATATATATAAATATATATATATATATATATATTTATATATATAAATAAATAAAATAATAAATATGTAATATAGAAATAATGAGCAGCCGTGGTCTAGCGGTAAGGCGCGTGAACTCACGATCGATGAGACCCGTGTTCGAACCTCGCTAATTCTAACCAATGTAACTATGTTATATGTACTTTGGTCGCTCATTAAAGAGTGGTAGGCAGACTGATGATGGTTATTTGTCCAGTCTGCTGTGTTGGGGTAGTACCACCACTTTCGAATTACACACCCGTGAAGTGACCTTGTCGCGTTTTTATTGTAGCTCTTGGCATGTGACAACACTCCGCCTGATATAAAGCTAGAGTGCGGTCCATGAGTGGAAACAACTGCTACTACAGTGCGGGCAGCAGTCGCCTCCACTATGCCGGGCACGGAGACGAGCATGTACCATCTTAGATTGACAGTGCACACTCCTCTTGTTATACCTGCCTACTTTCAAACTGTTCCCGAAACGCGACAGTCACTTCACGGGTGTGTAATTCGAAAGTGGTGGTACTACCCCAACACGACAGACTGGGCTAATAACCATAATCAGTCTGCCTACCACTCTTTAATGAGCGACCAAAGTGCATATAACAAAGTTATATTGGTCAGAATCTAACGAAATTTGAACACTGGTCTCATCGATGGTGAGTTCACTCCCTCTCTCTTAAGGAGAGGAGTGTGCCATGTCAATGGATGGTGCACATTCGTCTCCTCAAGCCAGCATAGCGGAGGCGACTAGAAATTTCTCTGTAGTAGCAGTTGTTCCCATTCATAGACCGCACATCAGGCGGAGTGTTTTTTTTTTTGTTTTATATGGCATTATAACAATTTGCCAGTGTCAAAGTAAATATTTTTGCATCAAGTTAATAATATTGTGCATCACGAGTCATTCATTCATCACACTATACAGTCTTAGTCAAGTCAAAAATTGCTCCAGTAAAGTGGTAGAATCTTTACTGAAACTTCCTACGGAGTTTTGGAGGGAAAATGTGGAAGTATTGTCATATGACAAGCTACAATAATGAAACGTAATTGACTTTCTAGGGTTGACCATTGCCGAAGTAATCGTCATGAAGGAGCAGACGGAAGAGCTCTCCGATGAAGACTTTATGGCTATACTAACTTGTCCCAGTCCCGTGTGGTGGGAAGACCACAACGAATTCGATGAGGGTAAGTTGGTGCTTCTATCAACGGTTGCTCACTGCGGTGTAGTGGTCAGTACTATGTGATGCTGCAGTCACCTCCAGGAGCTCGCGTGCACCGTTCATGACAGTGCATACTCCTCTCTTGGGGCGTGACTAATGTAATCAGTGTTTATTTAAATGTATGAAACCGGTCTCCTGGTCGCGTTTCAAGCACTGTGGTGCCGTTTGACCGTCATATGGAGTGCGGTCATATGACATGTGGTGTAAAAAAATTAATTGATTTCAGATCCCATTCCTAATTCAGAATTAAAGAAAATAGAAGAAACCCAGACCATAGATAACGTTGAAGAAAGTACACCCGTAGAGAAGAGTGCAGTCATAGACAATAATGTGGCCGTAGACAATAAAGTACCCATAGACAATATTGATAAAGAAAGCACAGAGACAGCGTTGTCGATGCCTAAATTGAAAGAAGGCGATTTTGGCGGGAAATTTTTGAAGAAACGTTCCGTTTTAGAGAATATACTATCGAATATTAAATCGAAAACTGATGGGCCGGTTAAGTTAAAATCTATTTTGAAGCCTATTAGTAAGGAGGAGACTAGTGTTGCTAGCGAAAAAAAGAGTGTCGATAACGATAGTGTTGCCAATGATAAAAATGTATTAGATAGTAATGAAAAAAAAAGTAGTGTAGAAGAGCCGTGTTGTAGCAAATCGTTAAATGAGGAAGCTTTTTTATGCGAAGTTAAAAGTAATAATGAAAATAAAACAAAAGAGGTTGATAAGAAAACGATTTTTCTGACTGACAATTTAGGTTTGAGTAAGAAAGTCTTAACGGAAAATTTGAATTTCGAATCGCCCAAAGAGAAAAACATAGACAACTCGCTGATCATCGACCGTTACGTCAAAATACTTAAAAATCGAATGAAGAAAAAAAATATGGCTGACGAAAATATTATACAAAATTTCAGTTCGACAAATACCACGTTGTGTTTAAGTGGGTCTTGAAACAGACTTTTTTTTAAATAAAGCATTAAACCTCTAGTTATCATCCGCCAATAATATGACGCTTAAAACTAGAATTGATTCTTTTACGTGGAAAAATCGTCTGCTATTGGCGGTTTCTTCATTAGTTGGTCGATAAAAAATTATATTTAAAGAGAGCCCCTGTTTCATAGTGAAGGCGACTGCCTGTAGACATATCTACCGCGCCCAATATCAGATTTAGGTTGACAGAGGACACTCCTCTCGTTATACCTGGCTACTTCCAATATGCAGCGTGTTCGCAACTAGATTTACAAAATTGCATGCTCGAAGTGGATGTCCGGTTTTTTGCGTGTCTGTCCGGTCTGCAAAGTCGCAATAATGTCCGGCTTATTGTAATTTTACTAATTTTTGAGGTTATTGTTTTTTTTTTATCGGCAGCTGGCAACCCTAGTGACGAAAAAACTTTTTCGCCAAACTTGTTGATAAATAGTAAATACTCAAAATAGTAACCAGGATTTATTTCAGACGTAAATAAATCTTTTCGTTGTACATATTATTGTTAGTAACTAAAAAATTTTAATTTAAAAATAATGTAACACGAAGCTGTCAAATTGTTTGAAGCGGTTTCTTTTCGCGTAGGATGTATGGGTTTGTCCCCCTCGAGTTTTATGTTTTTCTCTATGCCAAGTTGGGAGTCACAATGCGCATGTTACAAGATGGCGGTCTTGACGGCCTGTCAAAAACAATTGTGGAATAATAAAAAATTATGCAAAATGTATTGTTAGAACTTGGATAAAATTATAATTATGAATAGTATTAATGTATTATAATGTTATGTACAGGCATTTGAATGTAAAAATTAAAATTATGTAAAAAAAAATGTGTTTTTTTAGTTTTGTATGGCATTATAATTATTTGCCAGTGTCAAAGTGGATAATGTGTTTTTATTATAACGGTCTCCGCGACTGACGTTGGCAACATTTTTTCTACTGATTGTAATATTTTTCCTTATTAGCGATAGAAAAAAACAATACGATTCTAAAACTTCTTGTTAAATGACGACAATTCTGCCAATGTCGAGTCGTAAATTCTTGAAGTTTTTGCATCAAATTGCAATGGTGTTTTACAATTTGACGCTTTCTTGGAGTATTTGGCGACAATTCACCCGTTCACTACGCAATATGAGCGTTTTCACGGCGTGGAATAACCACAAAAAAAACCGCTTCCGTTGCCTCATATAGAGTGAATTTTAATGTTTCCACAATTACTCACATAAAAGTAAAGGGATAAAAAAACACCTCAACCTTCTCGGGCAAAAGCGCACCAAACACTAATTCTAAAACCACATTTTGAGTGTTTGGTGGAAAAACATGTTTTTTTTCACTCAAAAATATCCGAAATCCCGACTTGAGACAAAAAATCTGGTAACGCTGCTTGGCACGTGGGCTGAAGATAGGTCTCCACCCGTGCTGCGACCAACACCAAGTCTGGATAGAACTATGCCACCTTTTTTTACTCGGTGATATAGCGAACTGCTATAAAAAAAAAGTTTATTGTTTTTTATTTGATTGGTTATTTTATAACAATATGAACGGCATTTCGCAACATTTATTGCAAAATGTATTTTAATAATAAAAAATATTTAGATGTTAACATTTCAATTCTATAGAAGCCATAGAGAGATGCGTTACTTAATTTTGTTACTAGTTATAAAAATAGTTTATTGTAATTTATGGCCAAAAGGCGTTGTACATTTTGATTTTAGCCATAAAGATTTTGGTAAGAATTTACTATATTTAAAAAATTAGTATTTTTTTGTACCATATGCGTTTCAAAAGTTATAGTCGGATCTAAAAAATTATTACGTCTTTCCTTTTTTTTTCTCTTTTGTTTTATATGGCATTATAACAATTTGCCAGTGTCAAAGTAAATATTTTTTTTGCATCAAGTTAATATTGTGCATCACGAGTCATTCATTCATCACACTAAACAGTCAAGTCAAAAATTGCTCCAGTAAAATGGTAGATTCTTTACTGAAACTTCCCACGGAGTTTTGGAGGGAAAATGGAAACACAGGTTCTCTTCTTTTGAATTGTTTGCCCACACACACTCACGCACCTTCACGAACACTTAATGGTTAATAATCCACCATTATTACACATTAACACTCGAAGAACACACAAGTTTAGGAAAATAATTCAAGACAGATAACCTGACGTTCCAAGATGGCCGCCAAAACCACGTCTTTCTTTTAAGTACGTTGACCTTGAGATGGACAAAGGGCCAAGTATAAAGTAACATTAACGCCATGACATCGTGAATGCAAATTTTCATACATGCGTAGGGATACCTATAACAAGGAAGGAGACAGGGCAAAGTGGTCTATGAACCAATAAAGATATGGTGATTATTTTTGTAAAGTACATATAAACACGATTATTTTTTATTATGACACCATCAAAATATGACTCGGCAGTTATTAGTCATCTACTTTCCGAGATATAGCAGTTAATTTAAAAAATATATATATGACAGAACGGGCGAGAGCGGTCCAAGGCTTCTATCCTCTACTTGTGGGCGATAACTAAGCAAATATCCTGAAACACGACAGTTCCTCCGGACAAACAAGTTACAACATGTTCGGCGCGTGGCTTGTTTTCAGAGACTCTGTCAAAGCGTAACGACGCTTTTGTTTCATATCCAATTAGTGCTTGTACTCATGACCACGTATTCATTTTGTTCCAAGTTAGTTCCCGTAATCGTTCAAATGAGAGTCCGTATTCATGACCGTTCCGACAAATAAATAATAGTCCTCGTCATACTGAACAAAACCATCTTTTACACAAACGCGCTAACTCTTCTATTTTTCGAGATATAACAACAACAAAAAACACTTGTACCTGCTTACCCCTAAACAAGGGCGTGATAACTATAAAACAATATATGTATGTCTAAACATCGGGGGACCCTACTATTGTACATGATATTTTTTCTGCCACAACCGCTTATATTTTCATTGCGCGCTTTGAGCGGGCGAACCGTAGTCAGCGTGAGCCCCGACGAGCAACTATCTAACGTCGCCGCCGATGTCCCTTCTCTCCGTCTTGTTAATGCGTACACGGCATAAGAAAGATATGTGTATCCTGCTTTTCACAGATCCTCACACACAAGATGAAATAATGAAAATATTTGGTAAAATAGAGAAAGAAATATGTGTTAAGTTCTTTTTAGCCCAATCTAATTATGAAGTATCGAATAATAATAAAATTTTGTACATTAACAACCCTAGTAGGCGTAAAAGTTGTACATCAGACGGGTATAATTTTAAACAGCCAGTTGTGGTGAGTATTGCTTGGTCTAGCGGTAAGACGCGTGAACTCACGATCTAAGAGACCCGTGTTCGAACCTCACTAAATTATGAACAATGTAACTATGTTATATGAACTTTGGTCGCTTATTAAAGAGTGGTAGGCGGACTGATGATGGTTATTAGCACGTGTTGGGGTTGTACCACCACTTTCGAATGTAACACGTGACCTTGTCGCGTTTCGGGAACAGTTTGGAAGTAGCCAGGAACGTTAACTATTAATATGGATGGTGCAGCCATATTATATATTGGTGGAGCCGGTATAGCGGAGGCTACTGCTGCATGTAGAGATTTATCTGTAGTAGCAGTTGTTTCTGTTCATGGACCGCACTCTAGCTTAACATTAGAAAAAAAGAGAAAAAGAAGAATACAAAAAAGAAAAGAGAAGATAAAAAGAAGAAGAAGATGCAATAACATTACGCAAGCTATACGTAGGAGCAAAGCCAATCGACCGTTATCACTTGATCGAATCGAAAACAAAATGTATGGGATTTGACGTCTCGTTATCACTTGGGTGACAGTGGAACGTCATATCCCATACATTTTGTTTTCGATCAAGTAATAACTGTCGAGTGTCGACTAACTTTGACTCACCCCCTAAATCTACTTTATTTGAGTCGAGTATTTGCTTCTCTGTACGTTTTGATTACATTATAATTTATTTCAGAATATGACGGTTGGTTATAATTGCATAAACACAAAAGATTTACCACGAATGATTGTCGATATGTTACGAGCTAGCATTACAGAATCAGGTAAATATTGCCAACTAGTGATGAGCGAACTGAGAGGTTATTGCGGACGCGAGCTCACCGTGAGTCACGGTGACTATCTGGTTTCCTTCCGGCACTTTTTGTAATGTGATTGGACGAGCCACGATGGGCGTTCCCTGTTGACAGTGGCTCGTCCAATCACATTACAAATAGTGCCGGAAGGAAACCAGATAGTCACCGTGACTCACGGTGAGCTCGCGTCCGTAATAGCCCCTCTGGACAATATTCGAAATAATCGATTGTAATTTACGTTTCGTTAATTCTAAGAAAAGATTCCATACATTTTTAAATACGTAGGTAAAACTGTATTCAAAGATTTTTTAAATGTCGCCAGGAATAGAAGTTGGTAAAATATTTTTTAAAATATCATAACATATTTTTATTAACCAATCGGTTGGGTCAAAGATTAGAAATAAGTTCCTTTGATAAACATTGTATCTTAAAGGATAATATCCATCTTTTGGCCCATCTATCTATCTAATAGTTTGTTAACAAAACAATATTCTAAAATAATAACTTATTTTTTCATTAATACATTTAAATTATATCAACACATCGTTACCAATCAATAGACAATGTTTAATTACATAAACAAACAGATATCAATTATTAAAGCATTTAATATAATAATAACCACAAATATTGCATCAGAAAACATCTAATTACTTAATAATTAAAATTGATTAGTGATAAGGAATGTAGATTTATTTTTCTACAAAATGAACTAAAAATCATCGACAAACTTGAGAAAAAAATTGTGTGCCCATTTCTCTTCTCTCTCCTCGTCGGTCCCTCATTGTTGAGGATCGTGACTCCTGGTGGCTTGCTCAATTAGATGTCTCCATCGGCTGCGACTGCTTGCCTGATGGAGAGCTTTATAGACCGGCATCTCCAGACAAATGGAAACCATTTCTCTTAGGCGAATGGAAATTCTCCTAATAACGAATGTTTCTTATTTATTATTTTTGTAAATTACAGATAGACCCCCAAATGAACTTTTAAATAATGTAAGTGATAGTTTTGCTTTTTTAATATACCAACTGCTATATGTTAGTAAAATTAACCCCAATTGTCTACATTCATTTTCACATAAAATTATTCAAAAACATGAGTGTCTGCATTTTTTAAAATTATTATTCACGTAATCTATGACTTTCCTATAATATTTTATTAATACAAAACAATAAAACAATGCATTTACGGGTTAAAACAATAATTACCAAAAAAAAAAATATTTTGTTAGATTATTTTTTTAAAATCAGCTGTTTTGGCATCGACCTGTGACCATTTTTACTTCGCTATTAATTAAAAACAAAACATTTTAGGAAAATCGATATTCAGGCAACAATTTATTATCGATTCAAGATAGAAATTTTATTAATAAGTATTATAGTAATGAATGTAACAAATTGAATAATCCATTTGGCGCGAAAAAGTTGCTGCAACATTTAAAACGCGCGAACGCATCCGCTAAAGATGGCGGACTTCATGATGGAAATATAGCGTATTATTCCGACAAAATATGGCCGCTTGGCGTTGTTAATTACGCTATAGAAGTTCAGGATGGTGAGTAGAACAAGAAATTGGAGGGTAATTTTCGAATGTAAAACGTAGATTCTTTGTTTTTCTTTTTATGGCATTATAAAAATTTGCCATTGTCAAAATAAAATATTTGCATCAAGTTAATATTATTGTGTTACGAGTCATTCATTCATCACACTAAACAGTCAGGTTGAATTCTAGTCGTCAAAAATAGCTTCAGTAAAGTTGTAGAAACGGAGTTTTGGAGGGAAAATCAGAACACACTCCTCTCGTTATACTTGTCTATTTTCACACTATTCCCGAAACGCGACAAGGTAACTTCACGGGAGTGTAATTCGAAAGAGGTGGTACTACCACAACACGGCAGACTGGCTAATAACCATCATCAGTCTGCCTACCACTCTAATGAGCGACCAAAGTACATATAACAAAGTTACATTGATCACAATTTAGCGAAGTTTGAACATGACTCTCATTGATCGTGAGTGCAAGCGTCTTGCTGCTAGACCACGATCGTTTTTTTTTAAACCATAGATATTTATCTATAGTACATAATTTCAAGGTACATTATTGGAGCCGCTAGTGAAGTCCCTAGAAACAGCTATGAGTATAATTGAAGCTAACACGTGCATACAATTCCACGACATTCCAGATAATTACGTGGGAAATTATATCTCTTTTGAAGAAGATACGGGAGAGGAATTTCCCAGGCTTGGTATACAGGCAGGGAAACGGGTACGTATGGTAGTCAGGGTTGCCAGATTTTTTTTAATATCCTAAGGGTCGTTTGCACCAGAAGGTCCGTTAAAGTAATTGTTAAATTAAAAGAAGAAGAAGTATTAAGTTTCCACCTCTAGTATATATCTCTATGTGTAGAGGCGTGTTTCGTAATATTTTGGAAGTAGAAGTGTGCTCTGTTAGTTTAACTATAATATTTTTAGGTTTTAAACTTAAGGAACATAACGGATGGTACCCCAGGACACAAAGCACATGTTTTATTGAATCTTCTAAGGATCCTAGGTCTTCCATTAGAATCAAATAGGATTGATAGAAATAATTATATCAATGTAGAATGGAATAATATTGAGAAAGGTAATGTATTTTTATGGCATTATGACATATTGCCATTGTCAAAGTAAATATTTGTAAAAAAATATATATTATTGTACATCACGGGTCATTCATTCATCACACTGTACCAGTCAAGTCAAAAATTGCTCCAGTAAAGTGGTAAAATCTTTACTAAAACTGCCTACGGAGTTTTGGAGGGAAAATGAAAACACGGGTTCTCTTCTATTGAATTGTTTGCCCACACTCACGCACGTTCACGAACACTTAATGGTTAATAATCCACCATTATTACACATTAACACTCGAAGAGCACACAAGTTTAGGAAAATAATTCAAGACAGATAACCTAATGTCTCAAGATGGCCGCCAAAACTCCCAATTATACTTATTTTGACCGCAGAGGTTAAAACAAACAAATGAAGGGATCATATTGGTGGATCTTTATTCTTATTTTTACAGGCAAAGAACAATACTTCGAATTGGACATTCCAAACGCATTATTACCACTCCCCTACGACTTCGACAGCGTGACGCATGCACCAGCAAATTGGTTTTGCAATGAAAAATGCAACGTTGGCGCACAAACTATAAAACCCATTGGGGTAAGAGACGACATGTTTTTCTATTTCCAGTTTCTTTCAAAGGGTTTTCAGTGGTGGTTGTTTTATTAATACCACCAGCATATGAGCTTCGTAACCATTTTGGAGGCAATTCTTGAGTGTATTTAAAACATTTCTTGTTACTAGTGTTGATAGCCCATCGGAAATCAGCATTGTGAGGGCAGCACGAGGTTGCCTTAATGTCTAATTTTATACTACGCAAAATTACATTAAACTTCACTCTGTATGAGGCAACGGAAGCGGTTTTTTTAGTGGTTATCCCACGCCGTGAAAACGCTCATATTGTGACGTGACCGGGTGAATTGCCGCCAAATACTCCAAGAAAGCGTCAAATTGTAAAACACCATTGCAATTTGATGCAAAGATATCAAGAATTAACTACTGGCAAAATTGCCGGTTTTTTTTTATATTGACGCGACATGTGACGTCGACTGGCCTGGTGGTAAGCACAGTGGAGGTCCATGAGCGCCGACGACTGGAGGACCGCGGTACCCGGTGACCCCAGTCGCCGTCACTATGCCGGCCCACGGAGGTGCTTTTTTACGCTCCGCTTGAAGGATTGGGAGAACACGTGGGAGGGCAAAGCATTCCATTTATCGATTGTGCGACATAAAACCGTTTTGTTCGGCTTCCAATTCTGTCGACGTAATGAATTATGACATATAAGGCCATTTAACAAAAGAAGAAGAAGATATATCAATGCCTATACAGTGTAAAAAATGCCCCCTTTTTGCGAACCAGTAGTTATATACATCATTCAGAAGGTCAAACATTAGTTTACATTTACGCCGGAACAGCGTAACGCCGCACTCCACCAATAGGATCGCTTGATTTAAATGCGGCGGTGAAATGACATCGTCTGATTGGTGGAGAGTTGTCTTACACTGTCACGGCGTAAATATGAACTCGTTGACGTTAAACAAGAAAGATCGCCTCCACTATTCAAGGTTAACGTCGCACATTAAACTCAGCTAATAACAACCATTCATCTATCCGATTAATAAACGTGTTCCACAGGATCACCTCTGGCTCAGAACCATGTCTATAGGAAGAAAACAAATGCTAAGCGAAAAGGACATTAAAAAAATCGACCTAATATACTCGCACGAATGTAAAAAACGTCAAATTGTAAACGACATGAAAACTATTAAAGTATAATTTTATAACAAAAATCTATTTTATTTCATACCAGATGCATTTCCTGGGAAAATTAGTGCTAAGGGCCTAGTGTAGTTACCACCAGAGACAGACTAATAATGGTCGTCTGCCGTGCATCTCGTCGCTTTTTTTTCTGCTTAATAGGCAAACGTTTGATCGCACCCTGCCTGATGTTAAGCAGTGATGCAGTCTAAGATGGAGCACGCTCGCCTATGAGGTGCCTGTTTACCCTTAATTTGAAGAGGCCCGTATTGTACTTCTCGGGAAACACAGACACCGGGAGAGAGTTCCACAGTATCGCAGTACGCACGAGGAACGTGTTGTCAAAACGCCTCATACGTACTTTTGGAACTTGGACCATACATGGATGGTACCTCTCCGGGTGTCTGGACGTCCGATAAAAGAAAGGGGACGGTAGAGCTAAGTTGTGTAGCTCTTGCGCACACTGTCCGAAATTTATCCGGTAAAAGACCGATAAACAGGAAAGAACAACTATTTGGAAGTAGCCATGTATAACGAGCGCGCGCACTGCAAATCTAGATGATGCTCCTCAAGCCGGCATAGCGAAAGCAACTGCTGCCTATTATCCGTAATAGCAATTGTTTGTCTATGAACCGTCAACAGCAGTGTCGTCATATGCCGAGCTATAAACAAATCGCTTTCCATAACAAATTAGTATTATAGGCCTAGTATAGTTTAGTTAACGCCGTCACGTCGTAATGCGGATATGTTCCCGCCATCAGTTTGGAAATAGTAGTTGTTTCAGTTCACAGACCGCACTCAAGCCTAACATCGGGTGGAGTGCCGTCATACACAATTAAAAAATAAACTAGTGAGGATTAGGAGAAAAAAAACAGCACTGTTTTTCCAAGAAAATTAGTTGTAGCATACAATCTTCTGTTTCTTGAGTCTTGAGGTAACAAATAAATAAAACTCCGAACGTATTCCGCAATCCTTTATGCAATAATTGTTGATATCTATAAAATATAAGAAATCATTATTCAATTTTATCTATTCAAAAAACCGTTACGAGTCGTTAAAGAATTAAAAATGTTTGTTTATGGTCTTCGCACACTATGTCCATTTGCACCATATGACTTAACTATTACTGTCACGTTAAAGTAATGGTTAAAGTTAAAATTGGTTTGCTTCAAAAAAAATCTGTCACATTTGACGATTACTTCAACCTTAACCGTCACTGGCGAATTTCGGCCGGTCAAAGTTAAAGTAATAGTTAAATCAATGTCGCTAACGTCAAATCTTTGAAAAGCCGCTCTTGTTTGTATTGAGAGAATTCATTTACACCAGCAACCCTTTTAACTATAGCGAATTAATTTACACGATGGTGCAACGCGTGCGGAGTAACTTTAACCGGCCATCTCTGGTGCAAACCACCCTAATCAACGCGGCCACCGTGTTGCCAGAGTTCACATTTACGCTATCACGGCGTAGAGTGTAATACCTCGGCGGCAAAATGACATCGTTTTTCGAAGAATTAAAGACTAACTACATTTTTAATTTCAATTTGTTTTTGCTGGTGGTGCATATTTGGAGTTATTTGACACCTGTCAAGTCAGCTCGTTAGTTTTGGCGGCCATCTTGAGGCGTTAGGTTATCTGTCTTGAATTATTTTCCTAACTGTGTTTCCATTTTCCCTCCAAAACTCCGTATGAAGTTTCAGTAAAGATTCTACCACTTTACTGGAACAATTTTTGGCTTGACTGAGACTTGACCTGACTGTGATGCACAATGTTATTAACTTGATGGAATAATATTTACTTTGACACTGGCAAATTGTTATAACCCATGACATGTAAATAGATAAATAAATATACGCCATATAAAACAAAAAAAAATAATTCCTAAACTTGTGTGTTCCATTAACCATTGAGTGTTCGTGAACGTGTGTGAGTGTGGGCAAACAATTCAAATGAAGAGAACCTGTGTTTCTATGTTCCCTCCAAAACTCCGTAGGAAGTTTTAGTAAAGATTCTACCACTTTACTGAGGCTATAATATTATTGCCAGAGACTGTTTAGTGTGATGAATGAATGATTCGTGACGCACAATAATATTAACTTTAAAACAAAATATTTACTTTGACAATGGCAATTTGTTATAATTCCATGAAAAAAAAAAAATAGAATCCCCCAAATTACAGCTCCTACCCACAGCGCCGATAAGTATGCGAGGACCATAATCTCAAAATTAAACTACAAATCACATATAATGGAAATTAAAACGGCATAAACTCTGGCTAAGACTCGATATGATTGGTCCGTAGCCCTGAGCATTATCGTACAGTTCAAACAACGGCGCGGCAACCAATTTGTAGTTCTTGGGCACAGCGAATAAAGCCCGTTCCTGCAATTGGACTAGAAAGAGGCGTTTATGCTCTTTCGGCTTTGTTATGTGCGGTGGTATGTACGGGTATTGAGGAGGCTCAAAGTTCGGTCTCCACCAGTTACCTGAAAAATTAAATTACATTTTTTTATAGTAGAGACCGCGGACTCACGATCTTAGAGACCCGTGTTCGAACCTGGCTAATTTTTTTTTATTTTTTATTGTAGCTCGGCATGTGACAACGCTCCGCCTGATGTAAAGCTAGAGTGCGGTCCATGAATGGAAACAACTGCTACTACAGAGAAATCTCTACGGGCAGCAGTCGCCTCCACTATGCCGGCTTGAGGAGACGAGCATGTACCATCTAGATTGACAGTGCACACTCCTCTTTTATACCTGGCTACTTTCAAACTATTCCCGAAACGCGACAAGGTCACTTCACGGGTGTTACATTCGAAAGTGCTGGTACTACCCCAGGACGGCAGACTGGACAAATAACCATCATCAGTCTGCCTACCACTCTTTTGTTTTTTTTTGTTTTTTTCTGACCAATGTAACTAAGTTATATGTACTTTGGTCACTATTAAAGAGACTGAGGATGGTTATTAGCACTCTGTTGTGTTGGGGTAGTACCACCACTTTCGAATGTAACGCGACAAGGTCACTTCACAGGTTTACGGGTGTTACATTCGAAGCATTACAGCTCGGCATGTGACAATACTCCGCCGTAAAGCTAGAGTGCGGTCCATGAACGGAAACAACTGCTACTACATAGAAACCTGTGCAGGTTTTTTTAAAATTTGATTTTGTTTTTTCTTTTACAGCCATGAACTTTACTATTTTTTCCTGAATTCGTAACAGTCCCACACCCGTCTCATTGTCATAAGTGCTCATGCCGTAGGAATGTTAATAACTAACCAATAGTATCCTCAATAAGCCAGTCCTGTTTGACTCCATCCTCACGTCCGAGTGTCTCCGTTAGCAGTCTTTTTAACCCTTCAATATCGTCCTGAAAATCAAAGAGATAAAGGTTAAGGAAGATAATTGATACATACAAAGGGTGGTCCATGATGAACCTCTGAAAAAATACGAAATGTTCCGGAAGTTGAGCGGCCGTGGTCTAGCGGTAAGACGCGTGAACCCACGATCGATGAGACTCGTGTTCGAACCTCGCTAATTCTGACCGGTACCAATGTAACTTTGTTATATGTACTTTGGTCGCTCAGTGCCTACAGGCACTATTAAAGAGTGGTAGGCAGACTGATGATGGTTATTTGTCCAGTCTTCCGTCCTGGGGTAGTACCACCACTTTTGAATGTAACACCCGTGAAGTGACTTTGTCGCGTTTCGGGAATAGTTTGAAAGTAGCCAGGTATAACGAGAGGAGTGTGCACTGTCAATCTAAGATGGTGCATGCTCGTCTCCTCAAGCCGGCATAGTGGAGGCGACTGCTACCCGCACAGGTTTCTCTGTAGTAGCAGTTGTTTCCATTCATGGACCGCACTCTAGCTTTACATCAGGCGGAGTATTGTCACATGCCGAGCTACAATAAAAAAAAAAAAAAAAAAAGTCCGTTCCGTCTATAGGACCAAAATTCCGGAATAAAAGCTGCAGGAAATGCAATCCAATTTCAAAATTGCTTACCGTGAAAGCCAACCACTGAGCATCCATACATTTTGATTTACAACATAAAATGCTTGTGAAATATAACCAATATAAAATGTTTAACATTTTTTTTTATTGTAGCTCGGCATATGACAACACTCCGCCTGATATAAAGCTAGAGTGCGGTCCATGAATGGAAACAACTGCTACTACAGAGAAACCTGTGCGGGTAGCGTCGCCTCCACTATGACGGCTTGAGGAGACGAGCATGTACCATCTAGATTGACAGTGCACACTCCTCTCTTATACCTGGCTACTTTAGAGAGATTTCCGTAGAGATTTCTCTGCGGTAGCAGTTGTTTCCATTCATGGACCGCGCTCTAGCTTTACATCAGGCGGAGTGTTGTCACATGCCGAGCTACAATAATAAAAAAAAAAAAAGCGAGCGCACGTGCTCCCTAATATATAGATAACAAACCCACTGACACTCGAAACGCCACTACATCACACAAAAGATCCGATTATAGTCAATAGGCAGATAAGTAGAAGAAAAAAAAAATTTAACATTAAAAAAAGGCACCCAAAATATTTATTCCGTGCCCGAGCCAAACACACCAGCCAACAAGCGTTAACAAATTCTTCAAAGCTTACTTACTTCACCGGGATCCAATTCACCACCAGGTAACTTGAAGAACGCAGCTCCGAGCTGTAATAGGAGCACATGAGGTAACCCGTGCTCATGTACCAGGAGGACGCCTTCAACGGATCTGAAATTTGCAAACGGAAACGCAGACTGATGATGATTATTTGCCCAGTCTGCCGTCCTGAGGCAGTACCACCACTTTCGAATGTAACACCCGTGAATTGACCTTGTCACGTTTCGGGAGCAGTTTGAAAGTAGCCAGGAATAGCGAGAGGAGTGTGCACTGTCAATGTAGATGGTGTATCGTGTCGTCTCCTCAGACCGGCATAGCGGAGGTGACTGCTGCCCGTAGAGATTTCTCTATAGTAGCAGTTGTAGCCAGAAAGTAGCCAGGTACAAGAGAGGAGTGTGCACTGTCAATCTAGATGGTACATGCTCGTCTCCTCAAGCCGGCATAGTGGAGGCGACTGCTGCCCGCACAGGTTCCTCTGTAGTAGCAGTTGTTTCCATTCATGGACCGCACTCTAGCTTTACATCAGGCGGAGTGTTGTCACATGTCGAGCTACAATAAAAAAAAAAAAAAAAAAAAAAGTTGTTTCCACTCATGCCGAGCTACAATAAAAAAAAAGATGACTGGGCTGTATTTTGTTTTCCACCTCATGCACAATGAGTATTCAGATACCAGAGAGAAATGTCTGTACATAGAAGTCGCCTTTGCTATGCCGACTTGGGAACTGACTTAGGTTGATAGTGGATACTACTCTTGTTATACCTGGCTACTTCCAAACCGATTCCAAAACTTACCTAGGACATTCTATGGGTGTTACATTTGAAAAGTGGTTGTACACAAAGCCACTTTTAATGGTATACGCCGAGAAAGAGATAGAAGTTTACGTCATAATATAGTATAATTCACGAAATAAATATAACAGAGAGAGAGTAATTGGAATTTTTACAAGCTTTTATGACATACAGGGTTTGTCCGGAAAGTAATAGGACTGAGTCGATTTAAAAAAAATTATTGGGCCAATCGTTACAATTCTTTAAAAACTTTCAAAATAGACTCCTTCTGCGTCGATGCAGCGCTGCCAGCACGATTTCCAAGCATTGAAAGCGTCACGGAAGACATTCTCCGGAATAGCCTTGAGAGCCGCGGTGCATGCTGCTTGTATCCTCTCTGTCGTCTCAAAATGCTTGCCTTTCATCGGCCTTTTCAGGCGAGGAAACAAAAAAAAACCAGGGGAGGCCAAATCTGGGCTGTAGGGCGGCTACGGAAGCGTTGGGATGCCGGCCTTGGTCAGGTAGCTGTTCACAATTTCTGGTCGTCAGTGAGCACTTTTGGGACCATCTTCGCGCACACCTTGCGCATGTTCAAACGCTCCGTCACAATGTCATGAACCACAGATTTTGGTAAATTTAACATCTGGGCAATTAAACGAATACCTAGTCGACGGTCTGAGTTCAAAACTTTGCGCACACGAGTCACATTGTCGGTGTTTGTCGAAGTCGAAGGTCTTCATCGGCGACCTCTTCCCGGCCCTCCAAAAAGGCCAGGTGCCACCGAAACACACCACTTCTTGCTAAAGCAACATCTGGGTAAGCCTGCTTGATCATATCAAACGTCTCTGTCGCAGATTTACCGAGTTTCACACAGAATTTAATCGCGTACCTCTGCTCTAACGAACGCTGCATTTTCGGCTTGCACCACTCACAGAAACAGGTCGCGCGGAAATGCCTGTCCTGACTCTCCAGGTGCTCGGAAACAACCGACCAGCCCCTCGTTCGTTAGCTAGGAACGCCCTCTACCGAATCCAGTCGGTGCACGCACGCTTCGAAGTACAGTCGCGGCGGAAGAAAATCAGTCCTATTACTTTCCGGACAAACCCTGTATGACAAATACATTATTCAAATGTGACAGATTTATGTCAGATTTCTTTCAATCAAAAATATTAAATAGTTTGTCTCTCTCTCGGCGTATAACAATGAAAGTGGCTTTGTGTACTACCCCAGGACGGTAGAATGGGCTAATAATCATAATAATAATAATAAATTCTTTGAAATGAAATGAAATGAAATGAAAATCCTTTATTAACGTAGGCATGGACTTGGCATGCACTTGTTCATCGTCAGAATCTACTTTGGCTTCGGAAAGGCATATGACGAGAAGACAGCCATAAGAAACTCGTCAATTATAGCCTGTGTTTATAATAACATAAAAAAAAACTGAATTATAAATCCAGAAAAAAAATATATATATATATATATACTTTTTTAATATACAGGGTGTCCCGTAAGTAGTGGTGTCAACGGTATTTTACAGATAGAGGGGTTCAATATCTAGAATATAATTTGGTGATTTTTTTTTATACCTTCTGGTTTAAAAGTTATGACATTTTTAAAGAATTATCATTTTTTCCCCCGTTTTATCACAAAATAATGTTATAAAAATTTGTTTACAATTATTTTCACTGATATTTTTATTTAAGTGGGTTGAGAAAATACAGGGCTTTCTAATTAAAATGTTATTTGTAACCAATTAATAACCATGGTTAAATAAAAAATTAAAATCTAAACAAGATTTAATTTATCAAATTTTAAGCAAAATATTTAAACGAAGCTGGTGTAAAAAAATTGTATGTAAGGTTACGGGACCATTATTTTAAAAATATCTACAATTCACACGGATTCTAAAAACGTATAATAATGTTCACTATCATTTTAATTACAATGTTTTTTCGACATAAATACAACAAATGGGCGTCGATTTTTAATAATTTTTAATAATGTATTCCCATAACAGGACGGATTTTAAGAATTCTTATAGTCGGAAATTTGCACTTTTTCACGTCTTAACCCACTGTAAGATACTAACAGCTTGTAGTTCCAACCTTATTTTCATTTCGGTTCCTTAATTTGACTTTAGTGATGTTCAAAGAGGGGTAGGCAGACTGACGCCTGTTTCCACTCATACTTCATTCAGAGATTATGTACCTAAAGTACATTAGGCAGAGTGTAATCACATGCCGGATTACTATTAAAACAAAGATTATTAAGTAAATTATGGTGTTTTTTTTTATTGTAGCTCGGCATGTGACAACACTCCGCCTGATATAAAGCTAGAGTGCGGTCCATGAATGAAAACAACTGCTACTACAGAGAAACCTGCGCGGTAGCAGTCGCCTCCACTATGCCGGCTCGAGGAGACGAGCATGTACCATCTTAGATTGACAGCGCACACTCCTCTCGTTATACCTGGCTACTTTTAAACTATTCCCGAAACGCGACAAAGTCTCTTCACGGGTGTTACATTCGAAAGTGGTGGTACTACCCCAGCATGGCAGACTGGACAAATAACCATCATCAGTCTGCTGTTGTTAACTTTAAACAAGCTCTTTATGAGACATGTAATAATAATGAATATGAACTACGCCAAAAATTGAATATCGTGTCCGAAAGAATTAAAAATAATCAAAGAACCCTAGGAAATATCAGGAGAATCTTTATTAGAAGATGTCGGTTATGCATTAGAGTTAGAGGGAGACATTTTGAGCATTTACTTTAATAAATTGTTTTCTTATCCGTATCTGTTTACATTGGTCTTATTGGAATTCGCATAAGGTAATAATGAAATTTCTTCGACAAATAGTACTTTTTTGCTTGTTTAATTTTGAAAAATTACTTTAATTAAAATGACAGTGAACATTATTATACGTTATTAAAGTCCGTATGAATTGTAGATATTATTAAAATAATGGTCCCGTAACCTTACATACAATTTTTTTACACCAGCTTCGTTTAAATATTTCGCTTAAAATTTTATAAATTAAATCTTGTTTAGATTTTAATTTTTTATTTAATCATGGTTATTAATTGGTTACAAATAATATTTTAATTAGAAAGCCCTGTGTTTTCTCAACCCACTTAAATAAAAATATCAGTGAAAATTATTGTAAACAAATTTTTATAACATTATTTTGTGATAAAACGGGGGAAAAAATGATAATTCTTTAAAAATGTCATAACTTTTAAACCAGAAGGTATAAAAAAAAATCACCAAATTATATTCTAGATATTGAACCCCTCTATCTGTAAAATATCGTTGACACCACTACTTACGGGACACCCTGTATAGATATATATACAGGGTGAATTTTTCAAGTGGGCTTTCATGGCCAAATCCTAAACTATAAGAGATATCGAAAAATGCTGAAAGGAGTCTCGATGCCGATTTTGATGAAAACTAAAACTGCATTATTAGATTTTTGATAAATCCATTTTCTTGGCCAGGAATCGAACCTGTTGATTTTGAAAAAATAAAAACACTCTGTATTTTTGCACCATCCGATAGTGTTCCTGATAAGGATCAAATTCTGGGAAGTAATGATATACGGCAAACCAAAGAAAAGTGTTGATTTTTAACAAATTGTCTCTTATTTCCATGTATTTATACATTACCTACTACATTTATTATGTTTTGATTTAAAATCTCGCGCTTTTCGAGGTTAAAAGCCATGATTAAAAAGAAAACAATTGATACGTAGGTAAAACAATAAATTAATTTTTAAGGTCCTGTGCCGTTTAAGGCTAGGTCGCCAGATCTAACACCTTTAGATTATTTTCTCTGGGGGCATGTCAAAAACGAATTTTACAAATGTACGTACAATGAAATTGATGACTTAAAACTAGCGTTAGGGAATATTCTGAATGGAATCAATAACCTTGTGATGTGGAATGCAGTACACTCCTTGAGGCGTCGAGCTATGTATTGAAAATAATGGCTATCATTTTGAACAATTGATTAATTAAGATTTAATTACTTAATGTTAAAAAAATATAACATTATTTTGCTAAAAATCAAGACTTTCCTTTCATTTACCCTCGAAGAGCGCGAGATTTTAAATCAATATGATGATTTTCAATTATCATAAATTATAATAAATGTTATCAATGTACCGGTAATGCATAAATACATGGAAATAAAAGACAATTTGTTAAAAATCAACACTTTTCTTTGGTTTGCCGTATATCATTACTTCCCAGGATTTGATCCTTATCAGGAACACTATCGGATGGTGCAAAAATACAGTGTTTTTATTTTTTCAAAATCAACAGGTTCGATTCCTGGCCAAGAAAATGGATTTATCAAAAATCTAATAATGCAGTTTTAGTTTTCATCAAAATCGGCATCGAGAGTCCTTTCAGCATTTTTCGATATCTCTTATAGTTTAGGATTTGGCCATGAAAGCCCACTTGAAAAATTCACCCTGTATAATAATAATAGTTGTAACTAATTTAACAAACATAACTAAACCACAATATGGGGCTCCAAAATGAAGAAAATTATACATTAATATCATTGCAACCCACGATTCAACCACAAAGGTACCAACACATATACATTTAATAGAAAAAAAAAAAAAAAAAATTGAAAAAGAAAAACCCTGCAGACGAGCAGTAAGGAGAGAAGCATGCCACACGGGAGTAGACCGCCCCCACCGCAGCACCCGGTCACGAGTATCACGCCCTGTACAGCCATCACTCCCGTCAACCATAATTTATTTAATTTTTTGCATTTGCTTTATTGCATTTAACACAGTTAAAGAAATACAAAATCATAAATAAGTTACTGCAATTGGCGGTCTTATCACTAATCATACCACAGTGCCTATGGATTTCGTAAGCCTACAATGGCTAGACCATGGTGACTCTCTCAAATTAGGAGTTTTAGTAAAAATTCTACCTAATTAATTCAGGAATTTAAAAAAAAACTTGTAAATGCTTCTTGAAGACAGGAAATATTACTAGACTAGACAGAATGAGCAGCACTGAAGAAGGCAAGGAAACAAAACGAAAAGATGACCGCAATTTATACTTTTATAATAACCATAATTTACCTTCTCATCCCAATTTTTACGAACTCATCTCGCATTCTCTGAAATCTCGCTGGAACTGAAGCATCACGTTCAAACAGAGGTTCTTTAGTGCCGAATGTGTAATTTGTTAATTGATATAGGTTTATTGTCCTATTTACAGTCAAAAGATTTTGGTGAGGCATGCCGGGCCGAGCTCCCCAAGCATTTTTTTGTTGCACTCCTGGCTGGTTTGCCATTTTTATTGTTAATTCACTAATAATATAACTTTATTCCTTCGTTATAATAATAACATAAGCTACTTTTTAATATAATTCGCGTCAATTTTAATTTTTAATAAATAACACACACGCGTACAAGACAAGCCACCAAAAATGCTTGAATAGTGTTGTGCTCATTTAAAATTATATTGATTATGAAATAATTAGACTCATGTAATATAAGTGAAAATAATATAGCACTAAATAAAATGATTTAAAAGAGATGTTCAAAATAAATAATAAAATTATTGTATTCTTTATTAGAGTAGAAGTAAGTACATTAAGGGTGGTTTGCACCAGAGATGGCCGGTTAAAGTAACTTTGACTGTTACTTTAACTTTAACTTTGACAGTTACCTTTACTTTTACTCCACGCGCGTTGCACCATCGTGTAAATTAATTCGTTATAGTTAAAAGGGTCGCTGGTGTAAATGAATTCTCTCAATACAAACAAGAGCGGCTTTTCAAAGATTTGACGTTAGCGACATTGATTTAACTATTACTTTAACTTTGACCGGCCGAAATTCGCCAGTAACGGTTAAGGTTAAAGTAATCGTCAAATGTGACAGATTTTTTTTGAAGCAAACCAATTTTAACTTTAACCATTACTTTAACGTGACAGTAAGGGTGGTTTGCACCAGAGATGGCCGGTTAAAGTAACTTTGACTGTTACTTTAACTTTAACTTTGACAGTTACCTTTACTTTTACTCCACGCGCGTTGCACCATCGTGTAAATTAATTCGTTATAGTTAAAAGGGTCGCTGGTGTAAATGAATTCTCTCAATACAAACAAGAGCGGCTTTTCAAAGATTTGACGTTAGCGACATTGATTTAACTATTACTTTAACTTTGACCGGCCGAAATTCGCCAGTAACGGTTAAGGTTAAAGTAATCGTCAAATGTGACAGATTTTTTTTGAAGCAAACCAATTTTAACTTTAACCATTACTTTAACGTGACAGTAATAGTTAAGTCATATGGTGCAAATGGACATAAGCATTTGTGTAAAATTAAAAAAATAAATGTCATTGAATTTGTCAGATGTTTATCAAATTGTCAGTCTCGGAGTTTTTCAAAGTTCGTAGAAAGTTTTGTTTTACTAATGGTTTAATAATGTCTCATAATCTTGAGTTATTGACAACTGAAAATCAAGCACAATGGAATAATGTATCTAATATAACCCCTGGGATACAGAAAAAAGAAATAAAACCATATGTAAAATGTAAATTGCAAATATTAAATTTGATAACTGTTTTTTATATTTTCCAGAGCTTCTGACCTAATATTCAAGTTAGTAGGATCCCATATTAAGCACTCATCTATAATTTTAGTGGCACTAAAGGAGTTAAACGGGACTCCAGACAGTAGAATAGCGAGTTTATCGAATTTGGATAACTATGCTGCCGTACGCTCTGTCGTGCGCCATTTTACAAGATTAAAATCTTCGGCTAAAGGTCCTTGGAGCCCTGATGATGTGCGGAGCTTCCTTGAAAGTATTAGGTAAGGATTCTAATAATTTAAAGACTGTTAGGTAGGGTGTTGATGGTTATCATTCCAGTCTGCCGTCTTAGGGTAGTACTAACACTTTTAACAGTCAAGAACAACTTCAAGTCACCTTAAAGATCAGTTTGCAAGTAGCTAGGTGTAACGAGAGGAGAGTGCATTGTCAACATGAATGGCACTCAAGCCTCCATAGCTGTATACTGGAGGCAAATACAAAAAATTATCTGTAGTAGCAGTTGTTTCTGTTCATAGACTGCACTCTAGCTACTTGGTTACTTTCAAACTGCGACAAAAGTGGTGATACTACCCCAGAACGGCAGACTGGACAAATAACCATCATCAGTCTGCCTACCACTCTCTAATAGCGACCAAAGTACATATAACAAAGTTACATTGGTCAAAATTACTCAAAATTAGCGAGGTTCGAACACGGGTCTCTTCAGTGAGTTCACGCGTCTTACCGCTAGACCACGGCCTTTCTTCTGCTTTTTCCGCCCTTATCTGCTTTTATGGATACTGGGTGAAAGCCAACATTCCATAGCCATAAATATTTAAAAAATATATATTAGTTTTATTTCACAAACATTTTATATATTCTGTGCCGTAGCTATTTGTTTATTATAGTGATTTGCGATAATAATTAGTGCTGAGAAAGTTGTCAAATTACTTAATTTCAACATAAATCTGCTGTTTCAAACAATGTTGTAAAACAAAATGTATGGACGCTCAGGTGTTGGCTTTCACCTTAATTTGTGAATTTGTTATTGCAGATTTTCTGAAGAGTGCGTCGCGGAACTAATTACATTGTTGTGTACTGAGCAGTTATATTTGAGTACTATTAGTTTTAATTTAAAGCCAAGTCTTTTAGGATTAAGTTGGAAGATCGATATATCTATGAGGTAATTTTCTTTTGTTATTATTATTACTTATATGCGAGGAGTGTGCACTGTCAATCTAGATGGTGCATATTCGTCTACTCGGGCCGGCATAGCGGAGGCTACTGTTTCCGTTCATGGCCCCTACTCCCTTAGCTTTACATTGTATGCAATAAAAGAAATTATAGTTAAAACCTAAGAGTGGTAGGCAGACTGATGATGGTTATTAGTCCAGTCTGCCGTCCTGGGGTAGTGCCACCACTTTCGAATTACACACCCGTGAAGTGACCTTGTCTCGTATCGGGAAGAGTTTGAAAGTAGCCAGGTATAACATTTTTGTTTATGTTTTAATGCTTCTTTGTTTCTGCTTCTGCCTAACGCTGTATTTTCTCCTAAATAAATAAAAAAAAAAACATAGTTACATTGGTCAGAATTAGCGAGGTTCGAACACGGGGCTCATCAATTGGGGATTCACGCATCTTACCACTAGACCACGGCCGCACTGATTTAGTAACTAATTTTCTTTTTCAGCCAAAGGTTATCAGAATCAAACGCAGCAGATACGAAAGAGGTTTATCACAAGAATACTTACGTTATGATAGTGGTTCAATTAAGCGATGGGACGTCGAAAACGTTTCGATTGAATTTGATCGAATTTCACGAGCTACGTTATCAGATTTGTGTTGTATTGAAGAATATGATAATTCTAGAGAAGCGTAAGAGCATGAGGCTTATTTGATGTTAAGGAAGCTACGTATTAAGTTGTGGTAGGCAGACTGATGATGGTTATTAGCCCAGTCTGCCTGTATGTAAAGCTAGAGTGCGGTCCATGAATGGAAACAACTGCTACTACAGAGAAACCTGTGCAGGTAGCAGTCGCCTCCACTATGCCGGCTTGAGAAGACGAGCATGCACCATCTTAGAATGACAGTGCACACTCCTCTCGCTATACCTGGCTACTTTCAAACTATTCCCGAAACGCGACAAGGTCACTTCACGGGTGTGTAATTCGAAAGTGGTGGTACTACCCCAGGACAGCAGACTGAACAAATTACCATCATCAGTCGGCCTACCACTGCTGCAGTCACCATCTATTTTTATTAAGTATTTTTAGTAAGTTATTTTTACTAAGTTATTAATGTCTAAGTAGCAGTTGTTTCCATTCATGGACCGTACTCTAGCTTTACATCAGGCGGAGTGTTGTCACATGCCGAGCTACACGCAAACAAAGATTGATGACGTCTCTATTCAGATATTAGAGAGTATACAATTGTGTTGTGGTCTCTTTGGTTATTCTATAAGGTTTCTATTCTATAATGGTGCCTGATTTGATTAGGTGCTAATAAGAGCCCATACAGGCGATGGAACCGTTTGTTGAAGAAAGTGTCATTGTTAGTCGTGCCTGTCTCACGAGACAGTTCTTGGGGATTTAGTGTCGGGAGATATACAAATGGACATGGGGCTCAAGTCAGTTGACAGCAAAATGTATGGGATTTGACGACTGTCAAGGTGTTGTCATATGTCGAGTTATAATTAAAAAATAATATATTGATTCGGAATTATTTAAATAATAAGACATGGCCAAATATGATCGAATCGAAATCAAAATGTATGGCGTTTGACAGTTCGTTATCACTTGGGTGACAGTCAAACGTCAAATCAAATCCCATACATTTTGATTTCGATTCGATCTAGTGATTGGCTGTCGATTGGCAAGACTTTAGCCCCTTGTCGCGTTTCGGAAACAGTTTGGAAATAATTAGGTACGACCGTAGGCCAAGTACATTTACGCCTAGATAGCGTGACGCGGTAATCAGAGGGGCTATTGCGGACGCGAGCTCACCGTGAGTCACGGTGACTATCTGGTTTCCTTCCGGCACTATTTGTAATGTAATTGGACGAGCCACGATGGGCGTTCCCTGTTGACAGCGGCTCGTCCAATTACATTACAAATAGTGCCGGAAGGAAACCAGATAGTCATCGTGACTCACGGTGAGGTCGCGTCCACAATAGCCCCCCAGACGACGTTATTGGGACCGCTGCATTTAAATAAAGTGATCCTATTGGTGGAGAGATCTCGCGTTACGCTATCACCGCGTAAATGCAATCTCCTACTTGCACTTCTTCGGTAGACTGTTGCGGTTCCATTGGCTGCCATAAATACGTATTGGGAGCTCTTTAACTACTATAAGGCCCGTCTGCACCAGAAGGCCGGTTAAAGTTACTCTAA
Organism: Tinea pellionella; assembly: GCA_948150575.1. Taxonomy (NCBI): domain Eukaryota; kingdom Metazoa; phylum Arthropoda; class Insecta; order Lepidoptera; family Tineidae; genus Tinea; species Tinea pellionella. Next base: position 517,485 of record OX411273.1, read on the forward strand.
CTATTACTTTTACGCTTACTTTAACCGTTACGTTTACATTTACTCTACACGAGTTGCACCATCGTCGCGCCTGTCATTTTTGACGCTTACTTTAACGCTAACCGTAATCCAGCCAGCGAATCTTGGCTGGTTAAAGTAATCGTCAAACCAATGTCACTAACGTCAAATGTATGAAAAGAAGCCAAATATGTTTTTCTATTATTTTTCGAGATCAGCCACCCTTTTAACGATAACAATATGAATTTACACGATATTGCAACGCGTGTGGAGTCAATGTAAACGTTTAACGGTCGTTTTTTTTTAAAGTTACTTTAACAGGCCTTCTGGTGCAAACGACCCTAATTTATGTTTTAATATATCTTCTATGGAAAAGGGTTTAATAAAATATTTTGTTGTATTTTAAAATGTTATTTACTTATATTTTTTTAATAAATAAGTGTTGTGAAGTCATGTTTTATTTATTTCTTAATTAAACAAAACATATGGGATTTGACGTTTCGTTGGGTGACATTGAAACTTGAAGAGTTGAGGAGGTGTATCTGGTGACAGCTATTTTTTTTACATATTTTTTTAGATATAGATTAATTTACAACTGTTATTGTTAGGAAACGCAAACAAAAGATATCTGACAAACTTGTGAGGCGACAACCATAGACAACAAAATAATCTACATAACTGTTAAGTTGGTACTTTGTATTCTATAAATAAAATAAATAAAAAAACACTTTATTGCACATCTTAAATTGTACATAGGCGAGCTTAATGCCTTTGGCATTGTCTACCAGCTAACCTTTGTTGGTGTGAGCGGAGATGTCTACAGTGCAATGAAATAAATAAATAAATATTGACAAAATAAAAGATTTAAGTTATTAAAATATAATACATACATATCATATAATATAATATACATAAATACAAATATAAATATAAATATACACAATATAAGTTAGGGAAAGGAAGAAGAGTTAAGAAGAGTTCTGTCTTAGGAGAAAGTATTTAGTGAGCATGCTTTTGAAGCTTCCAATCGATGAGGCTTGTCTAATAGTCAGTGGTAGCTTGTTCCACTGACGAGCTGCTGATACAGTGAATGAATGTGCATAACGGCTTGTGGCATGTGCTGGTATTTTAATCTGGTTATTTTGCGTTGATCGGAGGGGGCGGTCGTGGGAGTTGCAAAGAAATTCAAAGCGAGATTTAAGATAAGAAGGAGCCATCAGGTTGAAAAGAACATTATAAAGAAATGACAATATATGTACTGACCTGCGAGAGCGGATATTAAGCCATTTTAACTCTTCGCGATAATGAGAGACATGGTCATATTTGCGCAGACCATAGACATAGCGTATGCATAGATTTAGAAGGCGATCGAGCTTATTCAGCATATCTTCGTTGATATCGGCATAGCATATGTCAGCATAGTCAATAATAGGAAGGAGTAATGTGGAGACCAACATAAGCTTCGCCTTGAAAGGTATGAAGTATTGAAGTTGCTTAAGAGAGTGCATAGTGGCAAAGACTTTTCTGCTGATTTCGGACACCTGGCATTCCCAGGACAGATCACAGGTCATATGTAGACCAAGGTTCTTAACACGTTGGCAAAAGGACAGTGGGACAGTGTTAAAAGTAAGTGGGGAGAGGGAACCCAGATCAACCTTGTCCAACATGTACCTGGTACCCATGATCATGACCTGGGTCTTCTCTGGGTTAATCAGGAGTCCTAGTTCATTTGACCGTATGCGTATTGCCTCTAAATCGCGGTTCATTTTGGTTATAGCATCACCCAAGTCGTCGAGATTGAAGTTTAGCGATAGTTGTAAGTCATCAGCGTACAGATGGTAAGAACTATGGCCAATAACTGGGACAATAGCATCGATAAATAAGGAAAATAGTAGAGGGGATAGGACTCCGCCCTGCGGGACACCAGCGCTCACCGGACACCAGTTGGAAAAAGCACTGTCGAGTCGGACACGCTGGCGCCGGTCGCGAAGGTAGGAGTCGAACCACTGTGTCACATTCTGTGAAATATTGAGTGATCGTAGTATCGCCATTAGTATGTCGTGATCTACAGAATTAAATGCGCTACTAAAGTCCAATAAAGTGAGCAGAGTAAGTTTTTTGTCATTCATGGCCAGCCGGATGTCATCAGTAATTTTGATGAGAGCTGAGGTGGTGCTGTGGGCCGGTCGGAAACCAGATTGAAAAGGATTTAGTAGGTTAGAGTTATTGAGAAAGAGACTGAACTGTCGGTGAACTACGCGTTCTAGGATTTTGGAAAGAAAAGGCAATATAGATATAGGTCGTAGATGGGTAAAGCAGTTAGGGTTCGATTTTTTAGGGATAGGGACAATGTGGGCATTTTTCCATAATTCAGGGAACAATCCGGCAGTGAGAGAAGAATTAATTATATGTGTTATAATAGGAAGAATGGTATCAAGAGTAGGAACAAGAAGGACACGACCCACATCATCAGAGCCCACAGCCTTGCTACTTATGGATTTAAATATCTTTTCTATTTCACAGTCGGACACAGGGCGGAATTGAAAACTTACATTGAAGGGAAGAGTTTTGGAGTTAATTTGCATGATAGTGGAGTCTCTCAAAGAAGGATTGATGGAAATAGGAGTAGAAGAGAAATGAAGATTAAGGTCGTTGAGATTCAGATCAGGATAATTAAGGCCAGCCTTGGTTTTTCCAAGGCCGAGACTACCCAAAAACTTCCAAACATTACGCGTGGTGCATGTTTCGATGGTTTTATGTATATATTGGCGCTTGGCGTTCCTACACATCTGATTAACACGATTTCTTGCAGACTTGAAGCTATTCCATCTCTCCTCATTGGGTGATTTCTTGTGTTTACGCCTAAGTGAGTCGCGCCACCTCATGGCTTTACGAATTTCATCGTTTAGCCATGGGGCAGGAGGTCTTTTCATTCTAACTGGACGAACTGGCGCATGAATGTCGTATAGCCCAAGTAAAAGTTTGTTAAAGGTGGAAATTTTGTCTTCAACAGTATGTTCCATGAATACAGTATTCCAGTCAATGCCACCTGCATCACTCAAGAGCTTCTCCAGATTCATCCTGGCGAAGTTACGTTGTAGAAAAACCCTAGGCTTGTGTTTGGGAGTTTTGATTTTGTAAGAGGCAAAGATTAAGTCGTGATGAGAAAAACCGGGCGCTAGATGTTGCCCATGAGAAGAGATTCTTTCAGGGTTAGAAGTAAGGATAAGATCAAGGAGACTGTTACAGTCATTAAGATGAAAAGTGAAATTTGAAGGAAGAATAGTCACATTTAAAGAGGCACAAAATTCTATCTTGTCAAACTCTCCGAAGAAGGTCATTACAGTTTTTCAAATATCTCTGCAATTTTTTTTTTCATCCGGGAATCAAAAAATACATCTAATTGAAGTGATATTTCGAAATGGTTTTCGATTTAACATGGGTTAGGTTTTGAGGACCTTGCCCATTGCCCTCGTAATAAAATAAAACAAAAGAACAAGAATAAAAATATTTATTTGGATAAATTCGAGCGATATTAATTAATCTAAAATACATTATTACAATAATTAAAAAAAAAAACTACACAATTCTAAAAAAACTAAATTGTGATTAAAAAAATTAAAATTATTCTAAATCAATATAATTTTTTATATTACTTGGTCAAATAAAGATCACGTGGCATTTGACGTGTATCAGCATAATTTATTCGTCTTTATGGCATTATAAAAAGTTGCCAGTGCCAAAGTAAATATTTGCGTCTAGTTTTTGGCAGTCATCTGGAGACATTAGGTTATCTGTTTTGAATTATTTTCGTAAACTTGTGTTTCTTCGAGTGTTAATGGGTAATAATGGTGGATTATTAACCATTTAGTGTTCGTGAAGAAATAAGAGAACGTGTGTTTTCATTTACCTTCCAAACTTCCGTTGAAAGTTGTAAGTAAAGATTCTACCACGTTTCTGAAGTTATTTTTGACTTGACTGGGATTCGATTTGTATAATATTGTGCATAGTTTTAACTCGAATTTGACCAAGTATTACATAGCTTTTATAAAAAAACCTAATTTGTATGAAAAAGCACCAATCTCAGAGCATTGATAAGTATAGAAGGCGTTTTATTAAAAAAAAAAAGTTCCCGGTAGCTTTGTGGCATTTAACAAGGAGGCAGTAGACGCCTCCGCTATGCCGGCTTGTGGAGTCGAACGTGCACCATCCAGATTGACACTGCACACTCCTTTCGTTATACCTGGCTACTTCCAAACTGTTTCCGAAACGTGACTATGGGCCTTGTTGTCACTTGATCGAATCGAAATCAAAATGTATGGGATTTGACAGTTCGTTATCACTTGGGTGACAGTGACACGTCCCATACACTTTGATTTCGATTCGATTTAGCGACAGCTGTCGATCGACTTTTGCCTTGAGCCCATGGTCAGTTCACGGTTGTGAAAGTTGAAAGGTGCTACCCCAGGAGTCGTGGCCAATATATTTAATTGTCATTTTTTCTCTATACTTATACTCATCATGCCATCCGAGCCATAAATCCAATAATTTTAATCACCAGGTACAAATCTAAAATACTGTTTATATTATTCTAATAAAAAAATATATTCGATTACTTCTTTTTTTTTTAATATTTAGCGATAATTTTTACTTACACGGAGTGTTTTAGGAATAGTAACATTTGAGCCGTGAATGCGAGGTAGACCCGTCATTACTCGACTCGTAGTAGACGTATAAATCTGATTTCTAGCACTTTTATTTTCTACTAGATTTGTTAAGCAATAGTTTACGTTATGTTAATTTTTTTTATTGGAGCTCTATGGCATATGACAAGACTCTGCCTGATGTAAAGCTAGAGTGCGGTCCGTGAACGGGAACAAATGCTACTACAGAGAAATCTCTACGAGCAGCAATCGCCTCTGCGATGCCAGCCTAAGGAGTGACATTCCACACTTCTCTCGTTATACCTGGCTACTTACTTCACGTGTGTCTAATTTGAAAGTGGTGGTATTACCCCAATACGGCAAACTGGGCTAATAACAATCATATGTCTGCCAACCATTCTTTAGATACATTATTGTGAATAAAGATTGAGGTTAACTGAAGTAGATTTTTTTATATCGATGCGACATGTGACCTCGGCTGGCCTGGATGGTAAGCACAGCGGACCCAGTTGCCGTCACTATGCCGGCTCAAAAAAAGGTCTATCTCACATTTACGTCCAAAATCTCCGTTCCGTATTTATCGCATAAATAATTAAGTATTAGCTGAAGTGCTCGTGTTGCAACGTCATATGACCGCAGTCCGTCTGATGTTAAGCTAGACTGCGGTCCGTAACGAGCGCATCTAAAAAGTCAAATACTAAATGCAATCAAAAAAGATATGTGTACAAAAAAATGTATTAAAAGTTACATTTGAAAGGCCACCAGATTTATTCAAATTGACTTTAGTTATACAAGCTTGATATGAAACACTACTTTGAACTCCATGAAGCCCCGAACGTGGGTCTGAGTTCGGGGCACGTGCCCCAAACGGTTACTTAAAGTGGCATCTTGTAAAGGCCACAGTAAAATTTACATTAATCACCAAATGTTAAATTTTAGGTCTATGGAGTCCAACATACTACTTCGAATAACTCCATAAAGCCCCGAACGTGGGTCTGAGTTCGGGGCACGAGCCCCAAACGGTACTTAATAAAGGCCACAATGAAATTGATATTAATCATCAAAGGTTAATTTTAGGCCAATGGAGTCAATCCGAAAAGAGAAATTAAAACGATAGAGTTAGGCCGGATTAACATCCCTACCCTCAGCTTTCCTTTTTCTCAAAATAAAAGGCACTATTAGCCACAAAGCGGCACCGAAAACCAAAATAAACCCCAAAGTGATAAACAGTGATTTATACGATTTGGTTTGTTCAAACCAAAAACCACATAATGGCGGACCAATCAGCTGTAAGATGCCGTTCACGAACAAGCTGATTCCGTAGCTAGACATTAATCGTTCGGAGCCTAACATCTCTGTCATTACTAAAGCGGTAACACCTACATTAATTCCAGAAGCCAAGCCAAAGAAAGAGCAAAACACCGACAAAGCAATGTAAGAGTTCACTAACGGAATAGCTGCTAACGAAATTCCGGATAAGAGCAATCCGGTTATAAAAAAATAACGTTTAGGCGTTGATACAACGTCTGATATGGCTGAACCGCCGATCCGGCCTATTAGATCCAAAGCGGATATTATTGAAAGCAAATAGGCTCCAAGGGATTTGTCAAAACCGCATTCTAAAGCGTACGAAGGTACTAAAATAATGAAATTTGTGTACGAAATAGCTGAAGTACAATTGGAAATAAGTATGACCAAATAAATAGGATCTTTGAAGAGGCTCACGTCAAAATATTTGTTACTAGAGTCTTTGGATTCTTGGTTTTTACAGCACGATGTCCGGAAACTGTTAGTGACAGATTTGATAGAGAATTGAGAGGTGAAATCGGTTGGATTCTCAAATGCTGAAAGGGTCGATCCGTGGAAAGGTGTTGAAAGATACTGGAAACTGGATGTCGAAGGACTCTTTTTGGGAGTTTTTGGTATTGTTAATTTAGATTTATCACCTGCTAACGATTTTAAAGTTAAAGTAGACGTTTTAAAATTAGACAGCTTACTTGATATTCTGTTAATTTTGTTTGTTGATGGTTTTTTTGATAACGTTATGGTCGATTCGGGTTTTGCGTCGTGTACCGAGTTCTGTATAATTGGTGATCCGTTTAAATGTTTCTCTTCGGTTTTTTGTTCTGGAATTGTCGAGTGGAGTTCTTCTTCTGGAAATGATTCTAGCTGCAAACAGAATAGTTTATTTATCGTTTTTTTTTCCATTAAATTAATGAGTGGTAGGCAGGCTGACGGTGGTTATTAGCCCATTCTTCTGTCCTGGGGAAGTACTACCACTTAGGGTGAAAGACTGTTGTCACTTCATTTCGTTTCACTTGTCACCCAAGTGACAACTGTATATTGTCTATGACTTTAGCCGACAGCCTCTGTTATAGCAGTTTCTTTTCATGGATCAAATCTCACTATCTGGGTGCCGAGCTCACCGTGAGTCGCGGTGAGTACTCGACTTCCTTCGAGCTCGCTCTGTAATGTAATATGTGGTTCGTCGAGCTCGAAAAAATTCTGCCTACTATTCAAGTATTTTTCTACAATAATGTTGATGAGGAATACAGTGATGTACCCAAACCCTTACAGGTCTGATTAGCGAGTTAGAAAAAAAAGTAATTTAGTAAGAAAATATATTTATTTATAGAAGAAAAATTATTGCTTTTTAAAAAAATAAAATATAACAATCTTGTACAACTATGTAGACAAATTCTATTTTTATAATACACATAATGTGTCAATTCAAAAAACAACTAATTATCTAATTAAACTTATTATAATTAAAGATAGATCCACATCTACAGACACGGTACGTGGCAGACGTGTACCAACACAAAAACAAAAGAAATAATTAAGAGGTAAGTTTCTTTAGGCGGCTTTTGAGAAGTTTTCAGACTCAACTGAGGAGCGATTTTCAATTATACTCACATGGGAGTGGTGCCCATTTTTAGGTCCACTTGGTACCTAATAGTTTGGTAACAAAACAATAATCTAAAATAATATCGAAGTTTTTTATTAATTAATTTTAATTATATCAACACATCGTTTACCGATCAATAGACAATGTTTAATTACATAAAAATACAGATATCATCGATTATTAAAGTATTTAAAATAATAATAACCTCAAATATTGCATCAGAAAACATCTAATTACTCAATAGCTTAGGTGAAAAAATTAAAACTGATTGGTAATAAGGAATGTAGATTTATTTTTCTACAAAATTAACTAAAAAATCGTCGACAAACTCTTAGGCGGGAGTATCGGCGGCCATCTTGAGGCGTCAGGTTATTTGTCTTGAATTATTTTCCTAAACTTATGTTCTTCGAGTGTTAATGTGTAATAATGGTGGATTATTAACCATTAAGTGTTCGTGAACGTGCGTGAGTGTGGGCAAACAATTCAATAGACAAGAATCTGTGTTTCCATTTTCCCTTCAAAACTCTGTAGGAAGTTTCAGTGAAGATTCTACCACTTTACTGGAGCAAATTTTTGACTTGACTGTTTAGTGTGATGAATGAATGACTCGTGATGCACAATATTATTAACTTGATGCAAAAATATTTACTTTGACAATGGCAAATTGTTATAATGCCATATAAAACAAAGAAAGAAGAAAGAACTCTTAGACAAATGGGATATCTCCTTTTTGCCACTTCCCTTTGCAACTTTCATCTCACAAAGATTAAGCGGGAAGGGCGTTAGAGAGTGGTTAAAATTTTACGTAATATATGAACAGTCTGTAAGTAAATGCAGACGAATCGGCACTGCCAAGCACAATGGATGAATTGTTTCTTTTGTGTGTTGGTACCCGTCTGCCACGTACGGTGTGTGTAGATGTGGATCGAGTTTAGTATTATAGGACGTTAACTTATTAAGCTCCCTAATTATTAGGGTAATTTAGAAATATACACTGATTTTTTATAACCATCCCAGCGCTCGCGAATCGCGCTACAAAAAACTAGTTATTATCCTAAAGTCGGATATTTGGGTCAGTTAAAGTAACTTTAACTATTACTTTTACGGCGTTAACCGTTAAACGTTTACATTTACTCCACTCGCGTTGCAATATCGTGTAAATTCATATTGTTATCGTTAAAAGGGTGGCTGATCCCGAAAAAATAATAGAAAAACATATTTGGCTTCTTTTCATACATTTGACGTTAGTAACATTGGTTTGACGATTACTTTAACTTTAACCAGCCAAGATTTACTGGTTACGGTTAGCGTTAAAGTAACCGTCAAAAATGACAGGCGCGACGATGGTGCAACTCGTGTGGAGTAAATGTAAACGTAACGGTTAAAGTAAACGTAACTTTACCGGACCTTAAAATTAACTACGAATTGTTCTAAAATTCATTTACCCATAAGAAGCTCGGAATTAATGGTAACTGGTTAAATTAAAAAAAAACAAACTAAAACCTCTTAAAGTTTAGGTATGGAGCCAAGGTAATAAAGATATTTACAAGCTTTCAAGTTAATCCTTTTAAGTCGTGTTTTAAGTTTAACGAGAGGAGTGTGCACTGTCAATCTTAGAAGGTACATGCTCGTCTCCTCAAGCCGGCATAGTGGAGGCGACTGCTGCTCGCACAGGTTTCTCTGTAGTAGCAGTTGTTTCCATTCATGGACCGCACTCAGCTTTACATCAGGCGGAGTGTTGTCACATGCCGAGCTACAATAAAAATAAAAAAAAAGTATATTTGACAACTAAAACCATAAACAAAGTCTCCTTGACTACGCGTTTTGTTTTCTTAAATGTGTAGGCACAGTCCCTACACAACTTCCCTCCTAATTAAAGAAAGCTAATAATACCTAGCAATGACGTTATAGTATTAATAGTGCAACGTCATTAAAGGGCATGCCTTTTGTCTTTTTACACACCGTATAGAATTCCTACAAAAGTCCTAACGACTTAAAATTCACTCTTATTATACTCGATTCGACAATATAAAATTTCCATAAAAGAGCTAAAGTGCGGTCCATGAACGGAAACAACTGCTACTACAGATATTTCCACAGGCAGCAGTCGCCTCCGTTATGCCGGCCTGATGAAACGAATGTGCACCATCTAAATCTTATTTTGTAATATGACAACACTCCGCCCGATGTAAAGCTAGAGTGCGGTCCATGAACGGAAACAACTGCTACTACAGATATTTCCATAGGCAGCAGTCGCTTTCGCTATGCCGGCTCGAGGAGACTAATGTGCACTATCCAGATTGACAGTGCATCTCGTCATACCTGGCTACTTTCAATCGCGACAAGGTCACTTCACGGCTGTGTAATTCGAAAGTGGTGGTACTACCCCAACACGGCAGACTGGGCTAATAACCACCATCACTATGCCAACCAGTAACTTAAGTACTCCCTGAATGCCAACAAAATGTGCTCGAAGCAAACCTAATTACTATTGAATAAATTCAACCGCTTATATTTAATAATAAAATATCAAAAGGAACTAATAGATGAAATTATACAGTGTGTATCAGGCAACATGTAAAAAAATTAAGGTAAATATTAAGTGAGGGATGAACACCCCTTAAAAAATAAATTTACTAAATAAAAGTTCTCGTGTATGGTATTATCACAAAAACAAAAGGTCTATAAATGGACCGGCCGACGTGGACCGCCGTTGCAGGTGGACCGGCACACGGCTTGTCGGCGAGAGATCAAAGGCGAGGCGGCAAAGGTTGTCGGCGTTGATCAAAGGCAAGGTCATTTGTTTGATGCACCGCCCGACGATTACGCGTTCGTGTAGCAAATTATGTATGTTTCTACAAGGAAAAGGTGGACATTTGGATAAAAAAAAAGTATTAATTTTTTAAATTAATTTCTGCTCAGAATCACTTACTGAGTCATATCTTGAAATTTTTTACACGTTGCCCGATACACCATATAAAAAAAATACGATTAATAATAAAAATAAATTTTAAAAAAAATATATTTATGATTACATATTAAAAATTAATCAACTGCACTTAATATTCTATTTGGGCTACTTAAATTCTTTTTTTTTTTTCAAACTATATTAGCTAGACATTTATGACAATGGGTACAATAGGGGTCCAAGGGGGTCCGGACTCCTTAAAATGTTGTAGACAAAAAAAAATAAAGACAACAGCTATTGTTAAGGTAAGGGAAAACGAAACTCCGTTCCTTAGTCCTCAGATGTTTCAACCCACTGTGCCGCCTGCTTCGGTGTACTGTAGTATGTGGGTAGTCGAGAAAGTGTTGCGGGAAGGAAGGAATTTTTTTTTAACTGTAGCTCCACATGTGACAATACTCCGCCTGATGTAATGCTAGAGTGCGGTCCATGTGTGGAAGCAACTGCTACTACAGAGAGAAACCTGTGCGGGCAGCAGTCGCCTCCACTATGCCGGCTGGAGACGAGCATGTACCATCTAGATTGAGTGTACACTCCTCGCGCTTACCTGGCTATTTCCAAACTGCTCCCGAAACGCGGCAAGGGCACTTCACGGGTGTTACATTTGTTAAAGAACGCACTTATGTTGTTTCCGTACATGGACCGCACTCTAGCATTACATCAGACGGAGTGTAGTCATATGCCGAGCTACAATAATTAATTTTTTTATGTAGTTGAAATACTTTTACCGCAGTAGTATGATGTAGACAACTTGTCTCACGGCTTTGCCTTATGTCTTTTTACATCCAGACTTAAAAGCTAATTTTACACGAGCAATTCCTAAAGATGCTGCATTTATCTATGAAACAGTGATGGTTATCTCTGGGCAGTTAGAGAGAAATCACTGCAGGTTAGCAATCGCTTCTGCTCTTTTTAAAAAAGCTAATAAAAAAAAAAAACTTTTAATAGCGTTTTGGTATCGGTAGTGTAACACCTGGTAAAAGGAATTGCCCGTTGTCTTTTTACACCTCGTAAAAAAAACCACAAATTATTCGGTCAAACAAAGGTTTGTATGAAATACGGTTAAAAAAAAAATTATGTTAACAGTACAATGGTAGCAGTACATTTCCAATGTGGCATCCGACCGTGGCAATTATGTGCCGCGAAAAAAAATTAAAGTATCACTGCCTAATAAGTTAATAACCATCCTTTATTCGACCTAATAACATACAAATAAAATTCAAAGAATTCAAACTTTGCCATTGACGGCTTCAACTAGAGCCCTTTTCTTCTCCCTCGCCCTTATAACAGGCATCAAGAGCCAAATGGAAGCGCCAAAAATAAATATGAATCCGAAAGTGACGAACATACTCCAAAAATTACGTTTACTCTCAAACCAGAAGCCACAAATAGGCGGCCCTACCAACTGCAAAATACCATTCACGAACAAACTTATACCGTAAGTGGACATAAGCCGTTCTATACCTAAGAACTCCGCCATTACGAGTGTCGTTACGCTATTGTTTATACCAGAAGCGAGGCCGAAACAAGCACAGAATACGCTTATCCACAAATACGATTCCAGAAATGGTATAACGACCAAAACGATACCGGAAAATAGAAGACCACCGACGAAATAAAACGACTTGGGTATTAGATTCAAATCGCACAAAGCCGAACCGCCGATTCGACCGACCAAATCCAAGGCGGACACAGTGGATAGCAACAGAGCGCCTTTGGCCTTATCGAAGCCAATATTCTGGGCATGAGACGGGAGTAAAATTATAAAGTTGGTACACGAAATTGCAACGGTACTGCTGGAAATTAAAATTATCAAGTATTTGGGATCTTTCAGGAGGGATATATCGAAAAATTTATTGTTTTCATTGTCGTTTTTACGTTTTTTACAACAAAAGCAACAGTAAGCGACGTCGGCCACGGACTCTGTCACAGATTTCAAGGAAAACTGCGAGGCGAACTCGTTCGGCCTCTCGAAAGCGGAAAGGGTCGAGCCGTGGAACGGGGTCGAGACGTAATTGAAGCTCGAAGTGCTGAAATTCCGTTTCGGTCCCACGATACTCGGTTTCCGGGGTAGATCCTGCGAGCCGAGTCTAATTTTGCTGTCAGCTATGGAAGTTGAGCTGAGTTTCGCTGCCAAACGTGGATTGGACAGTTTCCGTCGACTGCTGTTATGTTTCAACTGATTGCACGAAGCCAAGCTCGGCATGCAATTGGGGCTTTGTAATTCGAATTTCCCATCAGTCAAATCACCATTCTGTATCTTCTCCTCAGTCAGATTACGTTTTATTTCAACATTCATTGGACAGTTCTCCGCTTCCTCATCTTCTTCGATTAGGATGTCATCCTGTAAAGGGTTTTTTTAAATGTTAGCACAAAAATTAAGCAATGCCGTTAGTGGGCCGCTAATGTTGTCGCCCGAATGCACACAAGCACCTTAGTAAACTAGGGACATGTAAAGCCGGCATAGTGGAGGCGACTACTACTTACTCTGTTGTAGCAATTATCTTCGCTTACGGACCGCACTCTACCTTAAGATCAAATGTAGTTATGCTTGACAATAATTGCCATAAAATTGCCCGTGTAAATTGCTTCACTAATGCGTAATGATAGCAACAATTTTTAGTTAAGCAGAGAGTGCGCGCGCGAGTCGATTCCGCCATCTTCCCACCTCGCCTCGCGCTTAATATTGAGGCGGGTAATCAACTCGCGCGCGCACAACACGTTGCTGTTAATTTTTTTTTTTATTTGCAACTGTGAATCTTCCTTCTTCTCAATACACAGTAAAATTTGAAAGAAAAACATTGTAAACGGCTGAGAGCATCGACGCGGCACTTGTCTATGTTCCACCCGTTCAAACGGGATACGACCCTTACAGAGTTGCGGGCGTTACGAGCAATTATTGTTTTTGTAGTAACTCGGCATGTGATCACACCGTCTGATATTAAACTGCGGTCCATGAGTGGAGATGACTGCCACCACAGATACGAGCTAAGTGTACAGCGACAACAAATACTAATAGGGTCAGAATATCTTTGTAAAAAAAAACCAAAGACAAAAAACACAACTATCTACGAGTATACAACAAGAAAATATATTTTGAAAATGAAACCCATTTTTTTACAATATATTAAAAAATTTGTTTGTACCAATGAAGAAATGTGATCGTTAATACGGATAATCTGCAAAGGCTCAATGAAAAAGGTATGATACCGATGTCGTACTACAGGTAACAGACGAGCGGCCGTGGTCTAGCGGTAAGACGCGTGAACTCACGATCGATGAGACCCGTGTTCGAACCTCGCTAATTCTGACCAGTACCAATGTAACTTTGTTATATGTACTTTGGTCGCTCACTGCCTATAGGCACTATTAAAGATTGGTAGGCAGACTGATGATGTTATTTGTCCAGTCTGCCGTTCTGGGGTAGTACCACCACTTTAAAAATGTAACACCCGTGAAGTGACCTTGCCGCGTTTCGGGAATAGTTTGAAAGTAGCCAGGTATAACGAGAGGAGTGTGCACTGTCAATCTAGATGGTACATGCTCGTCTCTTCAAGTTGACATAGTAGAGGCGGCTGCTGCCTGTAGAGATTTCTTTGTAGTAGCAGTTGTTTCCACTCTTGGACCGTACTCTAGCTTTACTACAGGCGGAATGTTGTCACATGCCAAGTTACAATAAAAAAAATCTCGGAACACTACTAGGTTACGCTTGACGGGGTTACACTTTACTACACGGGTGTTACATTCGAAAGTGGTGGTACTACCTCAGGACGACAGACAGGACAAATAACCATCATCTTTCTGCCTACCACTCTTTAAACTGAGCGACCAAAGTACATATAACAAAGTGACATTGGTACCGGTCAGAATTAGCGAGGTTCGAACATGGTTCTCATCGATCGTGAGTTGACGCGTCTTACCACTAGACCACGGCGGCTCTGTACCCACTACTACTAAATACCACAAAATTTTAATAACTGGCAGCGTCACCTACGACCTGATGGTGTACACCACGACATCAGAATCATACCTTACAACACTAGCCACTTCGCGTTGTTAGACAATTAGAATTCGAAAAAAAAATTAAAAGGGTTTCCAGCGGAAGAAACAAACTCGAAAGAAAGGTTGGCATGAGACAGATGCATGCGAGAGAGAGAGATAGCATGCTACACTTACAGTGCACGTAAAGTGCGCGCGCGAGTCGAATTCCTTAACGCGCGCGCGAGGCGAGGCGGGAACTAGTCTGCAATCAACTCGCGCCCGCACAGAACAAACAGATAAAGCTATTGCATTTTAGCACAAATATATATATTTTTTTTATTGTAGCTCGACATATGACAACACTTCGCCTGATGTAAAGCTAGAGTGCGGTCCATGAATGGAAACAACTGCTACCAGAGAAATCTCTACGGGCTGCAGTCGTCTCCACTATGCCGGCTCGAGGAGACGAGCATGTACCATCTAGATTGACAGTGCACACTCCTCTCTTATACCTGGCTACTTTCAAACTATCCCCTATCAAAAAAAATTATTTGTTTCCCTGAGCATGAAGATTCGTATGGTATTAGAGTAATTTTGTGCGAAAATTCGGATTCCGATTTATCGTTTGGTTTAGTTTACCGGCCTGATGTAGCCTCCACTATGTCGATGGGGTCACGGGGTCTGGGGTCGCGAGAGATTTTAATGTCAAATATTTAAAACACACGATTTTATAACATCTAGATGTGTATTTAAGACGGTCAGAATTCCCTTTTATTTATGTTATTGCAAAAAATGCAATTTTGATGAAAAATAGGGCATATAATTTTTGTAACTATAATGAATACAATTTTACAACTTTTTGTGAAATTTTTAATTTTAGATTTTTGTATCTTTCTAAACGAATTCTAAAACTTTTGCCTATAGGCAATATTAAAGAGTGGTAGGCAGACTGATGATGGTTATTAGTCCAGTCTGCTGTGTTGGGGTAGTACCACCACTTTCGAATTACACACCCGTGAAGTGAGTTTGTCGCCTTTCGGGAATAGTTTGAAAGTAGCCAATTATAACGAGGAGAGTGTGCGCTGTCTATCTAAGATGGTACACGCTCGACTCCTCAAGCCGTCATAGTGGAGGCGACTGCTGCCCGCACAGGTTTCTCTGTAGTAGCAGTTATTTCCATTCATGGACCGCACTCTAGCTTTACATCAGGCGGAGTGTTGTCACGTGCCAAGCTACAATTAAAAAAAAAAAGCCATGCGAGAATGCACTTTCACTGGTCATTTTTGCTACATACACGATTCAATACAAAATTATCTAATACCCGTATTTAGGTTAGTTCCATGGCCCCCCCAAAAAAAAAAAGCAAAAGTATGACAACATAACGTAATTATGAGTAACATGGACACAGACGAAAAAAAGAAAAAAAAACTAAATATTCTATTCTACTAAGGAATGTTTGCACTAGAGGGCCGGTTAAAGTAACTTTAACTATTACTTCAACCGTTACGTTTACATTTACTCCGCACGAGTTGCACCATCGTCGCGACTGTCATTTTTGACGCTTACTTCTTTAACCGTAACCAGCGAATCTTGGCTTGGTTAAAGTTAAAGTAATCTTCAAACCAATGTTGCTAACGTCAAATGTATAAAAAGAAGCCAAATATGTTTTTCTATTATTTCGAGAAGAATTTACACGATATTGCAACGCGTGTGGAGTAAATGTAAACGTTTAACGGTCGCCGTCGCCGTAAAAGTAATAGTTAAAGTTACTTTAACCGGCCTTCTGGTGGAAACCACGCTAACAAAAAAAAAAAACAACAACTAAATCAAAAATACGTCCAGATAAATTAAAATATTAAAGTTAAGCAGACTGATGATGGTTGTTAGCCCAGTGTTTAAGTGTATCACTACTAGATGGCGTTAGTGTTGTTTAACAACGTCGGGCGGTTTGGCCGAGACCCTAACTTATAAGAAAATTAAACGACGAATACAACAGGTGGACCACAGACGTGGATTCGAATCAATTGCAAGTGTTGTTTTATTTACATCCTTGAGTGATTCAGTGCCTATACGTTTTTAAGACTTGTTCATGGTCCTTCGAGAGTCGGATCGCGGCTGTAGAGGGTTGGTTCCAGCGTGTCAAGTCTCCACGCTCTTCAATCGTACGTCTCCTGGGAGGCGTATACTCGGCAGCGTCTTCACCACTTTCAAGTTACACACCCGTGAAGTGACCTAGGGCTAAAGTCGAAAGGAAATCGACAGCTGTCACTTGGTCGAATCGAAATCAAAATGTATGGGATTTGACAGTTCGTTATCACTTAGGTGACAGTGACACGTCATGTCCCATACATATTGATTTCGATTCGTTCAGTGACAATTGTCAATTTCGACTGGACTTTAGCTTCTATTCGCGTTTCTAGATAAATTTTAAAAGCGCCTATAACGAGAGTAGTGTGCACTTCCCACCGGCACAGCGGAGGCGACTGCTATCTGCAGTAGCAGTTGTTTCCGTTCATGGACCGCACTCTAGCTTAACATCAGGCGGAGTGTTGTCACATGCCGAGCTACAATAAAGACTAGCACATGGGGGGTCCACAAGTATTTTTGTGAGTTCCAGGTACTGAATGATTTTTTTTATTGTAGCTCGGCATGTGACAACACTCCGCCTGATGTAAAGCTAGAGTGCGGTCCATGAATGGAAACAACTGCTACTACAGAGAAATCTCTACGGGTTGTAGTCGCCTCCACTATGCCATCTTAGATTGACAGTGCACACTCCTCTCGTTATACCTGATTACTTTCAAATTATATCCGAAACGCGACAAGGTCACTTCACGGGTGTGCAATTCGAAAGTGGTGGTACTACTCTAACACGGCAGACTGGGGCTAATAACCACTCTTCACTATGCCTACCACTCTTTAATAAGCGACCAAAGTACATACAACAAAGTTACATTGGTCAGAATTTAGCGAGGTTCGAACACGGGTCTCATCGATCGTGAATTCACGCGTCTTACCGCTAGACCACGGCCGCTCTTAAATGAATGAATGAAGCAATGTAAATGTAACGATTGATTTACGACCGTTGTCGCGACTGGCTCGTGACGAGCGATGTTGTGTTAGCTAGATTACTGTCTTTTTACACACCACATAGATGCAATGGGGGTCTAGTAAAAATCATTTTCACTAGTGAGAAGTAAGACTAGTATGCACCATCTAGATTGACAGTGCACACTCCTCTCGACCTGCACCTTTACGCGTGTTACATTTGAAAGTGGTGGTACTACCCCAACACGGCAGACTGGACTAACAACCTACACCAGTCTACAACACTCTTTAATAGCGACCAAAGTACATATAACATAGTTACATTGGTCAGAATTTAGCGAGGTTCGAACACGATTGTGAGTTCGCGCGTCTTACCGCTAGACCACGGCCGCTTCTAACTGTATAGGATTTGACGTTTTAAATTACTAAAGCCAATGTTAGAAATTGGTCGCTAGTCTCTCGCATGCGCCATGCGAAATGCTCTTTATTAGACCCCCCTGTATGTTTGATACCTAAAATTCTTAAAAGATTTAGGACATAAGCTAAAAATGAAACAACTGAACCGAGTGAAATATGGGATGAAAGTGTTGTATGTTAAGGACAGAGTTACTAGTTTTTTTTTTGCCAACTTTTCGGAACTTTTTGAGTGAAAAAAGCGGGATACTTTCTTTGAAAGCGGGACATAGTAAAAAACATATACAGAGTGTATCAGGCAACGTGTAAAAAAATTAAGGTAAATATTAAGTGAGGGATGAACACCCCTCAAAAAATGAATTTACTAAATAAATGTTCTCGTGTATGGTATTATCACAAAAACAAAAGGTCTATAAATGGACCGGCCGACGTGGACCCCCGTTGCAGATGGGCTGGCACACGGCTCGTCGGCGCGAGATCAAAGGCGAGGCGGCAAAGGTCGTCGGCGTTGATCAAAGGCAAGGTCATTTGTTTGATGCACCGCCCGACGACACAACGATTACGTGTTCGTGTAGTAAATTATGTACGTTGCTACAAGGAAAATGCGGACATTTGGATAAAAAAAAAGTATTTATTTTTTAAATTAATTTCTGCTCAGAATCACTTACTGAGTTATCTCTTGAAATTTTTTACACGTTGCCCGATACACCCTGTATAATCAGAAGTGTTTAAATATGTAAGTTTTATTTGAGTTTTAAATTACGTTTACGTGACAATAGATAGCAAAAATAGCCATAGAAAATGTACTTTAATAAAAATAATATAAATAAATCAGATTTACCCTATCGTTAGGTAGTTGAGTCTTCTTATAGCCGGTTTCTGAATTCTTCGGTTTGCGTAACAAACCGTTATAACCATACAAAGACAGATCGTAAACGATAGTTATATCAAAATGTACGGGGAATGTGTCCGTTAGAAAAATATGGTGTTTCAAATAATAGTCTGAAGAGTGAGTTACAAATTGTAACTCTTTTTACACAGTTTACAGTAAGCTTTATACACATCCGACGTCACAATACACACACAAGTCCGAGAAGCGGGACTTAGCCTGTCCCGCGCGGGACATTTAATTTTGATTTAAAAATCGGGACGTCTGGCAACGCTGGTTAAGGATATGAAAGTTCAGATTTTTGGCAAGAAATAAAGAATTACGTGGTTCAGGGTTTTTGCAAATTACATCCCTCAAAGGGGATTGCATATTCCAACTTAACAATTAAGTTCCCCATACAAACTTTCAACCCATATTTCACCCCCTCGAGGGATAAATTTTTTCCGACCAATAGAATTACAATTTAAACGTCCGTATCTTTTTAAATAAGATATAAATAAACTTGGTTAATTGTTATGTTAATAAATAAATAAAGAAAATCATGAAAAAGCTATAATAAAGGGTAAATTTATCTGGACGTATCGGGATGTATAAAAAATATAAGAAAAAAATTATTTAAAAAAAAAATTGAACTTCAACCCTTACTTTTGCGATGAGATGCATTGTTCTTGTCTTCGATAAATAATTTAAAAAAAAAAACACACCACCACTATAAGTTTCATTTTCAAAAAACAAAAAAAAAAAACAATTCAACCCGAAAAAAACCTATTAATATTTTCACCGAATAAAAAAAAATATATGCGACTGATGTTAATCTTGAGTGCGGTCCGTGAACGGAAACGACTGCTACTACAAGAGAAATCTCTTAAGGCAGCAGTCGCCTCCGCTATGCCGGCTTGAGGAGTCAAATGTGCAGTATCCAAGTTGACCTGGCTACTTTCAAACGAGTGTTACATTCGAAAGTGGTGGTACTACCCCAGGATGGCAGACAAATCGCAAGACCCCCTTTTGGTAATAATTTGGGGGTCTCCCGAGTGCAGAGCCGAGTTTGATTGACGCTAACAAGAGCCTAGTATCCACTATGCTTCGAGTGACACGAGCGTGGGGTTTCTATCTACCAGTGTTAGAGCATACGTGATTGGGATGTTCCCGCGTAAAAAGGGGGTCCACGGAAGTTTCATCGTCATAATTCTATACCATCAACGTAAACTCACTTGATGCTGCTCTTCATCATCAGGGTCCTTGTACTTCCTCACCATGTGTTCCTCGACAGGCCTGAACAGCAACGCGGCAGCCCACACGTTCAGCATCACACCGCCGAGTATCAAAACCGCGCCTCTGTGAGAAAGCAACAAAGCTTTGCAGTTCCATAGACAACAACTACGTGCAGCAGTCGCCTCCACTATCCTCTCCTTCAATACTCACTTATATCCGTATGCCTCGAGTAACACCCTCAAAACAGGAGGCAATATAATACTCCCAAACGCAGAGCCCGACATGCAGATGCCGTTAGCCAAGCCACGCAGTCTAACAAAGTATGACGTCACGATGTAGACGGTGGGCGGGAAAGCGAGACCAGCTCCGGCACCGACCATCGCACCAAAACTGAAATTTCAAACAGTGGCAGGTATAGTGATGGTGGTTTTTTTTATTGTAGCACCTGTGAAGTGACCTTGTCGCGTTTCGGGAATAGTTTGAAAGTAGCCAGGTATAGCGAGAGGAGTGTGCACAGTCAATCTAAGATGGTGCATGCTCGTCTCCTCAAGCCGGTATAATGGAGGCGACTGCTACCCGCACAGGTTTGTCTGTAGTAGCAGTTGTTTCCATTCATGGAGCGCACTCTAGCTTTACATCAGGCGGAGTGTTGTCACATGCCGAGCTACAATTTAAAAAAAAAAGCTCGGCACGTGACAACACTGCGGTCCGTGAGTGTATTCCAGTGTATACTACAAAGAGGTCGTAGACCATCCAGATTGACAGTGCACACTCCTCTCGCTTATACCTGCTCCCGAAACGCGACAAACCAGTTTGCCGTGTTAGGGAAGTACCACCACTTTTTTCTTTTCTATTTCTGTATCAGTTTGAAAAGTCCTAAGAGTGCGCTGCACACTCGTCCCCTCAAGCCGGCATAGCGGAGGCGACTGCTACCTGCAGAAACTTCCCTGTAGTAGCAGTTGTTTCTGTTCGTGTAACTCTCTACTACAACTGCTACTACAGAGAAATATAATACAGGCGGCAGTAGCCTCCACTATGCCGGTTTGAGGAGACGAATGTAGTGCACCATCTTAGATTGACAGTTCACACTCTTCTCGTCATACCTGGGTACTTCCAAACGCGACAAGGTCACTTCACCGGTTTGTAAGTAGAAAGTGGTAGTACCACCACCAGCAACGGGCAGAAACACATACCTAAAATATAGATAGCTGATATTGAAGGCCCAACTGCTAAATATCATACCAAATGCGGCCAAACTGCCACCGATTAGGGTGACAGTCCTGTAAGACCATTTCACGGACAGGATCGATGACAGGGGACCTGGAAATTAAAAAAAAAACCTTAGGGTCGTTTGCACCTGAAGACCGTTACGTTTACATTTACTCCGCACGAGTTGCACCATCGCCTTAACCGCAACCAGCGAATCTCGGCTTGGTTAAAGTTAAAGTAATCGTCAAACCAATGTCGCTAACGTCAAATGTATGAAAAGAAGCCAAATGTGTTTTTCTATTATTATTTCGGGATCAGCCACCCTTTTAACGATAACAATATGAATTTACACGATATTGCAACGCGTGCGGAGTAAATGTAAACGTTTAACGGTTAAAGTTTGACACGACCCCATCTGTACTCTTTTTTCTTTTTGTTTTTTATGGCATTATAACAATTTGCCATTGTCAAAGTAAATATTTTTTTTTGGCATCAAGTTAACAATATTGTGCATCACGAGTCATTCATTCATCACACTAAACAGTCGTCAAATCAAAAATTGCTCCAGTACCATGATAGAATCTTTACTGAAACTTCCTACGGAGTTTTAGAGGAAAAATGGAAACACAGGTTCTCTTGTTTTGAATTGTTCGCCCACACACACGCACGTTCACGAACACTTAACGGTTAATAATCCACCATTATTACACATTAACACTCGAAGAAACGCACAAGTTTAGGAAAATAATTCAAAACAGACAACCTGACGTCTCAGGATGGCCGCCAAGAAAGAAATCTCATCTGTACTCACCTAAAGAACTATACAAGAAGTAACACAGAGCCACTATGCCGGAAGACGCGGAGGCCGATGCATTGAAGACATCATTAAACTCGACCAGGAGTACCCCGAAAGATTTTATCGTTCCAGGTATTAAAATATTAACTAGAGTCGCACCTGAAAAATGAGAAAGAGAAGGAGAAATTAATGGAAATTGGAAAAGAAGCAAGACGCGTGAACTCACTGACGACACCCGCGTTCGAACCTCGCTAATTCTGACCAATGTGCCATGTGACAACACTCCGCCTGATGTAAAGCTAGAGTGCGGTCCATGAATGGAAACAACTGCTACTACAGAGGAACCTGTACGGGCAGCAGTCGCCTCCACTTGAGGAGACGAGCATGTACCATCTAGATTGACAGTGCACACTCCTCTCTTATACCTGGCTACTTTAAAACTATGCCCGAAACGCGACAAGGTCACTTCACGGGTGTGTAATTCGAAAGTAGTGGTACTACCCCAGGACGACAGATTGGGCTAATAACCATCATCGGTCTGCCTACCACTCTTTAATGAGCGACCAAAGTACATATAACAAAGTTACATTGGTCAGAATTAGCGAGGTTCGAACACGGGTCTCATCGATCGTGAGTTCACGCGTCTTACCGCTAGACCACCGCTCTTAAAACTGATTGGTAATGAAGAAATAGATTTATTTCTGTACAAAATTAATTAAAAATCATCAAAAAAACTCGAGAAAAAAAATTATGGGCCCATTATTCTTAGACAAATCCTTTAAGTAAATTAGCTCACCAACTAAAATGAACCACCCCCACTTTCCGTCGGGCGGTACCATCTCCCAATCGCGTTCTGGCGCAGGCCCGATGGTGAAACGGCCGCTACCAACAGCCGTGCCATCTTCGGGAAGTTTAACTGGAAAGTAAACAACAGTTATGTGTAATGTGTGTAATGTGGGCTGAAGTCAGAAGCCAATTTTTTTTTTTATTGTAGCTCGGCATGTGACGACACTCCGCCTGATGTAAAGCTAGAGTGCGGTCCATGAATGGAAACAACCGCTACTACAGAGAAACCTGTGCGGGTAGCAGTCGCCTCCAATACGCCGGCTTGAGGAGACGAGCATGCACCATCTAGATTGACAGTGCACACTCCTCTCGCTATACCTGGCTACTTTCAAACTATTCCCGAAACGCGACAAGGTCACATTGACAATAAAATGTTTTTTTATTTAAGTTTTATATGGCATTATAACAATTTGCCAGTAAATTACGTCAAAGCAACGTTGCTAACGTCAAATGTATGAAAAGAAGCCAAATATGTTTTTCTATTATTTTTTTCAGGATCAGCCACCCTTTTAACGATAACAGTATGAATGTACACGATATTGCAACGCGTGTGGAGTAAATGTGAACGTTTAACGGTCGTCGTCGCCGTAAAAGTAATAGTTAAAGTTACTTTAACCGGCCTTCTGGTGAAACCTTAGCTAGGTTGTAAATACGGGTCTAAAAGATCGTAAGCTTCTATTCTACCACTAGGCCGTTCAATGTTATACAAAGTTTTTACAGTAACCGAACGAAGAGACTTATTTAAACGTTGACTTACCATATTTCTTACATATACGCATCACAGAATACAACAAAGAAAACAAAACAAAACAAATAAACAATTATAAAAAAAAAAATTAAAATTCACAAAACTTGAACAAGTTAAAATATACCCGCGACTGTTTCTTGCTTTTTTTTTCTTCGAAAATTTGACTGTCAACTTTCTATTTAAGGCGAAGGTAACAAGACCGTACAGCCCAAACATTTTTTTTAAATTAAAAAATTTTACAAATCAAAAATCTAATCAAAATAATTATAATAAATAATATTAATAATTTAATTGTACTGCTTTTCTGTTTTTTGTGTACAAATAAAAAAAAAAAAAAAAAATTTAACACCAGTGACCTTGTCGCGTTTCGGGAATAGTTTAAAAGTAGCCAGGTATAGCGAGAGGAGTGTGCACTGTCAATCTAGATGGTACATGCTCATCTCCTCAAGCCGGCATAGTGGAGGCGACTGCTGGCCATAGATTTCTCTGTAGCTAGCAGTTGTTTCTATTCATGGACCGCACTCTAGTTTTACACCAGGCGAAGTGTTGTGTGACCTAGTCGCTATTCGGAATGAGCCTGAAAAGGAGGTTTCACTGTCAACTGGAACGGTACACATTCGTCCTCTCGAGCCGGCATAGAGGAGGCGAATGCTGCCTATAAAAATTTCTTTACGGTAGTTGTTTCCGTTCATGGACCGCACTCTAAGCTTAAGCCAAAATTGAAAAATATGTTAGAACAAAAACTGACCTTTCTTCGAGGATCTGGAATGAACCTCGTCCGTCAAGTTTCGCGGCAGAATAACAACTTCATTCTCCTCGAGAAGTTTCTCCTCGGCCTCGTCTTTCGACTCGTTCTTGTCGCACCCGTCTCCTTTAAAGAAAAAACAACATCATAACCAAAGCTGGTGGCAGAAGGCGTGAGAGCTCCGATCGACGAGACCCGTGTTCGAATCCCGCTAAATCAAAAATTCACGAGTTGTTGCCGTGTCCAGGGGGGCTATTGCGGACGCGAGCTCACCGTGAGTCACGGTGACTATCTGGTTTCCTTCCGGCACTATTTGTAATGTGATTGGACTAGTCACGATGAGCGTTCCCTGTTGACAGTGGCTCGTCCAATCACATTACAAATAGTGCCGGAAGGAAACCGGATAGTCACCGTGACTCACGGTGAGCTCGCGTCTACAATAGCCCCGCTGAGCTGCATTAAAAAAAAATAAAAAACAGGTGTTTTTTATCCCTTTCCTTAATTAGTTTAGTGGTTATTATTGTGTAAAATTGGTGTTATTTTGCGTAATTTTATGTGAGTAATTGTGGAAACATTAAAATTCACTCTATATGAGGCAACGGAAGCGGTTTTTTGTGGTTATCCCACGCCGCGAAAACGCTCATATTGTGACGTGACCGGGTGAATTGCCGCCAAATACTCCAAGAAAGCGTCAAATTGTAAAACACCATTGCAATTTGATGCAAAAACATCAAGAATTTACTACTCGACATTGGCAGAATTGTCGTTGTTATGACATCTGAGGCCATTTAACAAGAGAAGAAGAAGAAGAATTAATTACCTATAGCAGACGCTGATGTAGCAGCCATCCCTTACAGATTTACCGCCAACGTGCAGAAGGAATAAGTTGCTGCATTATTATCAGTTTTTTTTTTTAAATCAACACAGGCCGTGTCTCGTCCAATTTTTAATTCCGATACAATTTCATTTACGTAAGGAATGTCATATTTAAAAAAAAAATTGTGTATATATTTTTTTTTATTAATTTTTGGTTTAATTTACTCAGTCTTCTTTGTTTTCTGTTATATTTGGCTGGATAACTTTTGTATCTGAAACAAGCAAAAAAAAAAAAAAAAAAACTACTTTGTGCATGAAGTCTACCTCACACGCAACCCGCTACGCAGCGCGGTGCAGTGTGACCCAGGCCTTAATCTATGGATCGAGACCCCAGATGGGGTCGCGTAGCAAAATTCTGGGGTCGCGAGAGATTTTAATGTCAAATATTTAAATACACGATTTTATAACATCTAGATAGTTATAGGTATAGATATATATAGAGAGTGGTAGGCAGACTGCTAATGTTTATTAGCCCAGTCGAATGTAACACCCGTGAAGCGACTTTGTCGCGTTTCGGGAATAGTTTGAAAGTAGCCAGGTATAAGAGAGGAGTGTGCACTGTCAATCTAGGATGGTACATGCTCGTCTCCTCAAGCCGGCATAGTGGAGGCGACTGCAGCCCGTAGAGATTTCTCTGTGGTAGCAGTTGTTTCCATTCATGGACCGCACTCTAGCTTTACATCAGGCGGAGTGTTGTCACATGTCGAGCTACAATAATAAAAAATAAAGATGCCAATTTAAAAATGCAATTTTGATGAAAAATAGGACATAATATAATTTTTGTAACTAAAATAAATACAATTTTACAACTTTATGTGCAATTTTTAATTATAGATTTTTGTGTGTTTCTATATATTTTCATATGTATATTGTTACCTAATAAATAAATCATCAAACAATATTTATTTATCTTTCTTCTACATTTATATGGGGTCGCCAGGAAACTCGCAATCATAAATGGGGTCGAGAATGAAAAAAGCTTAAGAAGCCCTGGCCTAACCGGCTCCTTTGTTAATCGAGAAGGAGGTCAAAACAACATGCAATGAGACAAATATATGCAGAATGAATCATCCTCTTCCATTCCCTGATGAATCATACTATAACCATTACATTTACGTTATAATTAAAATTGAGTTGCTACAAAAAAACTTGTCACTTCAAAACCCGTAACCAGCGAATTTTAGCTGGATTTATTTCAATTATATCAACACATGGTTTACCAATCAATAGACAATGTTTAATTACATAAACAAACAGATATCATCAATTATTAAAGCATTTAATAATAATAACCTCAAATATTGCATCAGAAAACATCTAATTACTCAATAACCCGGGCGAAAACATTAAAACTGATTAGTATTAAAGAAGTAGATTAATTTTTCAACAAAATGAACCAAAAATCATCGTCAAATTCGAGAAAAAAAGATTGTTTTTTGTAAATCTTTGGGTCGTTCGCACCAGTTAAAGTAACTTTAACTATTACTTTTACGGTGACGACGTAACCGTTAAACGTGTACATTGACTCCATTGACTCCATTGCAATATTGTGTAAATTCATATTGTTATCGTTAAAAGGGTGGCTGACCTCGAAAAAATAATAGAAAAACATATTTGGCTTCTTTTCATACATTTGACGTTAGCGACATTGGTTTGACGATTACTTTAACTTTAACCAAGCCAAGATTCGCTGGTTACGGTTAAGGTTAAAGTAGCCGTCAAAAATGACAGGCGCGACGATGGTGCAACTCGTGTGGAGTAAATGTAATAGTTAAAGTTACTTTAACCGGCCTTCTGGTGCAAACGACCCAAAGATAGTGGTTTTATTTCTGTAATATGTTTTTTTTTAAATCACGCAGTGCAACAGCCGAATGATTGTCGTCTCTAATCAGTCCTTATTAAATGACATGGTTGATAATGCTATCAATCAATATTTTAGATTAAAAAAACAATACACGAGGTTATTGACCTTGGATTATGATTAACCAGATTATGATAGAACTAACCGATTTGTTAATACTTTTTTCTCGAGTTTATCGTGAATTTTTAGTTAATTTTTTTTTTATTTATTGTAGCTCGGCATGTGACAACACTCCGCCTGATGTCAAGCTAGAGTGCGGTCCATGAATGGAAACAACTGCTACTACAGAGAAACCTGTGCGGGCAGCAGTCGCCTCCACTATGCCGGCTTGAGGAGACGAGCATGTACCATCTAGATGACAGTGCACAGTCCTCTCGCTATACCTGGCTACTTTCAAACTATTCCCGAAACGCGACAAAGTCACTTCACGGGTGTTACATTCGAAAGTGGTGGTACTTCCCCAGGACGGCAGACTGGGCTAATAACCATCATCAGTCTGCCTACCACTCTTTAATAGTGCCTATAGACACTGAGCGACCAAAGTACATATAACATAGTTACATTGGTCAGAATTAGCGAGGTTCGAACACGGGTCTCATCGATCGTGAGTTCACGCGTATTACCGCTAGACCACGGCCGCACTAATAATATATTTTGACATAATATAATATAATTTAATAATTTATTTTGTGGAAAAATAAATCTACTTCCGTTTTACCAATCAGTTTTAATTTGTTCACCCACTCAATAGGTAAATTAGATGTTTTCTGATGCAATATTTGAGGTTATTATTATTTTAAATCCTTTAGGGTGGTTTGCACCAGAGATGGCCGGTTAAAGTAACTTTGACTGTTACTTTAACTTTAACTTTGACAGTTACCTTTACTATTACTCCACGCGCGTTGCACCATCGTGTAAATTAATTCGTTATAGTTAAAAGGGTTGCTGGTGTAATGAGGAGTTAGATAAATAATATAAGATTTAAATGAATTCTCTCAATACAAACAAGAGCGGCTTTTCAAAGATTTGACGTTAGCGACATTGATTTAACTATTACTTTAACTTTGACCGGCCGAAATTCGCCAGTAACGGTTAAGGTTAAAGTAATCGTCAAATGTGACAGATTTTTTTTGAAGCAAACCAATTTTAACTTTAACCATTACTTTAACGTGACAGTAATAGTTAAGTCATATGGTGCAAATATAATTTATGAATTGATGATATCTGTTTTTTATGCAATTAAATATTCTCAATTGATTGGTAAAATATTTTTTAGAATATTGTGTTGTTATTACTAGTGGACCCAAAATTGGCAAAAAATGTAGTAGCAGTTAGTTGTAACATCAGGCGGAGTGTTGTCAATTACGCCGAGATACAATTTAAAAAAAAAAAACAAACAAACAAGACCCATTAAACAACATCGCGTCCAGCAATAAATTTAAGCGGGCAATATTAACCGACAAAACAATTGAACGTTGCGACACGCGTGCCTTCGTCAATTACAAACAATAATAAAGAGATGAGTAACAGCTTTAAGGCTGCCATTGTCGCCAGCATAATAATAATAATAAAATTCTTTATAGCACAAAAAATAAATGTACAAAGGCGAGCTTAATGCCTAAAGGCATTCTCTACCAGCTAACCAGAAAGATTATATGGTGATTTGGAGGGTGCAGGATAGAAATATAGGGAATTAGTGAGATAAGTAGTAGGATAGAACAGTAAGTATATAATAGTAAATACATAGATACATATATAAATACATAATGTAATAAATAAATAAATAATGTATAAATACATGGAAATAAGAGACAATTTGTTAAAAATCAACACTTTTCTTTGGTTTGCCGTATATCACTACTTCCCAGAATTTGATCCCTATCAGGAACACTATCGGATGGTGCAATAATACAGTGTGTTTATTTTTTTTCAAAGTCAACAGATTCGATTCCTAGCCGGGAAAATGTATTTATCAAAAATCTAATAATGCAGTTTTAGTTTTCATCAAAAGCATTTCAGCATTTTTCGATATCTCTTATAGTTTAGGATTTGGCCATGAAAGCCCACTTGAAAAATTCACCCTGTATATAAAATACACACATACATAAACATACATACATACGTATATAAATATATAATATACAATGTGTAAGATAATACATATAATATATTTTTATCGTGTTTAATTACTATTTTGTTATTATTATTTTTTTAATTTATTTATTGTAGACATATGACCCAACTCCATCTGATGTAAAGCTAGAGATGAACTTCAGACAGTGCTGGATTTAAGCATAGGCGCCGCCACCACACCACAAAAGAAAATTAAATTAAATCGATAAAGGATCAGTAGAAACAAAAAAATGCTGAGTTTTGTTTTAAATTTTGTGTTAGCCAACTTATTTAGTTGCTCTCTTCTTTACCTTGACCTTAATAGAAACTTTCAACAGTTAACCACAAACGATTTGAGGGCCTCCACAACATGCTCTGCCTATGGGCCGCCGAAGTCTAAATCCGGGGCTGACTACAGAGAAATCAGTTTTTATTGTAGCTCGGCATGTGACAACACTCCGCCTGGTGTAAAGCTAGAGTGCGGTCCATGAATGGAAATAAATCTCTACAGGCAGCAGTCGCCTCCACTATGCCGGCTTGATGAGACGAGCATGTAGCATCCAAATTAACAGTGCACACTCCTCTCGTTGTACCTGGCTACTTTCAAACTATACCCGAAATGCGATAAGGTCACTTCACGGGTGTGTAATTCGAAAGTGGTGGTACTACCCCAACACGGCAGACTGGACTAATAACCATTATAGGTCTGCCTACCACTCTTTAATTCCTGAAGTAATATCACCCAAAATTACACTCTTGTGAAGTCTTTAGTAGTCCCTAGTTACTTCTAAAGCAGCTATGGTTTAGCGGTCACGCGTTAACTCACGATAGATGAGACCCATGTTCGAACCTCGCTAAATTCTGACCAATGTAAATAAGGTCACTATTAAAGAGTGGTAGGCAGACTGATGATGGTTTTAGCCCAGTCTGCCGTGTTGGGGTAGTACAATCAACTTACACACCCATGAAGTGATCTCGTCGTGTTAGGAAGTAGCCAAGTATAACAAGAGGAGTATGCACTGTCAATTCGCTCTCCAGATATAATGGAGGTGATACCTGTCTACATATATTTATTTGTAGTAGCAGTTGTTTCCGTGTCATTTTGTGACCATTCTGAGCATGATGTTAAGCCAAAGTGAAGTCTAACCTCCACTATGCAGGCTTGAGAAGACGTATGTGAATGCATCTATTCCATTAATGTAAAATTTAAAAAAAATTGTGGGGATTTTTTTTTCAATAAATTAAAACATGTTCCCTTAAAACCTAAGTAAACAATACAATACAATTGTCACGCCTTTTTCCAGTGGCGGATTAAGGCTAAAGGGGGCCCTAGGCAACATTGCAATTCCAGGCCTATTTTTCAGTCATATACATACTTTGTTTCGTAAAAACCTAATTTTCGGGCCCCAAAAATTATGGGCCCTGGGCACAAACCTAGGTTGCCTAGGCCTTAGTCCACCCACAGGGACAGGCAGTGTTAAGTAAACACTTAAAAAATAATCTCTAAATTCCTTTGTCTAAAACAAATAAAGAAAATAATGTTTTTACTTCTTTATTCTTTACATTTTAGGTATTACATATTTCCAGCTGATAATAATTTATGTTTAAAAAAGAAAAATAAAAAATCTATTTTATTACTACAGATAAGATATCTTACAATGTATTTGAAATATAGATAGTATTATAATATAAAATAAATATAATTTCGTATTTACCGATCTTTTTCCTCCCCGAATCGTTTAGCGAAATTCACTCTAAAAACGTATATATTTCACCAACACTTTTTCAAATTTTAGTTCACAAAAAAGAGACGTATAAAAAAAAGTAAATTACATATAAAGACGCAGCGTTCTCTCGTAAAGATCAAACGTAAAATGATAAATCCCGTGTCAGATACCTTTTCAAGGACAATGACCTGTAATTAACCGTTTTTTGGAACAAAAACAAAAATATCCCTTTGTTATCTAAAAACAACAACTTTTAATAACGAAAACATTTTTAGTTTCACATCACTTCCGCGTCGATCAGCTGTTCATCGGCAAATATGCAAAAATATGCATCGAATGACATTTCTGCCATTTTGAATTCGAATGTTTTCTGAAACTTGTTGCGAAATTCTTCAATTGCGCTATTCAATCATGTCTAATTTTTTTTATTTATTTAGCCCATCCCCTTTTTTAAACAAAACTAGTACATTCTTAGCACTTTTAAATACACATTACTTTATTAATACCAATAAAATATGTTTTAATTAATTTATTAAAATCTTGTATTATTTATCTAAATTTGTTCTTATATCTAGTTAATTTGTATCTTGTATAGTTCATTAAACTTAAATAGGGCAAATTATAAATTAAACGGCCCCTCGGCGCCGTTTATCATTTATTAGACTCTAATGGCTACTTTTAAGACTGAAATTGATTCTTGATTTAAGCTATTCACAATTTATATAACATTTTAGCGTGTGTTAATAATAATCTTTTGTATATGTTACATGTAAATATGGTGAATAAGCTATTTTGCATAATTTCCGGAATATGACGATTTATGTTTGCTTTTATACCTAGGTACCAACTTAATACTAATAAAATTGCAACAATTCGTTTTTTATTATTTCCATCGATATTTCTGTATTTTATTAAGGCAAATGATTATTGCCCATCATCATGAAGCCTAGTTTTTAGGAATATTTCAAGCAAATTTTTGGCGGGAAAATTAAAACAACGCTGTTTCTATTCACGGCGTGACGCGATACTTAGCCCTATGAAAGCATATTTTTAAATAGCGAATTCTCTAGAACCGTTTCTCGACTTTTTACCCAACATTATTTTTCATTGTCCGAAAAATGTATTGTTATGGGTTACATTTTGTAGATAATAGCGCTAAAGAACAATGCTTTTAACCGCGACAGTTTTAATTTTAATACAAGAAACGATCTCAATTAATTATCTTTTTAATTATTCAACGAGTGGTGAATTAGATGACGTGAAAAATAATAATTTTACGGACAGTTTAAGAGATGGCGGGAAACATATTTACGCCGATAGGGCAAGACATATCTTACAACAAAATAATAAGAAGGATTACCAATTGTTATTAAGGGAATTGTTGCTAATGAAATATTATTATTATGTTTATAAAAGAGGTAGGTAAATGTATAAATGCTTTACTAGCAAAATGTGAAATATAATTGAAAAATAAAATGTATAATTTTTAATTGTATCTTTTAAGGTAGCGGTCCATGGACTACATGGCGAGTTATTACAGAAAAAAATGGCCGACAACGTGTAATTTTTTACACGTGTAAATTAAGCAATATTACTAATCATCATCAATGTAAAGGATATTGGGTAAGAAAATGAAACCATTGTTACTCTGGTACTTTCAGGGTGACGATTACGAACCGAGCTCACCGTGAGCGTGAAAGCGTAAATGTAAGCTCATACTTGGCTCTCAGGGTCAAAAGTCAAAAGTGATAACGAAACGTCGAAGAGTTTTTGGCGGCCATCTTGAGACATTAGGTTATCTGTCTTGAATTATTTTTCTATACTTGTGTGTTCTTCGAGTGTTATTGTGTAATAATGGTGGATTGTTAACCATTGAGTGTTCGGAGTGTGTGTGAGTGTGGGCAAACAATACAAAAGAAGAAAACATGTGTTTCTATTTTCCCTCCAAAACTCCGTAGGAAGTTTCAGTAAAGATTGTACTACTTTACTGGAGCAAATTTTGACTCGACTGAGACTTTAGTGTGATGAATGAATGACTTGTGATGTACAATATTATTAACTTAATGCAAAAATGTTTACTTTGACACTGGCAAATTATTATAATGCTATATAAAACAAAAAAAAAGTATATTTTATTTTCGAATCTATCAAGTGACAACTATTAGCTTTTGACTTGAGTCCCAGAACCACGAGTATATATCTACAAAACTTACAGCGCATAGAAGAAGAATATCCACAATGCGGGTACGAAATAACTAGCTTATTAAAAAATGGCTCTATATGTGTACAAAATCATAAAAATTTAAATTCAAATAAACGTTTATGTGAGTCGATTATTGAAGAAATAGATTTGACTGGAAGATGTGACAACCCTATTAGAACAAAATGGCGGCTAACGAAGAGAATACCTCACAAACCCGACATTAGAACGGAACCAATTTGTGGGGGGGATTATTATTGTGAAATAAATACGGTATATAATGTATGTTTTAACTTTGTTTATTTATCTAATGCGTCAAGACTACGCAAATAGGCCCAGAGGACGTTACTTTGCCCTCTGTCAAAAGCCAAAGAATATTGTCCCTTGAACGAATCGAAAACAAAATGTATGAAAGACGTTTCGCTTTACGTCAAATCCCATACAATTTGTTTTAGATTCAATCAAGTGAAACCGATCAATTGACGCCTTTTATTGTGCTTTTGCGTTAGGCCCCTGGACGCATATCCCTATTTGATCAAGCAGCTAAAAAGGCTGGCTTCTACACGGTCTATTACAGTCAAATCGAGGCGCTCAGGCGGGCTATTGCGGACGCGAGCTCACCGTGAGTCACGGTGTCTATCTGGTTTCCTTCCGGCACTATTTGTAATGTAATTGGACGAGCCACGATGGGCGTTCCCTGTTGACAGTAGCTCGTCAAATCACAATACAAATAGTGCCGGAAGGAATCTGGTTTCCTTGACTCACGGTGAGCTCGCGTCCGCAATAGCCCCCCTGGATTGAATTTTATTTTTTATGCAACCATCATAGGCGAATCGCATTGTATTCCCACGTAATAAGCCGCTTTGTTTGACGAGTGATGCCCATTGCGATACGATTCGCCAATACAACAAGTCCTATTTTAAAATAAAAGTGTGGTCGCATATTTTTATGTTCATTTTTCAAATTACAGATGACCAATTTCTTTGCAGATGACCGTAAGTGGAATCACGTATAGAATAATAAAGGATGGCATGGTTATATTTTCTAAAATTATGAAAATTGGCGCGAATTATTTATGCAATAAAGAGTGTGGCGAATAAATTAATCTGCCTACAGGGATAGGCAGAGACAACGGAACGCCATTTACCACGATCCTGACACAACACCCTCGCTTCCTTCACATCCACAATTCTCTTCATGCACGCCCGACGGTTCTGGGCACTGGGCAGCCAAGCTTTCATGAGGATGTCTCCTATTTGATCGGACAACACCCTTCTGGGTCTGCCTTGTTTAACGCATCCATTCACATCAGATTTATATATTCCTTTCAAATTCAAATTAATGAAATTAAATAATAATTGTGATTTTATAATAAAGTTTTTGTTTGACTTGTCTGTTTTACTTTATGAATAATTAATAACGTGTTGATTGTGATCACAAGACATATATCTGTGTAGGGAAGATGTGTGTTGTACATAAAATTAATATTCCTCTTTTCTTCTTAGACAATGAGAAATCCGTTATTACTTTGACATAAGCAATTTATTGCAATGCCTTAACTAAAAAAAAAGATGAAAATGTTTCCAATTTCAACCAATCATAGCTAATTACATTTATTACTAATTATCTCTGGCCAATAAAGCGACGAGTTTTGGGAGATCTGTGAATTTTACATTACAACTCACCGCGTAAAGTGTTTTTTTTTTTTTCGCCACTCAGATAATATTTTGAGAGTCAAGCTAAATTTCATATAAAGCGACCTTATTCTTTTCTTTTTGTTTTATATGGCATATAACAATTTGCCAGTGTCAAAGTAAATATTTAGCATCAAGTTAATAATATTGTGCATCACGAGTCATTCATTCATCATACTAAACAGTTAGGTCAAGTCTCAGTCAAGTCAAAAATTGTTCCAGTAAAGTGGTAGAATCCTTACTGAAACTTCCTACGGAGTTTTGGAGGGAAAATGGAAACAGAGGTTCTCTTCTTTTGAATTGTTTGTCCACACTCACGCACATTCACGAACACTTAATGGTTAATAATCCACCATTATTACACATTAACACGCGAAGAAACACAAGTTTAGGAAAATAATTCAAAACAGATAACCTGACGTCTCAAGATGGCCGCCAAAAACCAGCGACCTTATTGGTCAAATATTCACTTTAGACACTGGCAAATTGTAAGTTTCAGTAATTAATGTAAGGATAATTTCATAGTATCGCATCGGAAGAATAAAATCGAAGTTAGTCTTAATAAAATGGCCATAAGGTGGTAAAAAAAAACAAATGAAGCGATCCTATTGGTGGAGAGAATATCACATAACGCCGTGAGTCGTAAATGTAAACGACGGAAACCCATACTTGGCCTTCTACATTCAAGTTCGTTCGAGATAGCATTCCTATAAGCACAGACAATATAGAGTGAGTTAAATTAATATATTATAGATAAGACTATAGTCCTTAATTTATTGATTTATTACTTTATTTGTTTATTACTTACATTGTTTTGAAACTTGAGTATGTAAGAAAGTTGTTTATTAATTTCTTGTTAAATATTATCATGGGAAAGCATAAAATGATAGCAAAAAGTTGCCCAAAATGCGAATTGCAGGTACCTATGTTTTTTGAATTCTAAAGGTAATTTGTTTTATTAATATTGTACCCACATGTAATTTGCTATATTTTACACAAAATAGTGTTGTCATTTGTTTTTTTTTTGCACTACGCCATTGGGGCGCTTTGTTCTTTCGTATTATTTTTGGTTAGTCTAATTTACATTTTTACAAGGTGAAAAGTAATTGTTTAGGAAGTTTTAAATAATAATTTTTAAGTGTTAAATCTCATTATCGTTTATTATTATTATTATTATTGTATCGTCATAGTTTTTAGCACATTAAAGTGCTGAATTTGCTACATTGATATGTACAACTATATAGATGTGCAATAACGACTCCAATGTGACGGGAGAGAAATGATGACCACAGTCACGTTTAGGTTTTCTGCCAGTATTTGACTTGACGGCAACATTGTCGAATCGTTTGAAGCGGCCTACGGTTTTTTTATGTCAGATGTATGAAATTTGCACCTCTACTATATATCTTTATGATTTGCTGTATGTAGTTGTAATTAAAGCTTTGAAGTAGTCACGTGTAGTGTCTAGACCATTAGAGAGTCCGTGTGCAAAGAGAAGGATGGGCTTCACCATAGATGTGCTTTGAAAGATGATGTAGTGACGGGGATTGAGAAAGGAATGCTTCGATAGTTTGGGCACATGGAAAGGATGAATGAAAGGAATATATAAATCTGATGTGAATGGATGCGTTAAGCAAGGCAGACCCAGAAGGCTGTTTTCCGAACAAATCGGACACATCCTCATGAAAGCTGGGCTGCCTAGTGCCCATAACCGTCGGGCGTGCATGAAGAGAATTGTGGATGTGAGGTAAGCGAAGGTGTTGACTCAGGATCGTGGTAAGTGGCGTTCCGTTGTCTCTGCCTATCCCTGTGGGAAAAAGGCGTGACAATTGTATTATTTTAACTGGATATGAAACTAAAGCGTGGTTAGGCTTTAGTTCTTCTACTCATGACGGCGTATTCATTATGTACCAAGTTAGTTTCCGTAATCGTTCAAATTAGAGTCCGTTTCATGACATAAATATCTGTAGTAGCAGTTGTTGCAACATGGACTGCACTCTAGCTATACATCAGAAGGTGTGTTGTCATATGCAGAGCTACAATAAAATAAATATTACAGGTTGCGGTCGCATCGAAGAGCTGTAAGTGTGGTCATACGTTCTTTGCGTCCAGACGTGCTGCAGATTCGTTGCCAGCGGTCGATGATCAGAGTAGAAGGCGCACTGGGAGAGTAAGGAGGTCACAGCCACAGTTTTACGATTCGCAACTTTATCAGAAAACAAAGAAACGGGTGAGTGTGTGAACTTACGGCCTATTTTTTTTTTATTGTAACTCTGCATGTGACAACACTCCGCCTGATGTAAAGCTAGAGTGCTATTACAGAGAAACCTGTGCGGGTAGCAGTCGCCTCCATTATGCCGGCTTGAGGAGACGAGCATGTACCATCTAGATTGACAGTGCACACTCCTCTCGTTATACCTTGCTACTTTCAAACTACTCCCGAAACACGACAAGGTCACTTCACGGGTGTGGAGTGGTGGTAGACGGCAGACTCGGCTAATAACCATCATCAGTCTACCTACCACTCTTTAATAGTGCTTATAGGCACTGAGGGACCAAAGTACATATAACAAAATTTAGCAAGGTTCGAACACGGGTCTCATCGATTGTGAGTTCACGCGTCTTACCGCTAGACCACGGCCGCTCTAAGGGTAGTATGCTAAACATAACACACTTTTCTTTGCCTCAACCTGGTGGGTGTGTTGGAGCTGTAGAAGGAAGAAGGAAGGTAGCTCGTATTTGCAATATGTCATCTGTCACTGTAAAATAACTGCTAAACGGGTCACTGTTATGTAACACATTTCTTATTTATATTGTGTGTATTGCAGTCACCAAAGAAGAGATCTCTCTCCTCATCTATTGAAGAGGACTTAAAGGAGAAAAACAAAGGAGTTAGCGGTGAATTGTTACTTTTTTTTATTGTAGCTCGGCATGTGACAACACTCCGCCTGATGTAAAGCTAGAGTGCGGTCCATGAATGGAAACAACTGCTACTACAGAGAAATATCTACAGTCAGCAATCGCCTCCACTATTCCGGCCTGACCATCTGGGGTGACAGTGCACACTCCTCTCGGTACACCTGGCTACGTTTTAACTGCTCCCGAAACGGCAATGTCACTTCACGGGAGGTACTACCCCAATACGGTAGACTGGGCTAATAACCATCATCAGTCTGCCTACCACTCTTTAATGAGCGACCAAAGTACATATAACAAAGTTACATTGGTACCGATCAGAATTTAGTGAGGTTCTAACACGAGACTCATCGATCGTGAGTTCTCCCGTCTTACCACTAGACCACAGTCGCTCCATGAACGGAAACAACTGCTACTACAGAGAAATCTCTACAGGCAGCAGTCGCCTCCGCTATGCCGGCTTCCACTCCAGCTTGTCATATGACGAGCTACAATAAAAGCTAATCTGCGTACAGTTATTAATTTGTTTTTAATTATTCTTACAGCGACAGCGCGCGCTCGTCGTCGTCGCGCGTTACGTCGTGCGCAAAGAGAGGCGCCACCCTCCAACGACAAGTCCAGAGACACCACTCCTCTACTCAAGCCGGCACAAGTCGCACGCTGCAACCTCATCCTGCAGGAAATTAATCGGAAAATGACATCTGTCACCTGGCAGCCTAATTCAAATTTGGAATAGTATCGTTCAATTAGACGGTTACTATTTGGAATTTTGTTCCGAATTCGAATTTGACGTTTGTTCTTCTTTAGAGTTTAGACTTGTACATTGAATAAGTTTCCGTTTTCGAACAAGTAAAATGTCTAACTTAGCTGTGAAACGCGTCCAACGTGACTACAACGAACTGTTGACCCAGGAAGACAAGTCTGATAACATTAAGTTGGAGTTACTCAACTTAATGTGGACTCTGCTCAAAGGGGAGTTTACGGGTCCACCTGAGACCCCGTACGAGGGGGGTACGTTCCATATAGAAATCAAAATACCAACCACATATCCGTTCGAACCACCCAAAGTTCGTTTTATGACCAAAGTATGGCATCCGAACATTTCTTCCGCCACCGGAGCTATATGTTTGGACATCTTGAAGGACCAATGGGTGGCTACGTTGACACTGCGCACACTTTTGATTTCAATCCAGTCCTTGTTAGCCACTCCGGAGCCGACCGATCCGCAGGACGCAGTCGTGGCAAAACAATTCCTGACCAAACACGATATATACATGCGTACCGCTAAACACTGGACAAACGTGTATGCCGGTGGTCCTCACAGCATCCTCGGATGCGATCTCAAGGTTGAGCATTTGATGAATTTGGGTGTCGAAGAAAATAAGGCCCGGGTCGCTTTGTCTATTGCTGATTGGGATATGGACAAGGCTGGTTATCATGTGTTTTGAAGAGGACACTTGAAGGGTGCAGTTTTTTTTTTAATTGTAGCTCGGCATGTGACAACACTCCACCTGATGTTAAGCTAGAGTGCGGTCCGTGAACGGAAACAACTGCTACCACTCCGGACGTGTTCGCAGACAGCAGTCGCCTCCACCATGCCCGGCTTGAGATTGGCGCATTCCTCTAGTCATGCCAGTTACAGCAGGTAAAAAAAACGTGATCTCGTCTCGTTTCGGAATCAGTTTGGAAGTATAACGGGTGGAGTGTGCGACTGGATGTAGTATCAATCTGGATAGGTTCACATTCGTCTCCTCAAGCCGGCATAGTGGAGGCTACCTCTGCTTGTACGCAATTTTTTTTGTAGGAGCATTTGTTTCTGTCTATGAATCGCACTCTAAGCTTGGTGTCAGGCGGAGTGTTGTCGTATGCCACGAGGTTCAATTAAGGTCCGTTTGCACCACAAGGCCCGTTAAAGTCACTTTAACTATTACTTTTACGGCGACGACGTAACCGTTAAATGTTTACGTTTACTCCACACGCGTAGCAATATCGTGTAAATTCATATTGTTATCGTTAAGAGGGTGGCTGATCCCGAAAAAATAATAGAAAAACATATTTGGCCTCTTGTCATACATTTGACGTTAGTGACATTGGTTTGACGATTACTTTAACTTTAACCAGCCAAAATTCGCTGGTTACGGTTAGCGTTTAACGCATCAAATAAGCATCAAAAATGACAGGCGCGACGATATGCTGCAACTCGTGTGGAGTAAATGTAACGGTTAAAGTAACTTTAACGGGCCTTGTGGTGCAAACGGACCTAAAAAAATCACATATGTCCCAACACAGCAATGGATAATGTATCTCGGTTAACGGACAAACTTAGAAAGGTTGTCGTTTTGATTTTCTTCAGAATAGTTTTTAAGGATTCGAATTTGGAATATAGATTTACTTTTTAATTTGTGTGGCAAAGATTTAGTGGTTTAAGTTTTTTTTTTAAAGCTTTTTTTCTTTGTGGTGAGCACGTACCAACCTTCGTCTATTGAAGAGTCCGTTTCGAGCACATTTAGTTGGCAACAACACCACAGCACAATGGGGATCATTACTGCCATTTTATCACGCCAGATGGCGCATCGTCGCCATGGCTATCGAAAACTGTCACTTCCATATATTTTCTAACCTATCAATCCGTAAATTTCAAGTTTCAAGCTTCCAGGTAGAATACATATTAACAATAACAATAATAGACCGATCCTACCACAAAAAATGCAAAAAAACCCAGACATAAACAAAGCTACAACGATTTGACATGGCCATCGCGCCGCTAGCGCC
Source organism: Tinea pellionella (assembly GCA_948150575.1). Classification (NCBI taxonomy): domain Eukaryota; kingdom Metazoa; phylum Arthropoda; class Insecta; order Lepidoptera; family Tineidae; genus Tinea; species Tinea pellionella. The sequence goes on from OX411273.1 coordinate 558,068, forward strand.
CTCTGCGCTGAGCTGAGTTAAAGATTCTACCACTTTACTGAAGCAATTTTTGACTTGGCTCAGACTGGACCTGACTGTTTAGTTTGTGGTGATGACTCGTGATGCACAATATTATTAGCTTGATGCTAAAAAATTTTTACTTTGACACTGGCAAATTGTTGTAATGTAATGCCATATAAAACTAAAAAGAAAAATATAACGTTGCGTGTAAGAATGAAAATTAGTATTAAAAATAATTGTCTAAAGATAAATTAAAATTTATTATTTATATTAAACAAATATTTCTTTACACTATTTCTTAATATTACACCATTAAAGTATCTCTGACAGTTCTGATGTGGTGTTGCCAACAAAATGTGCTCGAAGCCAATCTGTTCGAAATTCGGAAGTTGGTTTGCGTTTACCATCTGATATTTATTAGTGTAAGTATAATGTAAGTTAGTTTTGGGACACGTCAGAGGGCCAAGTATGACTACGTTCACGCTGTCACGTCGTAAAGTGAGTTCTCCACCAATCAGACGCTACTATTTAGTCGAGGTAAAAAAATATCGATAGGGGTCATATTATAGGTGGTAAATGCTCACCTTACGCCGTGAAAGCGTAAATGTAAACTCATATTCGGCTCTCTGACGTAAATTTGTTTAAGTACAAATTTTATATTAAAACGTCAAAATAAGATTGGTGTCATTCCAACCATTTCTATCAACACTTGTGACAAGTAAAAGTGATAGAAATGTCTACTAGATTTTGTGCATAAAAATAGTTTCTTGTCCTCAAGCCGGCATAGCGGAGGCGACTGCTGCTTGCAGAATTTTGTCTGTGGTAGCGGTTGTTTCTGCTCATAAATCGGACTGTAGCTTCATAAAGCGTCACGCGTAAATTGAAGTATACGTTTCGTATTTTTAATAAATATTTTTGTTTTATTAAAAAAAAAAGATTGTAAAACATAAGGTTTGCATTTTTGAACGAAACTGCTTCTGTCACCGTTCGAGCTACGTTTATATTTTGTGTTAAAAAGATTTGATTTTTTTATCCTAAGTAATATATTATTAATAAATGTGATTCTTTAAATATTATTATTGTTTTATTATAGTTTGTTTTTTAGAAGGCACAAAACATCATCAAAATATCAAAGTTAAGCAATTTAAATCAAGGTCCTCAAAAACTAACCCATGTTAAATCGAAAACCGTTTCGAGATATCACTTTATTTGATAAACTGTAATGACACGTGATCGACGTTTTTCAGACGGACCATAGACATTGGTGTAAAAAAAGAGGTGGTGTATAGCTTAACAACTTGATAGATATTTTTATTGTCTATGGTTGTTACCTAACAAGTTTGCCAATATCTTTTCTTTGTTTACGATAACAGTATTTCATACGAATAACCGCTGCAGTCTAATGAACATAATAGTATACTATAAACACCATGTTTTAATTAAAATAAATCTTTTAAAATTGAAAGTTTGGTCGAATAATTTGACAAGGATTTAAATTTTATGTTTCTTGGCAAAAGTTTAGTTCCGTCCGAAACGTTACGATTACTATATTACAATCGCAATTTTTAAAAATTAATAAAAAGAACAAAGTTTTTCAGAAACGCGTGTCTACTAAGGGTCGTTTGCACCACCAGGCTTGTTAAAGTAACTTTAACTATTACTTTTACGTTTACATTATGGTGTATATTTACTCCACACGAGTTGCACCATTCGTTGCGCCTGTTATTTTTGACGCTTACTTTAACTATTGAATAGCAACATCATGTTTTATCTATGGCATAGTTAGTCTTTGGTAGTTAAGATGGTTTTGTTTTTTCCGTGTGTGTGTAATATGGCGTCGATTGAATTGTTATAGGAGAGTGTTTTATTTTATTGTGGTGTAAGAAATAAACGAATATGGAAGTAGATGTGAATATTATTTAACCAGCAGACTGTGCTTCTTCTCCCCAACAGGGTTATGGGCCCAGAGCACAGAACAGAGTCCAGTCAAGACCGCGATAATATTGTGTGAAAAAAGTGTGGCGTAATAGCGGCGGCGGGTGACGCAGTTAACAAAGGTTATGAGTATATTGAGAATTATTGTTAAAAATGCAGAGAAAAGAATTGAATATTTATTTATTTATTTATTTTAAATAGTATAGAAAACAGTTTACAAAACATAGTAATATAATAAAGATAATACACAAATGAAGACAAGTCAAATTTTGTAAACCTAATAGCTATACATAACATTTGTTTAAAAGAACAATATAATTACATAATATAGAAACAAGTATATAAAGTGAGGTGAAGTATAAATAGTATAGAAATAATTTATTTAAGATTAAATTAGATTCGTATTTAAGTATGAAATATAAGTATTCACTGATCTACTGCCCTATGATATATTTTGTGCAAATTATGTTTGAATGCTTTAGCATTTAGATAAAAAATGTCCAGGTCAATGTGATTTTCATATAAGTTATTGAAACCACGGCACATGCGAAGCAAGGGGCTGTTGTGCAAGACATTGCTGGAAGCGAATGGTAAACAGAAAAGACGAGGAATGCGTATTGAGCGTTTAGGGACATGATAATGCAGTTGCCGAGTTAGCTCGTCACCGTATGTGCCATTGGCAATTTTATGCAATTCCATGAGGTCAGATATATTACGGCGATCCTGGAGACTTAGTAATCGAAAGTGAGATAGTCTGTCATTGTATTCAGGTAGTTTTAGTTTAAGTCTGAATTTAGAACACAAGAGCCGCAGGAATCGCTTCTGAATTGACTCAATTCTTTGAATGTGAACTTGATACAGAGGAGACCATACTGAAGGGCAATATTCAATGGAACTTCGGACCAAGGAATTGAAAAGAATCAGGTGAGAGTTAGGCTTTTTAAATGGCTTGCAAGTGCGGAAAATGAAGCCCAACATTCTGGAGGCTTTTGAATATATATTATCATAGTGATGACGAAAAGAAAGCGAAGAGTCAAAAACCACACCTAAATCTCGGATGTGTGAAACACAAGCTAGTGGAGTCCCATTGATCTTGTAGGTGAACTCAATTTTGGTTTTGTTCTTAGTAAAGCTTATCTTGTTACATTTATTAATATTTAGATTCATAAGATTGCTGCTACACCACCGACTAAGAGTATTCAGGTCATCCTGTAGCAACAAGCAATCATTGTAACAGGATATTTTACGAAAGAGTTTCAGATCGTCTGCGTAAGCCAAGCAATGAGAGCTGATTTGCCCAAGAAGATCATTAATGAATGTGACAAATAGTAAAGGACCCAATATCGAACCCTGAGGAATTCCGGATGATGGGGAGTAAGGAACTGAGTCGTAGCCATATACTGACACTAACTGAGACCTATTCACTAAGTAAGATTGGAGCCAGCGGTGAAGGTTACCATGAATGCCAAGCGCTCGAGTCTTATGCAAGAGTAGGTTGTGGTTGACACGATCAAAAGCTTTAGAAAAGTCAGTATAGATCGAGTCAACCTGAATCTTGTTGTCTACTGCATCACACAAAAACTGGCTATAGACAAGAAGGTTCGAACTGGTAGATCTACCACTGATAAATCCATGCTGCCGAGGACTAAAGTGTCGATTCAGTTGCGAGTATAGATGAGGATGGACAAGACCCTCAAACAATTTAGCAAAACAAGATAAAATGGCAATCGGCCTATAATTAGTAACATCGCTTCTGTCACCCGATTTATGGACAGGAACAATTCTTGTCAGCTTCCACAACTCGGGAAACTTTCCTTCTTGGAGGGATTTGTTAAACGTTAGGCAGAGCGGTTTGGCCAAACCTGATCGGCAAAAGTGCGCAAAAACAGGAGGAACACCATCGGGTCCTGATCCCTTTTTGATATCAATCTTTTTCAGCGATAACAATACTTCCTCTACCTTAAAAGAAATAGACGAAAGTACGCCAACAACGTCAGAGGCTATAGGGACCGGAGATATCACGTTATCCAATGCAGAGGTGTATACTGACGAAAAAAAATCAGCAAATAAATTAGCAGCGTTGGAACCATCATCGACAACTGCATCACCAAAACGGACTTGATTGGGAATTGTATTGGTAACTTTCTTGCTTTTGGTGTATCTCCAAAAGCTTTTAATATTTATGGGTAAGTCAGATTCGATGCTAGCGATGTAATCCCTGAAACACTTAGTTGTCAGCTTCTTGGCTCTGGAGCGAAGCATAGAATAAGTATCATAGTCACGTGGATTACCGTGAGCTTTAAATTTCCGATGATACTTATTCTTGTCTTTTAAAAGTAGAATGAGAGATTTATTGTACCATACAGGGAATGTGGACGAATTGTGAGATTTCTTAGGTGTATTGGAATCGATGATAGGCCAAAGTTCATTGTACATTTTTTGAAGGAAGTCGTCAACGTTTAGGGACTCAGCATATAGTGCAGTTTGCTGGAGAGAATTTTGGTGCATGGGAATTTAGAATTAAATCGATATTGAGAGAGAGTGGGGTATTGGATGCGATAATTAATAGTGATTTAAAAGATGAGAAAATTGAGGCGAAGGCGCAAGCCATTTTAATATCAGGTGTAGCAGATAGTCATATAGAATATATTAAAAAAGACACAGCATATTTGATGTTTCAAAGTTTAGTTAAAAATTTCAAGCAGAAAGGAACTAGGAGTAAATTATTTATGAGAAGAAAATTAACAGAGATTCGTTATATTGAAAGTACAGATTTGAAACAGCATTTTGTTAAATTAGAAGAGATATTTTCCACATTGAGTGATGCTGGAAGTGAGTTATCAGAAGAAGAAAAAATAAATTATATATTATTATCGATGCCAAAGTCATATGAGGGCATAGTAACAGCGTTGGAAGCAATGGGTGAGATATCATTACACTTGGTAAAGGATAGGTTACTAGGAGAGGAAGAAAAGAAAAAAGGATCAAATAGTTCTAACAAAATTGAGAGTGCATTTTTATGTTTTTCATGTGGCCGAAGTGGTCATAAGGCTGAAAGATGTCCGAATCGAGCAAATGTGGCAGGTGGTTTTAATCGGTGGCAGACCCCAGGACGTGGACAGTGGAGCAACCCAGTACGTGGACAGTGGCGAAACCCAGGACATGGTCAGTGGCAGAACACAGGACGTGGACAGTGGCAGAATGGTGGACGTGGACCGTGGCAGCATAGAGGTTCATCACATGTACGAGGAAGGAACGGTGGATCGTGGCAAGGTGCAGGAGGAGCCGGGTGTTCTTTGGTTACCGGGACGAAGGAGGAGATAAGTGATGTGTTTATAAGTGAGCGAAGTGAGGTAGGTCCGAGTAGGAGTGAAGTGTTATGGTGTATAGACTCCGGTTGTTCAGATCATTTAGTGAATGATAAAAGTTATTTTTCTAACTATATAAACTTACAGACTCCTAAAATTATTGCAGCAGCTAAAAATGATGTCGTATTGAAAGCTGTAGGAATGGGTGACATTGAGGTTAAGAGTTGGATATATGGTAGTTTACAGTATTGTAGTATTAAAAATGTTTTATATGTGCCTGAATTAAGAAAGAATTTGTTATCAGTATCTAGAATTATAAATAGTGGGCATAAAGTAGTGTTTTCAAACAACAAAGTATATGTTTACAATGGGTATGGTAATTTAATAATGTTAGGTTATAGTGAAGGTTCGTTGTATACATTAACCACTAAAGTTATTAAGAATGATTGTAATTACACTAACAAAAATGATTTAAATGTTATAAATTTATGGCACAGGAGATATGGTCACTTGAATATTAATGATTTGAATTTATTATCGAAACAAAATTTAGTCGAAGGAATGAGTGATTTGAAAAATGTTAAATTATCAAAAATGTTATGTGAATCATGTATGATAGGGAAGAGTACCAGATTACCTTTTAATAAAACTGGATATAGGGCATGTAAACCTCTTGAATTAGTGCACAGTGATGTATGTGGACCTATGGACCCACCTACATTTGACGGATATAGATATTTTGTTACTTTTATTGATGACTATACTCATTTTACCATGATATATTTGTTAAAAAACAAGTCAGAGGTGTTCGATAAATTTAGAGATTATTATAATTACGTTACTAAACATTTTGATAGAAATTTGTTACAATTAAGAACTGATAATGGTAAAGAATATGTGTCACAGGAATTTAAGAATTTTTGTTCCAATAATGGTATCTTAATGCAATATACAGTAGCATACAATCCAGAGATGAATGGAGTAGCTGAGAGAATGAATAGAACGTTAGTTGACAGAGCACGTACTATTTTATTAGAATCAAAATTACCGAAGGAATTATGGGGAGAAGCATTATATTTTGCTACATATGTCATAAACAGAAGCCCTACGAGTGGAAGGAAGTATACACCGTATGAAGGATGGGAAGGACGGAAACCTAATGTGTGTAATTTAAGAGTTTTTGGATGTGTCGCATATAATCATATACCGAAAGTCATGAGAAGTAAATGGGATGCTAAGGGACAGAAGTTGAGAATGATAGGTTATTGTAGAGCAGGTTATAAGTTATGGGATGAAACTGAAAATAAAGTAATAGTTGGAAGAAATGTAATATTTGATGAAGGATGTGAGAAACAGGAGGAGTTAGTAGTGATAGAAATGGGAGATAAAGATAAGATAGAGGAAAGTAACAATGAGGAATCAGAAGGTGATATTGATTGTGTTAATGAGGAAAATGAAGTATTGATTAGACAGGAGAGTAGTGATAGTGAGATGAAAGATAAAACAAACCGTACAATAAGGAAACCGAGATGGATGAAAGATTATGTGATTGATTTTAATGATTCTGAAGAAGTGTTGTTTGCATTGTATACTGGACAGATGAATGATGATACACCGACGCGTTATGAAGATATTGAGTTAAGAGAAGATAGAGATGGTTGGATGAAAGCTGTAGAAGAAGAAATTAAAGTATTAAATGAGAGTAAGACATGGAGTGTTGTTCCTAAACCTAAAGAGGAGAAATTATTGATTGATACAAAATGGGTGTTTACTAAGAAGTATGTAGGTGATGAAATTATTAAGAAGGCAAGATTAGTAGTTAGGGGTTTTCAACAAGAGAATAATTTTGATGAGATATATTCGCCAGTATTGAGATTACAAACGTTAAGAATATTACTTTCAATTGCAACTTACAGAGATTATCATATACATCAGATGGATGTAAAGGGAGCATTTTTATATGGAAAGATAGATGAAGTAGTATTTTTGAAACCACCAGTAGGCATAACAGTTAAAGAGAATTATGTGTTAAAATTAAATAGGTCTTTGTATGGTCTCAGGAAATCACCTAAATATTGGTATGAATGTTTTAATGAAACAATAAGAAAGTTTGGTTTTAAACGATCAGAGAATGATTTTTGTTTGTATATGAAAGAAGATTTGTATATTCTATTGTATGTCGATGATCTGTTGATAATGGGAAGTGATACACGAGAGATTGATTCAGTTAAAGAGTTTTTGAGTTCACAATTTAGAATGAAAGATATGGGATCTGATAAGTTAACTTACTTAGGTATTTCAATTGAGAAGAAGGATAATAGTTTGATGATGGATCAGAGTAAATATTTGGAAAATGTTTTAAGAAAATATGGTATGAATGATTGTAGAAGTGTAGATATACCAATGGATGTAAATTTTATAATGAATGAGGAGTTTGATGTGGATATGTCATATGAGAGAATGTGTAGGTCGTTATTAGGTTCTTTAATGTATGTAACAGTAGGTACTAGACCAGACTTAGCAACAGCAGTATATTATTTATGTAGATATCAGTCGAAGCCAAATGAAAGTTTATGGAAGAGTATTAAGAAGGTATTGAGATATGTAAAAGGTACAGTTGATTATAAATTAAGATATGTGAAAGATGAGTGTGATGTACCATTAATTGGTTATGTAGATTCCGATTGGGCGAGAGAGAATGATAGAAAGTCAACTACAGGATATGTGTTTAAATTGTTTAATAATACCGTTATATGGAAGTCTAAGAAGCAGACAAGTGTGGCTTTGAGTACCACAGAAGCTGAATTAGTAGCTCTTTGTGAAGCAAGTGTTGAAGCATGTTGGGTTAAGAAATTGTTATTGGAATTAGAGATACAAACCAGTAGTATTGTTATTTTTGAAGACAACCAAAGTACTATAAAATCTGTAAAAAATCCTGATCAGAAACGTCTGAAGCATATTGATATTAAATATAGATTTGTCAAGGAGAAAGTAGAGGAAGGTGTAATAAATGTAAAGTATATAAATACTCATGAACAGTTAGCAGATGTTTTTACAAAGCCTTTAGCGAAGAGTTCTTTTAATAGGCATGTTTATAGTTTAGGTATAGTTGATAAAACTGATGATGTTGAGGAGGAGTATTGAATAGCAACATCATGTTTTATCTATGGCATAGTTAGTCTTTGGTAGTTAAGATGGTTTTGTTTTTTCCGTGTGTGTGTAATATGGCGTCGATTGAATTGTTATAGGAGAGTGTTTTATTTTATTGTGGTGTAAGAAATAAACGAATATGGAAGTAGATGTGAATATTATTTAACCAGCAGACTGTGCTTCTTCTCCCCAACATTAACCATAACCGTAACCAGCGAATCTTGACTTGGTTAAAGTTAAAGTAATCGTCAAATCAATGTTGCTAACGTCAAATGTATGAAAAGAAGCCAAATATGTTTTTCTATTATTTTTCGAGATCAGCCATCCTTTTAACGATAACAATATGAATTTACGCGATATTGTAACGCGTGTGGGGTAAATGTAAACGGTCGTCGTCGCCGTAAAAGTAATAGTTAAAGTTACTTTAACCTACCTGGTCCATCCACCCTAAATATATATTAAAATATATGTAAAAAAAGACAAAATACATTGCAATAACGTCTTAATATTGATACGAGTAACAAGTGATTATAAGGATTGCTCGTTGTCCATATAATCCGGTACATTTTTGTATTTCAAGTATATCCGGGTAATTTAACAGCGTGATGCGAATGAGGTAATATTCTTGTATAGGGCTCATTTGATATTAACCACCCGTAATGGCTCATTGACGAAGCAACTTCGGCGAAACGCGCAAATTGTAAATATCTGGAATAAATGTTACCTATCATTGATATTAATCTTGGATCACTTCCCAGGGGTCAGCAGTGACCATGGGCTAACGTCAAAAGCCAATTGACAGCTGTCACTTGAACGAATAGACAACAAAATGTATGGGGAGTGTTTGGCGCGCTTTTGCCCGGGAAGGTTGAGGTGTTTTTTTATCCCTTTCCTTAATTAGTTTAGTGGTTATTATTGTGTAAAATTGGTGTTATTTTACGTAATTTTATGTGAGTAATTGTGGAAACACTAAAATTCACTCTATATGAGGCAACGGAAGCGGTTTATTTTTGTGGTTATTCCACGCCGTGAAAACGCTCATATTGTGACGTGACCGGGTGAATTGCCGCCAAATACTCCAAGAAAGCGTCAAATTGCAAAAAACATTAAGAATTTACTACTCGACATTGGCAGAATTGTCGTTGTTATGACATCTGAGGCCATTTAACAAAAGAATATGGGATTTGACGTTTTGTTATCATCTATGACAATCTAGGTGACAGTGAAACGTCAAATCCCATATATTTTGTTGTCGATTCGATCGAGTGACAATTGTCGATTGGCTTTGACTCTAGCCCCGTGTCGCGTTTCGGGAGCAGTTTGAAAGTAGCCAGGTATAGCGAGAGGAGTGTGCAATGTCAATCTAGATGGTGCATACTCGTACTTGACCTGACTGTTTAGTGTGATGAATGTATGACTCGTGATACACGTTATTAACTTGATGCAAAACCACCACTTTCGAATGTAACACCCGTGAAGTGACCTTGTCGCGTTTCGAGAATACTTTGAAAGTAGCCACAGGTTTCTCTGTAGTAGCAGTTGTTTCCATTCATGGACCGCACTCTAGCTTTACATCAGGCGGAGTGTTGTCACATGCCGAGCTACAATTTAAAAAAATAATACTTTGACAATGGCAAATTGTTGTAATGCCATGTAAAACAAAAACTAAACTACATTTATTAGCCAACGTTTTTCGCTTGCGGTCGCCCCTTAACCCATAGCCATAGAGGCTAAAACTCAGCTTACCTATGTGAACCACAAAAGGACCAACTTAGCATAGAGGATTCAACTATTTCGTAGTCTTCATCGGGAGGTGGTGTGAATTCTAGAAGAAATAGAATTTAGCAAACTTATTAACTATAGTGGTGGAATGGAACCCACTATCCTCAAAGACTCGAAAAAACTTTTTTTAGGTCCAATTTCACCAAAAGGCCCATTAAAGTTACTTTTACTGTTACATTTTACGATGACTTTAAGGGTAGTTTGCACCAGAAGGCCGGTTACGTTACGTTTACATTATGTTGTATATTTACTTCACACGAGTTGCACCATCGTCGCGCCTGACATTTGTGACGGTTACTTTAACCTTAACCATAATCTTGGCTCAGTTAAAGTTAAAGTAATCGTCAAACCAATATCACTAACGTCAAATCTATGAAAAGAAGCCAAATATGTTTTTCTATTATTTTTCGAGATCAACCACCCTTTTAACGATAACAATATGAATTTACACGATATTGCAACGCGTGTGGAGTAAATGTAAACGTTTAACGGTCGTCGTCGCCGTAAAAGTAATAGTTAAAGTTACTTTAAGCGACCTTCTGGTGCAAACCACCCTAATATTTACTCCACACGCATCATTGGCATTCATTAACAATTTACTACTCGACATTGGCAGAATTGTCGTTGATATGACATCCGAGGCCATTTAACAAAAGAAGAAAAAAAACTGTTCATCTCTTGGAAAGACTTACCGTCCGGATTTTCACAGTAATATTTATCACCATGACAATGATTAATAAACGTATAATATTTAAAATAAAGTCCAAAACCTCTATTTACAGACACACAGATCGGTTCATAGACTTTGGTACACGAATTCGGACACGGATGGCCGTCGTGCGCCAATGGTATCTCTGACGATTCCTCTCGTAGGATATTTTTTGCTTTATCAATTGAGATAGTTGTGTTTTCTGTTTAATAAATAATTTATTCTGTTAAAAAAATACTGTAGACGTGGATTTATGGGTTTTAATCCCGTTGCCTTCTCATAATGAGAGAACTTAATTAAAAAAAAGAAAAATACCATCATCGCTGTAATAATATTCATATTCAGTGTTATTTGAGGTGGTAATGTTTTTTAGGTTAGTCTTAGTTTCTTTGCCGCCATTTCTTCGTAGATGATTTTCACAATTTTCATTCGTTATTATATAATATTCTGTAATTATTTTTTTGAGCACAATAACATTACATTTTTATGGCATTTTAACAATTTGCCACTGTCAAAGTTAAGAGCACAAATTGATGCATATATTTAAGTTCACAAGTATCACTTTCCAATCACAAAACAGTGGTTGTAATGTCGATCTAAATCTATCACTTTTGTGAGTATCTGTGACAGTTTCGTGGGCGACATCAACCATGTACGACGGCTGTTGAAACCGACCACAATTTGTCATCCGTCTGAGTACTATAACGACATTCCGTACTAATTTAGTACTCTCAACACACGACCACTTTTTTTTGCTTCTATTGTGAGTTAAACCAAAGGATACTGCCCATTTTTGGGCCCACTTGATACCTAATAGTTTGTTAACAAAACAATATTCTAAAATAATATCTTATTTCTTCATTAATTTATTTTAATTATATCCAAACATCGTTTACAATGTTTAATAACATAAAAAATAAATATGACCAATTATTAAAGCTTTTAATACAATAATAACCTCAAATATTGCATCAGAAAAAGTCTAATTACTGAATAACCCGGGTGAAAAAATTTTAACTGGTTTGTGATAATGCATGAAGATTTATTTTCTATAAAATGAACTTAAAATGATCGTGAAACTCGAAAAAAAAATTGTGGGCCAATTTCTCTTAGGCGAATGGGCATTCTCCTTTGACAATGGCAGATTCTTTTAATGCCATAACAAAAAATAAAATAATAATAATTTGAACAATGAGATGAAATTACCTTCTCCATGATAATCACACATATTAGCCAAGTACAGATAGCACGAATCAGTAAAATTTTTATATTCAAAAATTTCATTCATTTTTCTTACAGTACAAACTTCTCTTCCTTTACTGTCTTTGCAGACTGTATCTCTGGATCTACATATATTTTTTATCTTTACATAGTTCAAATGTTCATTTTCATTAATGTTTTTTGTTAATATTTCTGCGATTTGTAGTAGAATAATTATTGAATTCATTTTAATAGAAAAAAACGTGCAATTTTGTTTAGGTCTTTAATTAATTGTTTCTTTTAATCGCTAATAAAAGTTTAATGACTTCTTTTATATTGCTTTTGGTAATCAGTGGTCTGTGTTTACATTTACGCTTTCATGGCGTAGAATTTACTACTTGACATTGGCAGAATTGTCGTGGTTTTGCCAAGGCCATTTAACAAAAGAAGAAGAAGTTCATTTCACTGTCACTGTCCTAAGTGGTAACTAAACGTCAAACTCCATACATTTAGTTGAGTTTTGGCGGCCATCTTGTGACGTCAGGTTATCTTTATTATTTTCCTAAACTTGTGTGTTCTTCGAGTGTTAATGTGTAATAATGGTGGATTATTAACCATTAAGTGTTCGTGAACGTGCGTGAGTGAGTGTGGATTCTCCCTCCAAAACTCCGTAGGAAGTTTCAGTAAAGATTCTACCACTTTACTGGAACAATTTTTGACTTGACTGAGACCTGACCTGACTTTTTAGTGTGATAAATGAATGACTCGTGATGCAATATTAACTTGATGCAAAAAATATTTATTTTGACACTGGCAAATTGTTATAATGCCATTATAAAACAAAAAGAAAAAGAAAAAAGACTCGACAAATGTATTTTTTTATTATTTTTTATTTTTATTCTTACACGAGTAATTAAATGTTGTTTAACTATTAATACGGTTAAAATGGAATACTGTTAAACCGTGTACTACGCCTTTCTCCTAACAGTCTCTCCCTTCATCTTCATCATCATTATAAGTATTCTGACCTTCCTGGTCACCGCTTTCGTCATCTTCTCCATCATCATTGCCGTCGTATAAACCGCCATTTTGACCTTGATTACTTTGACTATTATTTGCACCATTTTCCCTACGATTTTCTTCATATTCTTCATCTTTGCCGTCATCTTGATCATCGTCTAAATCACCTTGTTTACTTTGACCATGCTTCGAACCTTGACTTCTACGACTTTCTTCATTTTCATATCCATTATCCTCTTCATTTTGTCTACCTTTGTTTCTACGACTTACTTCACCTTCACCATCGTCGCTATCCCCGGCTAAACCACCTTGTTTACGTTGACCATGCTTTGAACTTTGACTTCTACGACCTTCTTCATTTTCATAGCCATTATCCTCTTCATTCTGTCTACCGTTATTTCTATGACTTACTTCACCTTCCTCATCGTCGCTATCCCCGCCTAAACCACCTTGTTTACTTTGACCATGCCTTGAACTTTGACTTCTACGACCTTCTTCATTTTCATAGTAATTATCCTCTTCATTCTGTCTACCTTTGTTTCTACGACTTACTTCACCTTCTCTATCGTCGCCATCCTCGCCTAATCCACCATTCTTGCCTTTTTTACTTAGACTATCCTGTGAACCGTTGCTTGCTTGATTATCTTCATCGTCCCCACTACCACCTTTTTTGCTCTTTTTCTTCATCAAATTATCTATCCCACTTTCTTCGCCATTATCTCCACTTTTACCCATACTACTGTTAAGTTGGTCTTGGCTCTTCCCTGTACCTTGTCCCGCTTGGAAACCGCCATTGTTACCTAAACCATTTTTGGTGTCTTCAACGTTTGTATTTTGACTTTCTTTATCCATAAGTCCTTTGGTTAAACCACCCTTTTTGTTTCCTGACATCTGACTTAGGTTCTGACCGCCATCACCACCTGAGAAAATAAATTACAATAAACCACCAAGAAAGCTGGCACTTTTTCTAGGTTCAAGAATCCCAATTGACATGGGCACAATAGTATGTTGTCCTAGTCTGATTCAGTAGCCGCTATAGAACTATATTTGTTTTTTTTTTAAGATAGATAAATTATTTGTGTTTTTGTTTATTTATCGATTATTAGTAGTTTAATAGTTTATTATGACGTTAATGTTGTTTAAAAAAAGAATCCCAATTAACTTCGGCCAGTACTTTAATCAGTACTACAAAGCTAATTATAAAATATTTTTAGAAAAACTAGTTGCTTTGCCCTCCCATGTGTTCTCCCAGTCTTTTCACCTCGGATCCTTCAAGCGGCCTTCTCAGGCCGGCATAGTGGTGGCGACTGGAGCCACCGTGTTAGCGGTTCTCCAGTCGTCAGTGCTCAAGGACTTACGCTTACCATCAGGCCAGTCGAGTCACATGTTGTGTCAAAAAAAAATATAGTTACCTGACATCTGATTTAATTTCTGACCACCAGGAGCACCATCACCACCTGAGAAGGCAACAAATTATAATGCCTTAGTACCGACTGTCAGCAAAACTGGTGCCTTCTTTGATTCCAAACACCCAAATAATTTTAACCAGTTTCTTAATACCAATCTATGGGGGGATTGCTGCCTGCAGTTTATTTGTGGTAGCAATTGTTTCCGTTTATAGATTGCACTCTAGCTTATGTTTCATATGCTGAGATACAATAAAAAATATGTACATAAAAAGTTACCTGACATCTGATTTAATTTCTGACCACCAAGAGCACCATCACCACCTGAGAAGAAAACAAAATATAACACCAACAAAACTGGTGCCTGTTTTGGGCTCAAAACCTCCACATAATATCGACTTGGTATCACAAAGCTAATTATAAAAACAAGTTACCTGACATTTGATTTAATTTCTGACCACCAAGAGCACCACCACCACCTGAGAACAAAATAAATTAAATTATTTATAATAGACTATAGACAATAGACATAACTACCACCAACAATTCAATATTTATATAAATATAGGTTCCAACCAGCCAAATAATTTCGATCAGTACTTTGGTATCAATGGTATCCAGTTACTGATTTAGGCATAGGCAACATAGGCAGTTGCCTACGGGCCTGCACCACACCTCAAAAAAATAATTTAAATCGATATAGGCTCAGTAGAAACAAAAAAATACTGAGCCAACTTATTTAGTTGCTCTCTTCTTGACCTTGACCTTAATAGAAACTTGCAACAATTAACCACAAACGATTTGAGGGCCTCCACAACATGCTCTGCCTATGAGCCGCCGAAGTCTAAATCCGGCGCTGCATAGTATCACAAAGCTAATTTTAAAATATTTTTATAAAACCAAGATACCTGACATCTGACTTAATTTCTGACCTCCAGGAGCACCACCACCACCTGAGGAGAAAATAAATTATAATATTTAATACCGACCCCCAACAAAATTGCGGGGTTTAGGTTCCAATCGACTAAATAATTTCGGTCTGTGTTTTGTACAAATACCAGTCGAATTATATACAAGATTTTTATAAAAAAATAAATTAAAAATACCTGACATCTGACTTAATTTCTGACCGCCAAGACCCCCATCGCCACCTGAGGACAAAATATAAATATAGACCACCAACAAAGCGTGCCTTTTTGGATTCCAAATTCCCAAATTTTGCCAGCATTTTGGCATTTCAAAGCCAGTGATAAAAGATTTTTGTTCATAAAAAAGTTACCTGACATCTGACTTAATTTCTGACCTCCAAGACCCCCACCGCCACCTGAGGACAAAATATAAATTATTATGCCTAATATAGACCACCGATAAAGCTTGCCTTTTTGGATTCCAAATTCCCAAATTTTGCCAGCATTTTAGCATTTCAAAGCCAGTGATAAAAGATTTTGGTTCATAAAAAGTTACTGTTCGCGCCTGAAATTACTAATTCGTTTGGTTGGTTGCATTTTTTTTGCATAGCATTTTATTCCTTTGCCTTCCTTTCCCGCACCAAATTAAAAACAAACCGCGTTGACAAGTGAGTGTCAAGAAGGCTAGAAGCGCGCGCGCATCGGCAAATTCGAGTAAAATTACATTATATTGAAAAACAATTTATCCACGCAAACAGTGAGTCCTATTTCCATCATTCTAGATGCCTTTGCATGTGTGCCAACCAATATTCATCCCTATTTTCTAAATACAGTCCACTTAACGCAAACAGTTACCTGACATTTGATTTAATTTCTGACCCCCAAGAGCACCACCACCACCTGAGGAGAAAAGAAATTATACACGATGTTTTTTGATCCCAATCGGTCAAATAATTTCGAGAGTATCAGAGAGTCAATTATAAAATACTTAAAAAAAACAAGATACCTGACATCTGACTTAATTTCTGACCATCAGGAGCACCACCACCACCTGAGGAGAAAATAAATTACAAAAGTGGCACTTTTTTGGGTTCCAAACTTCCAAATAAACCGCGGCGAATAAAATATTTTTATAAAAACAAAATACCTGACATCTGACTTAATTTCTGACCACCGAGAGCACCATCACCACCCGAGGAGAAAATAAATTATAATACCAACAAAACTGGTGCCTGTTTTGGGTTCAAAACTTCCACATAATTTCGACTTGGTATCACAAAGCTAATTATAAAAGACTTTATAAAAACAAGTTACCTGACATTTGATTTAATTTCTGACCCCCAAGAGCACCGCCACCACCTGAGGACAAAAGAAATTATATAAGATGTTTTTTGATTCCAATCGGTCAAATAATTTCAGTAGCACCACCTAAGGACAGAATGATTTACAATACAGTTATACCCCGCTTTACGCGAGGGGTACGTTCCGCAAAGACTCGCGTTAAGTGAAGCGACCTTGTCGCGTTTCGGGAATAGTTTGAAAGTAGCCAGGTATAAGAGAGGAGTGTGCGCTGTCAATCTAGATGGTACATGCTCGTCTCCTCAAGCCGGCATAGTGGAGGCGACTGCAGCTCGTAGAGATTTCTCTGTGGTAGCAGTTGTTTCCATTCATGGACCGCGGAGTGTTGTCACATGTCGAGCTACAATAAAAAAATAAAAAAAAGTTCGCGTACAAGGGGTCACGTTTAAGCATAACCAAAAGTCACTACAAAATGCAAATCAATACATACTTAATTCTAAAAACACATTATGCATTTTTTTTTACGGAAAAATGTACCTATCTATGGTCTTCTTGGTTGCGTTTCGTTTACGGTCTTGTAAAATATTTTCATAACACGCAACACTGTTTTTTTACTGATTGACACACCTTGTTAGGGTGGTTTGCACCAGAAGGCCGGTTAAAGTAACTTTAACTATTACTTTTACGGCGACGACGACCGTTAAACGTTTACATTTACTCCACACGCGTTGCAATATCGTGTAAATTCATATTGTTATCGTTAAAAGGGTGGCTGATCCCGAAAAATAATAGAAAAACACTAGCTGTTGGGTAAAAGCCGCGGGCGCAAGCGGCCCGCGGAGGCCCTTTTTGTCGTAAAACGTATTAGATCGAATAGATTTTAGGCAGTTTTGAAAATATTTAGCTCGCCATCTAAAAGCGTTTACGTTTCTGAACAAAATTGGTCTTTACACGGTGACGCTAACGTATCTACTTTTCGAGATATGGTGATTTTAAAAAATTAAAAAAAAAACAAAATTTAAAAAAAAAATAGTGCTGGTCATACTGAACAAAATTGGTCTTTACACGGTGACGCTAACGTATCTACTTTTCGAGATATGGCGATTTTAAAAAATTAAAAAAAAAAATTAAAAAAAAGTAGTGCTGGTCATACTGAACAAGATTGGTCTTTACACGGTGACGCTAACGTATGTACTTTTTGAGTAATAGCTATTTTAGAAAATTAAAAAAAAAAAAGCAAATAGTGCTGGTCATACTGAACAATATTGATCTTTACACGGTGACGCTAACGTATCTACTTTTCGAGATATGAAGATTTTAAAAAATTAAAAAAAAAAAACAAAAATTTAAAAAAAATAATGCTGGTCATACTGAACAAAATTGGTCTTTACACGATGACGCTAACGTATCAACTTTTCGAGATATGGCGATTTTAAAAAATTAAAAAAAAAAACAAAAATTTAAAAAAAAAATAGTGCTGGTCATACTGAACAATATTGGTCTTTACACGGTGACGCTAACGTATCTACTTTTCGAGATATGAAGATTTTAAAAAATTAAAAAAAAAACTAAAACAAAAATTTTAAAAAATAGTGCTGGTCACACTGAACAAAATTGTTCTTTACATGGTTACTCTGACGTATCTACTTCTTGAGATATTTAAAAGAAAGCCCGCCGCGCGGAGCAAATTCGATGTTCACGCGGCCGCGCTCACCGTCCGACTGACCGAGGTAAAGCCGTTTCGATCGTTCGTCCCGAAAATGCCTCGTCGCGGATGCTGTTAGGCCACGCCCACCGCCATGCTCCGTTTCATATTGGCGTACCGGCGGGAAAAGGATATAAATACGATCGAGGAAAAATTTTTTTTGCCCGATTTTGAAAATTTTTTTTTTGATTTCGGCATAAGACGACATTCTCTACAACTTTCTCTACGGGGTGACTGCCCCGACTCGCCCCGTTTCCGAGATATCGCTACCACTTCCGGTCCAGAATCGACTTCCGGTCAAAGTCGTATTTTTCTCGACGGTTTTGGAACGTCCTCTATACGACCCAAAAAACCGCTACCCTCCACTATACCGGCAAGTACGAAATAATTGATGTCAATGAGTGAGTCAGTGAGTGGTATTGCAGCTATATATTAGTACTAGCTGTTGGGTAAAAGCCGCGGGCGCAAGCGGCCCGCGGAGGCCCTTTTTGTCGTAAAACGTATTAGATCGAATAGATTTTAGGCAGTTTTGAAAATATTTAGCTCGCCATCTAAAAGCGTTTACGTTTCTGAACAAAATTGGTCTTTACACGGTGACGCTAACGTATCTACTTTTCGAGATATGGCGATTTTAAAAAAATTTTAAAAAAACAAAATTTTAAAAAAAATTAGTGCTGGTCATACTGAACAAAATTGGTCTTAACACGGTGACGCTAACGTATCTACTTTTCGAGATATGGCGATTTAAAAAAATTAAAAAAAAAACAAAAATTAAAAAAAATTAGTGCTGGTCATACTGAACAAAATTGGTCTTTACACGGTGACGCTAACGTATCTACTTTTCGAGATATGGCGATTTTAAAAAATTTTTAAAAAAACAAAAATTTAAGAAATATTAGTGCTGGTCATACTGAACAATATTGGTCTTTACACGGTTACGCTAACGTGTGTACTTTTTGAGTAATAGCAATTTTAGAAAATTAAAAAAAAAAAAAAAGCAAATATTGCTGGTCATACTGAACAATATTGGTCTTTACACGGTGACGCTAACGTATCTACTTTTCGAGATATGAAGATTTTAAAAAATTAAAAAAAAAAAAAACAAAAACAAAAATTTAAAAAAAATAGTGCTGGTCATACTGAACAAAATTGTTCTTTACATGATTACTCTGACGTATCTACTTCTTGATATATTTTAAAAAAGCCTGCCGCGCGGAGCAAATTTGATGTTCACGCGGCCGCGCTCACCGTCCGACTGACCGAGGTAAAGCCGTTTCGATCGTTCGTCCCGAAAATGCGTCGTTATATTTTCATTGCGCGCTCTGAACGGGCGGAACATAGAGAGCGCGAGCCCCGACGAGCGATCGACGCGGATGCTGTTAGGCCACGCCCACCGCCATGCTCCGTTTCATATTGGCGTACCGGCGGGAAAAGGATATAAATACGATCGAGGAAAAATTTTTTTTGAGCAATTTTGAAAAAAAAAGTATCGTTTTCGAAATTAGAGGGCATTCCCTACAACGTTTGTTCCGGCACTTTTGCCTCATCTCTTTCCGTTTCCGAGATATCGCTACCACTTCCGGTCCAGAATCGACTTCCGGTCAAAGTCGTATTTTTCTCGACGGTTTTGGAACTCAAAAAATACGACTCAAAAAACCGCTACCCTCCACTATACCGGCAAGTACGAAATAATTGATGTCAGTCAGTGAGTGGTATTGCAGCTATATATTAGTATAATAATAATAAAATATTTGGCTTCTTTTCATACATTTGACGTTAGTGACATTGGTTTGACGATTACTTTAACTTTAACCAAGCCAAGACTCGCTGGTTACGGTTAGCGTTAAAGTATACGTCAAAAATGACAGGCGTGACGATGGTGTAACTCGTGTGGAGTAAATGTAAACGTAAATGTAAAAAAGTAATAGTTAAAGTTACTTTAACTGGCCTTCTGGTGCAAACGACCCTTACAGTACTTATTATCTGCCATAAACAAAATTGGTGCCTGATTTTTTTTTTAAAACTCACCTTTCATGACTTTTCCCGCATTTGTGCCACCAATTTGGTTTACCTTGTCACCCTATAAATAAATGAATCATATTGTTATATTTATTTTATAGGAGCTCGTCCTGGGGTAGTACCACCACTTTCGAATTATACACCCGTGAAGTGACCTTGTCACGTTTGAAAGTAGCCAGGTATAACGAGAGGAGTGTGCACTGTCAATCTAGAATTCTAGATGGTACATGCTCGTCTCCTCAAGCCGGCATAGTGGAGGCGACTGCTGCCCGTAGAGACTTATCTGTAGTAGCAGTTGTTTCCATTCATGGACCGCACTCTAGCTTTACATCAGGCGGAGTGTTGTCACATGCCGAGCTACAATAAAAAAAACAGTCCGTCTTAAGTCCATGAACAGAAATAACTGCTAGTCGCCTCCACTATGCCGGCTTAGTGAAACTAATGTGACGTATGTTCAATTTAAATTTAAAAAAAATCTATAATTGTAAAATAATAATAACCATCATCAGTCTGCCTACCACTCTTTAATGAGCGACCAAAGTACATATAACATAGTTACATTTGTTAGAATTTAGCGAGGTTCGAACACGGGTCTCTTAGATCGCGAGTACATACGTCTTACCGCTAGACCACGGCCGCTCAATCTTAGCAAGAAGTTTCTAATAAAAAATTAATATTTTTGTAATTTTAAAAAATCAGGCGTTAGATGTATTCTTGATCGTAGATTCATCAAAAAAAATTATATATAAAACTACACCGAACAGTTTTGTGTATTTTTTTTATTTAAATATATATGAAATAAATAAAAAAGAAGAAATAAAAGTATTGGTTTTAAATTTAAATAGGAAAGCGTGAAGTAAACATTAATTTCGGAGACTCTTGCGCAGCATCGGTGGTTCAGTGGTAGAATGCTCGCCTGCCACGCGGGCGGCCCGGGTTCGATTCCCGGCCGATGCAAGTCTTTTTTTGTATTTTTTACACTTTTTTTTGTTTAATTTTATTTATGGAAAAATTAAATTTCATAAAAATATTGGAAAATTATTTATGGACCTCCACTGTGCTTGCTAAGCCAATCAAGGTCGTGTCACATGTCGTGTCATCATATAAAAAAAATGTTATCGCAATAATCTCAGAAGTTTTTTTATGTACAAAATCGATTTGAAATAATACAATGATTTTTATAAAACTGTTTTTTTAAATGGCAAAGTTGACAAAATTGTTGCAGGCTTGTCGCGTTTCGGGAATATTTTGAAAATAGCCAGGTATAGCGAGAGGAGTGTGCACTGTCAATCTAGATGGTTCGTTCTTGTCTCAGGTTTCTCTGTAGTAGCAGTTGTTTCCATTCATGGACCGCACTCTAGCTTCACATCAGGCGGAGTGTTATCACATGCCGAGCTACAATAAAAAAAAAACTTATTTACCTTGAGAACACCACCAAGAGGATGACAATAAGCCATGGCAATCTGTAAAATAGGTAAGTATTCAAGAAAATCTATTACATTTAAAATATAGGGTAATAAAACGTCATTGCTAGGTTTTTTAAATTTAATTATTAGCTTTCTAATTGCACCAAAAGACCAGTTAAAGTTACTTTGACTGTTACATTTTACTATGACGATGACGGTTACGTTTACATTTACTCCACACGCGTTGCACCATCGTGTAAATTCATATCGTTATCGTTAAAAGGGTGGCTGATGTAATTAGGAGTACATTCTCGAAAAAATAATAGAAAAACATATTTGGCCTCTTTTCATACACTTGATGTTAGTGACATTGGTTTAACTTTGACCAGTCAAAATTCGCTGGTTTTTTTTAAGCATCTCAATTTGAATTTTAACCATTACTTTAACTTGAAAGTAATAGTTAAATTACGTGGTTCAATTGGACCTTAAGGATTTTAAAATAAACCAAGCCGCAATAAAGGCAAGTGCACTTAGCTAGCTATATATAAACTGTGAGTTGAATAACCTCTCGACACCAGCCGTATAACAATACATGCATTTAGATCGCTTGTTTTTCATATTTCGATGACGTGTTGTGTATTTTTTTTAACAAATAATGGTACCATAATGTTATGTAGTTGTTATTAGACCAATTAATGTCAAAAAATATGTCCTAAAAAGTCTTTGTATTAAAAAAAGGTTTTGGAGTTTTGCGGCCATCTTGAGACGTCAGGTTATCTGTCTTGAATTATTTACCTAAACTTGTGTGTTCTTCGAGTGTTAATGTGTAATAATGGTGGATTATTAACCATTCAAAAGAAGAGAACATGTGTTTCTATTTTCCCTTCAAAACTCCGTAGGTTTCAGTAAAGATCCTACCACTTTACTGGAGCAATTTTTGACTTGACTGAGACTTGACCTGACTGTTTAGTGTGATGAATGAATGACTCGTGATGCACAATATTATTAACTTGATGCAAAAATGTTTACTTTGACACTGGCAAATTATTATAATGCCATATAAAACTAAAAAAAAGTGTTCGTGAACGTGCGTGAGTTTAGGAATTCAAAGGAAGATAACGTTTGTTCTAATTTTCCCTCCAAAACTCTGTAGGAAGTTTTAGTAAAGATTCTACCACTTTACTGGAGCTATTTTTGACTTGACTGAGACTTTAATGCGTTGCATGAATGAATGATGCAATAATATTATATAACTTGAGGCAACTTTGACAGTGGCAAATTGTTAGAATGCCATTAAAAAAAGAAATTATTGTAAATCGCACTTACCAGCACTCCAACGAAGAGGACGGTTTTGAACATGATTCTGAGTTGCAACAAACACTCGATGCGTTATGATTTAATTAAAAAATAAAGCAATATTTATATAGATTGAATCTTTACACAGCTGCGACCAAGTTAAAATTATATTTTTTTACTTTATCTAGAAACGTCATCGCTTAGGGTGGTTTGCACCAGAGAAGGCCGGTTAAAGTAACTTTGACTGTTACTTTAACTTTAACTTTGACAGTTACCTTTACTTTTACTCCACGCGCGTTGCACCATCGTGTAAATTAATTCGTTATAGTTAAAAGAGTTGCTGGTGTAATGAGGAGTTAGATAAATAATACAAGATTCAAATGAATTCTCTCAATACAAACAAGAGCGGCTTTTCAAAGATTTGACGTTAGCGACATTGATTTAACTATTACTTTAACTTTGACCGGCCGAAATTCGCCAGTGACGGTTAAGGTTAAAGTAATCGTCAAATGTGACAGATTTTTTTTGAAGCAACCCAATTTTAACTTTAACCATTACTTTAACGTGACAGTAATAGTTAAGTCATATGGTGCAAATGGACATTAGTATTTCTAAGGGTCGTTTGCACCAGAAGGCCGGTTAAAGTTACTTTAACCGTTACGTTTAGATTATGGTGTACATTTACTCCACACGAGTTGCACCATCGTTGCGTCTGTCATTTTTGACGGTTACTTTAACCTCAACCGTAACTTTTTTTTTAATGGCATTCGCCCTAGGCATTTTGCCAGCATCACGTTAAGACAGACAGAAAATGAAAGAAACAAGAAAGGGATGAAGTTTTCATATAACTATTCTTTATAAAAGAAGAAGTAGTTTATCTGTAGTAGCCGTTTTTTCTGTTAATAGACCGCACTCTAGCTTTACATCAGGCGGAATTTTGTCATATGCTATGGGTATAATAGAAAAAAATGTGAATTTTTTAGTTATTAATTAATCAAAATCACATTTTTTTTAGTTATTACAGTTTTTGTATAGAGGTACTATATTTCCTCGTAAAAATACGTAAGCCAATTTTTTCAGCTGTTTAAATGAAATTATTAAAATTAGGTTTGTTTTTTAAAATCTAAGTGTTTTCTTAGTAAAAATAAATATGTACTTATTTTTATTTTTACAAACTACTTTTAAGTACTAACATGTAAATTGTAAAGTTTCTCTGTCTTTTTGTTACCATTTCACGTGTAAGCCGCTCCACGGTACATCGGTAGATAATTAATCATACAGTCGAATCCATAGAGATATATACTAGAGTAGCAAACTTCATACATCTGACATAAAAAAAACCGTAGGCCGATTCAAACGAATTGACAATGTTCCCGCCAAGTCAAATACTAACTGAACCTAAAGGTGACTGCAGTCATCTTTTCTCTCGCCTCACTTTTTTTTTTGATAAATCTAATGTATATAAAATCAATCATCACATTTAATTAGGTAAGTATGTCATTAAAATTTACGAATTAAAATTAATATAATGTCAAATTTCAGGATTTCCAGGTCCAATCTGTGAAATCACCATCTATATATTTTATAATTGCAAGCGTTATTGCACATCTAGTTGTATATTATATCAACGGTCCTATCTATCAATCTATCCTCAATCTCAAAAATAATATAGTACCAAAAACATTGATATATGTATACAACTAGATATGCAATAACGCTCCCAATGTGACGCGAGAGAAAAGATGACTGCAGTCACCTTTAGGTTCTCTGTTCAGTATTTGACTTGACGGCAACATTGTCAAATCGTTTGAAGCGGCCAACGGTTTTTTCATGTCAAATGTATGAGGGTTTGGCGCGCTTTTGCCCGGGAAGGTTGACTGCTGACTTACCGCTATATTATTTATAGGCAAACGAAGTCGTAGGCAACATCTTGTATATATTATTTACGTCGCTTCCTCGTAAAAATACGCATTTAATCCAGTTTTTCAGCTGTTTAAATATATATCTACTACAATATAGAGTTCGACTACCATTGACTCATTGATTTTTTTTTATTGTAGCCATATGATAACGCTCCGCCTGATGTTAA
The DNA here is from genome assembly GCA_948150575.1 of Tinea pellionella. Taxonomy (NCBI): domain Eukaryota; kingdom Metazoa; phylum Arthropoda; class Insecta; order Lepidoptera; family Tineidae; genus Tinea; species Tinea pellionella. The sequence continues at coordinate 583,300 of OX411273.1, forward strand.
GCTAGAGTGCGGTCCATGAACGGAAACAACTGCTACTACATATCTCTACGGGCAGCAGTCGCTTGACACACACTCGTCTCGTTATACCCGGCTACTTTTAAACTTTTCCCGTAAAGCGACAAGGTGATTTCACAGGTTCACAGCAGAATGGGCTAAAGCCATCATCAGTCCGCCTACCACTCTTTAATGAGCGACCAAAGTGCACATAACATAGTTATATTGGTTAGAATTTAATCAGGTTCGAACACGTGTCTCATCGATCTTGAGTTCACGCGTCTTACCGCCAGACCACGGTCGCTCAAAAACTTTGATATAAATTGATGATTAGTATTAAGGGTTACTTTGCGGAAATCCATAACCAAATTATTTTAAAACACTACTTTGCAACTAATTTCCGCTAATCAACGTTAGTGAGGGTAGGTACACAGTCACATCAGCTGTCAATGTTAGACCCTTCACCAACATGCAAATACCTCTCGACGCGTTTCGCCACACCACGTGGCATCCTCAGGAAACGTGTGGTCGCTTCGACTTCGTTCCGACGAATTTGATGAATAAATAATTGTATGGGTATAGAAAAATAGTTAAAATATCGCAATTGTATTTTCGAGCTTTGTTTTATTGAATACGACTAAAACTGTAGCCTGTAGATAATCTTGGTCTGTGAACTCTTGGATGCTCAGTCATGAAATCTGTAACCCCAGTCGGGCTTAACCTCGTGGAAGAAATTGGCCCTTCATTAGAAACCAAACGTATTAATTCATGAATAGCTTCTCTGTGGAGACAAAAAAATATTACTTACTTAGCTCACGCCTTGTTCTCACTGGGGTAGGCAGAAACTATGGAGCGCCAGCGATTCCTCTCTCTACATACCACTTTCGCTTCGACCACATAGAGAAATGTAACTGTCTGAAGCAGAACTCACCCGATGTATTGAAAACACTCGGTCAGGATAAAATTAAAAAACTTTGGTGAATTTTTAAATTTAAAATAATATTCTAAATAGGCGTCGGCAGTCAAGTTAGACGGAATAGCCGAGTCCCAATCGAAACGTCTGTGCTGTGCTTTCTTTGTTTTTGTCCTGAAAAAAAAAAAGCTTTAAATTTGATTTATTGTAGTTCGGCATTTGATAACACTCCGTCTGAGCTAGATTGCGGTCCATGAACGGAAACAACTGCTACTACAGATAGATCTTGACAGGCAGCAGTCGCCTTCGCTATGTCGGCTCGAGGAGACGAATCTTCACCATCAAGATTGACAATGCACACTTCTCTCGTTATACCTGGGTGTGTAATTCGAAAGTGGTGGTACTACCCCAACACGGCAGACTGGGCTAATAACAATCAGCAGTCCGCCTACCACTCTTCAATAGTACTCGTCTCCTCAGGCCGGCATAGCGGAGGCGACTGCCGCCCGTAGTTATTTGCGTTTGTAGTAGCAGTTGTTTCCGTTAAAATAACCGCACTCTAGCTTTACATTAGGCGGAGTGTTGTCATATTGTTACTTGCACCTAGGGTGCGAAAGAGACAGCTTGCGTCGATGTTTCTGGAAAGGTCTCGTATAAGCGGCGTAGCGTAAACATCTTGGCCACGTGACCTGTGACCTTGTTTACATTATAATTAGTAAACAACTTCGACGAGATCTTTCTCGAAGCTTCCTCCTATTTGAGTATAAATACCGACACCCGAGTGTCCCAAAAAGTAGTCCTATTTTGGATGCGATACAAGCAACTCCTGCGATACTGAACAGCGACTGAAGGCTATCCAGCGACTATCGTACCACTCCTGCTTCTACGTTATTGTGTGTCGTATGCAATAAATCGGTGTGAAGATCAAAGTCGTGTATTTTATATTGTACCCCCCACGAACATAACAATATTTTGAGCTACAATCTATTTATATATAAAAAATCATTTGCTGTTCGTTAGTCCCGCTAAAACTCGAGTACGGCTGGACCGATTCAGCTAATTTTTAAAAGGTGAGTAAATATGAAAAAATGCTTGGAATATAGTAAAAACAACAATTTCGCTTTCCCTTGGAAACTATTCCTTTGGTTTGAATGTCAAACATTTGATGTCGTTTAGAAATCAGTCAGCTAGTAATAAATAAAAAATACTTTTTGCCATCTTTTGCCGCCATTTCTTGGTTCGTACCTTAAGATGTCTTCGTGTACATCATCATGTTCTGTCACGTCAGACTGTTCTGTTACCACGTCACGCGCAGTCGTAGTTTGTTGATTTACCGCCATCTTCATTATTTTCTCATTTATTTGATTAATTGCTTTAATTTGATAAGCGCCAAATATTTTTGGTATTTTGTTAAAATTTTCAGCGAACATTGTGCCTAACTGAAAGGTAACAACATCGTTTGTGGGCACTAACGTCTAGTGATCACTTTACAAGGTATAACGAGAGGAGTGTGCACTGTCAATCTAGATGGTACATGCTCGTCTCCTCAAGCCGGCATAGTGGAGGCGACTGCTGCCCGTAGAGATTTCTCTGTAGTAGCAGTTGTTTCCATTCATGGACCGCACTCTAGCTTTACATCGAGCGGAGTGATGTCACATAGAAAAAATACACTACTAATACTAAAACTAATATCGGTCCATGAAGGGAAACAACTGCTACTATAGAAAAATCTCTACAGGCAGAAGTCGCCTCCGCTATACTGGCTTGAGGATACGAATATGCACCATCTAAATTGACAGTGCACACTCCTCTCGTTATACCTGGCTACTTTCAAACTATTCCCGAAACTTGACAAGATCACTTCACGGGTGTGTAATTCGAAAGTGGTGGTACTACCCTAACACGGCAGACTGGGCTAATAACCACCATCAGTCTGCCTACCACTCCTAAGTATAATGTGGAACTAAGAGGTTTTTTACGTGATTACGTCGTATCAAGGTCGGAGCAATCGTTTGGTCAAGGTCATTGGCAGCAGTACCAAAAGGCCCGTTAAAGTTACTTTGACTGTTACATTTTACGGTGACTTTAACGGTCACGTTTACATTTACTCCACACGCGTTGCACCATCGTGTAAATTCATATCGTTATCGATAAAAGGGTGGCTGATGTAATTAGGAGTATATTCCCGGAAAATTAATAGAAAAACATATTTGGCCTCTTTTCATACACTTGACGATAGTGACATTGGTTTAACTATTACTATAATTGTGACCAGCCAAAATTCGCTGGTTACGGTTAGCGTTAAAGTAATCGTCAAAAATGACAGGTATTTTTTTGAAGCAACCCAATTTTAATTTTAACCATTACTTTAACGTAAAGATAATGGTTAAATACTACATGGTGCAACTGGACTTAAAGTATCTCACCGTATTTTGTACAATGCGAGCATAATCATTGCTTCTTCGAAAATTTCTTAATAATGATTCGAGATTTTCTCCAAAAATATTTTTCGATTCTTGTTCCACATCATAACGCCTCGACATTATCACTGTTACCTCTATTTAAAAGAATAGATTTTTTTATAATGGCACAGCGCTGACGACTCGAGAACCGCTATCTCGGCCTGAGAAGATGTTTCTTCAGGCTCCGCTTGAAGGATCCAAGGTGAGAAGACGGAGTGTTTGGCGCACTTTTGCCCGGGAAGGTTGAGGTGTTTTTTATCCCTTTCCTTAATTAGTTTAGTTGTTATTATTGTGTAAAATTGGTGTTATTTTGCGTAGTTTTATGTGAGTTATTGTGGAAACATTAAAATTCATTCTAGATGAGGCAACGGAAGCGTTTTTTTTTTGTGGTTATCCTACGCCGCGAAAACGCTCATATTGCGACGTGACCGGGTGAATTGCCGCCAAATACTCAAAGAAAGCGTCAAATCCACCGTCGCCATTGCAATTTGATGCAAGAACATTAAGAATTTACTACTCGACATTGGCAGAATTGTCGTTGTTATGACATTTGAGGTCATTTAACAAAAGAAGAAGAAGGTTAAAAGATGTGAGACACAAAAATGATGAAAATTTAACGAATGGGGCTCTTCCATTTCCCCTCCAAAACTCCGTAGGAAGTTTCAGTAAAGATTCTACCATTTTATTGGAGCAATTTTTGACTTGACTGAGACTTGACTTGACTGTTTAGTGTGATGAATAAATGACTCGTGATGCACAATATTATTAACTTGATGCAAAAATATGTAAGTACTTTGACTCTGGCAAATTGTTATACGCCATATGAAATAAAAAATAAAAAAAATAATTTAAACTGAATTTAAAAAATAAACTTACTCATAAATAAAATAATAATAATGTATCCTTTCGTAACATAAATCATTTTGAATGTTATATAAAAAACTTTATAACTCCGATAACTAATAAAAATAATAATATATTTCTTTTCTTTCGTTTTATATGGCGTCATAACAATTTGCCAGTGTCAAAGTAAATATTTTTTGCAACAAGTTAATAACATTGTGCATCACGAGTCATTCATTCATCATACCAAACAGTCAAGTCAAGTCTCAGTCAAGTCAAAAATTGTTCCAGTAAAGTGGTAGCATCTTTACTGAAACTTCCTAGGGAGTTTTCGAGGGAAAATGGAAACACAGGTTCCCTTCTTTTGAATTGTTTGCCCACACTCACTCACGCACGTTCACGAACACTTAATGGTCAATAATCCACCATTATTACACAAAATAATAATAAAATAAAACAACGAAAACAAAATAGAATATTGTTTTAATAATTCTAAGACTTGAAACTTTAAATAAGTACCTCCTATTGATTTATCTCTATGAAAAACGTATGAAGAAGTGCATTATTTATTTAACCCAATGAAAATGGTGAACGTGCCCTTGTCAGCATGTGGAAGACTCCGCGGGATCTGAAAACAGAATTTTTAAATATACTATCAGACTGTAAAAAGACATAAAGCGTCCTGGTGTAGCATTTTATTCCATTATTGTAGCTCTGCATGTGACAGCACTCCGCCTGATGTAAAGCTAGAGTGCGGTCCGTGGAACGGAAACAACTACTTGCTTGGAGTGTTGTCATACGCTGAGCTACAATAAAAAAAAATGTCGCTTACCCAGTCTTTGGTCTAATTCCACCCATTTGCAGATTGCCTCTCAGACGACAATTACCAATCATGGCGGTGATGTAACTCAGGCAGCGGGTCCCAGTGAAACCACCACGACGCAATGATTCGGCAAAATATAAAATAGATCTGCGAAAATTAAGACGAAGCAGATGAGTCTAAATTCTGACCAATTTAACTTTGTACTGTACTTTGGTCGCACATTAAAGAGTGGTAGGCAGACTGATGATGGTTATTAGCCCGGTCTGCCGTGTTGGGATAGTACCACCACACCCGTGAAGTGACCTTGTCGCGTTTTAAAAGTAGCCAGATATAATCTGGATGGTGTACATTCTCCTCAAGCCGGCATAGCGGAGGCGACAGCTGCCCGTAGAGATTTATCTGTAGTAGCAATTGTTTCCGTTCGTGGACCGCACTCTAGCTTTACATCAGCTACAATTTAAAAAAAATAACTCAGCTGCCGTTCTGCGTTAGTGTCACCGCTTTCAAGTTACCACTAAAGAACTCGCACGTTTTCTTCAAGCCGGCATAGCGGTGACTGCTCCCTGTAGTAGCGATTGTTTAACATACCTTTCATGGTCGCACAAAGCACCGTTACATCCAGGCATATTTACTCCACCGTTAGGATAAAAATCTACATCGGCTAGTGTCATCAGATAGCCAAAAATTCCAGCACTCGTGTGGATAACTTCAGTGTACTTCCCGTCGTTTGGACGGAATTTCTCTCGATTTAACATCCAGCCGTAATTACTTGGATCAAGGCCTGGATATACAAAAATGATGCAGGCAGACTGATGATGGTTATTAGCCCAGTCATCCTTCTTGCTTGGCAAAAACTAGAGGAATGTGCCTTATTGGATGGCGTATATTCGTCTCCCCAAGCCGGCATATCGAGAGCGGTGTATAGTCAGATGCCGGCTACGTTACAGCTTAATTTTACATCAAGATCTTTAAAAGGCTTCTAATAAATAAACTACACTGTAATAAAGTTTTAGTTTAGTAGACCGGTTTAGTTGAATTCTAAACAGTATGATACCCAAACACTACTTTACAACTAATTTCCGCTAATCAACGTTAGTGAGGGTAGGTAAACAGTCATATCAGCTGTCAATGTTAGACCCTTCACCAACATGCAAATACCTCAACTAATTTCCGCTAATCAATGTTAGTGAGGGTAGGTACACAGTCACATCAGCTGTCAATGTTAGACCCTTCACCAACATGCAAATACCTCAACTAATTTCCGCTAATCAATGTTAGTGAGGGTAGGTAAACAGTCACATCAGCTGTCAATGTTAGACCCTTCACCAACATGCAAATACCTCCAGTGTCGAAGCGACCACACGTCTCCTGAGGATGCCACGTGGAGTGGCAAAACGATTTGCATGTTGGTGAAGGGTCTAACATTGACAGCTGATGTGACTGTGTACCTACCCTTACTAACGTTGATTAGCGGAATTCCGTTGCAAATTAGTGTTTGGAAGATAATTTCTGTTATGGATTTCTGCAAAGTAACGCCTGATACTATTAAACACCGTAACTATGTTATATGTACTTTGGTCGCTCAGTGCTTCAGATACAAACAATAGCTTAGTTCTCAGGTCTTTACCAGTAATATAAGCGACTTCTCCCTCAACCTGCCTTCCAATAATCCCGGCCATATGACCACCATGTCCGTGTCCCACGATGTGGTACAAATCAGCAGTGGCTCCAGTAACTTTGTTTAACCAATTTATGAAGCGAGCTACACTGCCTCCTGAAAAATTTAATAGTTAAAAATAAAGTTCAAAAATTTGATTTAAGCCTAAGAAAAATGGAAAAAAATTTATCAAAAAATGATAATTCTTTAAAAATGTCATAACTTTTAAACCAGAAGGTATAAAAAAAATCACCAAATTATATTGTAGATATTGAACCCCTCTATCTGTAAAATACCGTTGACCCCACTACTTACGGGACACCTGTATAATATAGTTCCTTTTATAGGCTGTTTGGCCCCCACACCATTGTCCGTTTATCAAAATCTAATCAGCGATTGAAGCTTACGGTTTATTAGTATTGAAATGCACCAACCTGCTGCAATTGCATTTCTAATTGCAGTGATATAGATGTTACTTGCACCACGGGTCCAATCAACCACAATTATATTCACATCTTCAACGGCCAGAAAAGCTGGAAGAAAATGCACGTAGTGTAAAAAGAGAGATAGCAATTGCGGCCGTGGTCTAGCGGTAAGACGCGTGAACTCACGATCTAAGAGACCCGTGTTCGAACCTCGCTAAATTCTGACCAATGTAACTTTGTTATATGTACTTTGGTCGCTCTTTAAAGAGTGGTGGGCAGACTGATGATGGTTATTGGTGTTGGGGTAGTACCACGACTTTCCACTAGTCCACGACGGAGTCAAACTGGGTGGTGAGCATTCGTCTCCTCAAGCCGGCATAGCGGAGGCGCCTGCTGCCTCTAGAAATTTACCTGTAGTAATTTCATTTCATAGTAATTAAAAATTTATATGTCGAGTTGAGGAGACGAGCATGTACCATCTAGATTGACAGTGCACACTCCTCTCGTTATACCTGGCTACTGTCAAACTATTCTCGAAGCGCGACAAAGTCACTTCACAGGTGTTACACTTGAAAGTGGTGGTACTACCCCAGGACAAGGCCTAACTGTACTAATAACCGTCATCAGTCTGCCTACCACTCTTTAATTTAATAAGGTATGATTTAATTATCACCTGGTATTAGAATTTCAGAAAAATTAGACTCCTCATCATCACGATTTCCTGGTAGAAGTACAATTGTTCTTTTGGTGGGGTCATACGAAATCAGCTCTAAGAGACCTTCATTCCCATGCAAAATTGGTTGAGATTTGCTTGGATTAGACCTAAAATATTAAGAAAAAGTTAAATGTTTGCATTTGGTGCTCAGTGCCTATTAAAGAGTGGTAGGCAGACTGATGATGGTTATTAGCCCAGTCTGCCGTTCTGGGGTAGTACCACCACTTTCGAACTACACACCCGTGAAGTGACCTTGTCGCGTTTCGGGAATAATTTGAAAGTAGCCAGGTATAACGAGAGGAGTGTGCACTGTCAATCTAGATGGTGCATACTCGTCTCTCCAAGCCGGCATAGTGGAGGCGACTGCTGCCTGTAGAGATTTCTCTGTAGTAAGTAGCATTTGTTTCCACTAATAGACCGCGCTCTGGCTTTACATCAGGCGGAGTGTTTTTTGTTGTTTATTGACTGGACTCGTGACCTCCATTGGCTGATGACCATAGTGGAGGTCGACTGGAGAACAGCAGTACAAGGAAGCCCCAGTCGCTGTCACTATGCTGGCCTGTGAAGGTGCTTTTTTTAAAAAAGAGAAATTTGGTGCCCTATAAATTCGGTCCAGGGAACTCTTTTCCTCCAGGTCTGCTCATCCATTTCTTACCTTGTAAACAAATGATAGACCAATTGTCTATCAGGATTAAAGTTTCGCGTTCTATCATTTTCTATTACGTCATATTCTTTAGGAATTGCTGCTTTTGCTGCAAGAAATATTTTTGAAAACCTTAGTCTTCTTAACATGAACGTTTTGTAGACGGTTTCAGATGATTTGATGTTTGAAAGTACACTCAGACAGCAGTCACCTCCACTATGCCGGCTCGAGTAGATAAATGTGCACAGTCTATTGACAGGGTTCACCATCGTTATACCCGGTTACTTCCAAACTGGTACGAGGTCACTTCACAGGTGTGCGAGTCGAAAGTGGTGGTACTGGGGGACGGCAGAGTGGGTTAATAACCATCATCAGTCTGCCTACCACTCTTTAAGAGTGGTTAGATACTTACCTATTACAGCGATGATGAGGGTACAGAAAATTACAACTTTTAACATGACTTGGCCTCTAAGAAGCTATCACTAAAATGTAATTTTAAAAATTACCTATTTAATATTTAAAATAAAACATCAGATAAATTATTATTCAGTGATAATTAATTACGAAAATATATTGTTATTTTTACGTCTTCTTTAAATATTAGGTTGCATATACACAATGTTGGAATAAACGCTTGTTTTGTATTTGTTATTTTCCTAAACTTGTGTTTGTCCGAGTGTTAATGTGTAATAATGGTGAATTATTAACCATTGAGTGTTCGTGAACCTGCGTGAGTGTGGGCCAGCGTTGCCAGACGTCCCGGTTTTTAAATCAAAATTAAATGTCCCGCGCGGGACAGGCTCAGTCCCGCTTCTCGGACTTGTGTGTGTATTGTGACGTCGGATGAGTATAAAGCTTACTGTAAACTGTGTAAAAAGAATTACAATCTGTTACACCACATTTTTCTAACGGACACATTCCCCATACATTTTGATATAACTATCCGAAATCCCGACTTGGCAAAAAAAAATCTGGTAACGCTGGTGTGGGCAAACAATTCAAAAGAAGAGAACGTTTATTTCGTTTTCCCTCGAAAACTCCGTTGGAAGTTTTAGTAAAAATTCTACCACTTTACTGAAGCTATTTTTGACTTGACTGAGACTATTTAGTGTGATGAATGAATGACTCGTGATGCACAATAATATTAACTTGATGCAAATATTAACTATGACAATGGCAATATGTTACAATGTCGTAAAAAGAAAATAACTTTCCTTAATTAGTTTAGTGGTTATTATTGTGTAAAATTGGTGTTATTTTGCGTAATTTTATGTGAGTAATTGTGAAAACATTAAAATTCACTCTATATGAGGCAACGGAAGCGGTTTTTTTTTTGTGGTTATCCCACGCCGCGAAAACGCTCATATTGTGACGTGACCGGGTGAATTGCCGCCAAATACTCCAAGAAAGCGTCAAATTGTAAAACACCATTGCAATTTGATGCAAAAACATCAAGAATTTACTACTCGACATTGGCAGAATTGTCGTTGTTATGACATCCGAGGCCATTTAACAAAAGAAGAAGAAGGCCGCAATAACTAGTGTGTACACAGTTTTTGGGATTACACGACTATCTCAATAAAATCTTAATTAATTAAATCGATAATTGAATAAAAATTAAACAGGTGCAATTGAAGATAATGATAATATTGATTGATACGGTTAATTTGTGCTTTGTTTAAGATATATTAATAAAAATATTATCTTCTCTTTTTTAAAATTCAAATCTCATTCTGAGAAATCAAGGGAACAAGCCCTATACAGCCACGTCGACAGTATTATATTGTTTTCTTTTTTTCTTGTATTTTACGGTGACTTTAACGATTACGTTTGCATTTACTCCACACGCGTTGCATCATCGTGCAAATTCATATCGTTATCGTTAAAAGGGTGGCTGATGTATTTAGGAGTATATTCCCGAAAAATCAATAGAAAAACATATTTGGCTTCTTTTCATACACTCGACGTTAGTAAGATTGGTTTAACTATTACTTTGACCAGCCAAAATTCGCTGGTTACGGTTAGCGTTAAAGTATCGTCAAGTTGCAGTTTTTAAATAAAATAACACTCATAAAAAGAAACTTAATTAAAACAACATATTATATATTAAAAATATTTTAATTGTATAAAAATAACAATAATTATCTTACTTTATCAAATATTTCTAAAGCGGTCCATTCACAATCCTGCATTAAAAGGCATTGATTGGGCGAGTACAGCGCAAACAGTGGGCAGACTTTACAGGTCTCAAGCAAGCCTAGAGCGGCCGTGGTCTAGCGGTAAGACGCGTGAACTCACTGATGAGACCCGTGTTCGAACCTCGCTAATTCTGACCAATGTAGCTTATGTTATATGTACTTTGGTCGCTCATTAAAGAGTGGTAGGCAGACTGATGATGGTTATTTATCCAGTCTGCCGTGTTGAGGTAGTACCACTACTTCCGAATTACACACCCGTGAAGTGACCTTGTCGCGTTTCGGGAATAGTTTGAAAGTAGCCAGGTATAGCGAGAGGAGTGTGCACTGTCAATCTACTGCTAGCTACTAGTTTCCGTTCTGGGACCGCACTCCAGCTTTACAATTAAAAAAAGATACAACTAGCATCCTGTCTTTTTTACATATTTTTGGATAATATAGATTAATTTAGTCGACACGTGTTTCTGGAAAACTTTTATAATTGCTTTGTTCTTTTTATATTAATTTTTAAAAATTACGATTGTGATTAGTAATCGTAACGTTTCGGACGGAACTAAACCATTGCCAGGAAACATAAAAACTAAATTCTTGTCAAATTATTCGACCAAACTTTTAATTTTAAAAGATTTATTTTAATTAAAACATGGTGTTTATAGTATACTATTTTGTTCGTTACACTGCAGCGGTTATTTGTACTAAATACTGTTATCGTAAGGAAACACAAAGAAAAGATATTGGCAAACTTGTTAGTTAACAACCATAGACAATAAAAATATCTATAAAATTGTTAGGCTATACACCACCTCTTTTTCTACACCAATGTCTATGGTCCGTCCGAAAAAGGTCGATCGCGTGTCATTATAGTTTTTCAAATATCTCCGCGATTTTTAAGATTTTTCGGGCGGGAATCGAAAAATTCGTCTAATTGAAGTGATATCTCGGGAGTTTCGGCGGCCATCTTGTGACGTCAGGTTATCTGTCTTGAATTATTTTCCTAAACTTGTGTTGCTTCGAGTGTTAATGTGTAATAATGGTGGATTATTAACCATTAAGTGTTCGTGAACGTGCGTGAGTGTGGGCAAATAATTCAATAGACAAGAACCTGTGTTTCCATTTTCCCTCCAAAACTCCGTTGGAAGTTTCAGTAAAGTTTCACTTTACTGAAACAATTTTTGACTTGACTGAGACTCGACCTGACTGTTTAGTGTGATGCACAAATAATATTAACTTGATGCAAAAAATATTTACTTTGACACTGGCAAATTGTTATAATGCAATATAAAACTAAAAAAAAGTGATATCTCGAAATGGATTTCGATTTAACATGGGTTAGTTTTTGAAGACCTTGCCTATTATCCTTTGAATCTATTAATGTCCAAATAAAGTTGCTGCTATAAAAATGGGTTTGGCAATGGCGTAGAGTCCAGGAGTCTGTGCAGCCCCACACGACTTCCCTAATGAGGTAACAGCAACTACGCGCCACGTGCAACCATCTTGGATTTGGATCGGCCCTCCGCTGTCACCCTAACAAATAAAAATTAAAACTTAGCCAGGTATAACTGGAGAAGTGTAGGTCTCCTCGAGCCGGCATAGCGGGTGCTACAATAAAAAATAAAAAAATATAATATTCTTTGGATTTTTGTCTTGTTAAAGATTTTACAGTGTTCTTCTAGATTTTTTTTATTGTAGCTCGGCATGTAACAACACTCCGTCTGATGTAAAGCCAGAGTGCGGTCCATGAAAGGACACAACTGCTACTACAGAGAAATCTCTACTCCTCTCGCTATACCTGGCTACTTTCAAACTATTCCCGAAACGCGACTAGGTCACTTCACGGGTGTGTAATTCGAAAGTGGTGGTACTGCCCCAGGACGGCAGACTGGGCTAATAACCATCATCAGTCTGCCTACCACTCTTTAATGAGCGACCAAAGTACATATAACAAAGTTACATTGGTCTGAATTAGCGAGGTTCGAACACGGGCCTCTTAGATCGTGAGTTCACGCGTCTTACCGCTAGACCACGGCCGCGGTCTTTACATTATATCTAATAAAATATAAATAAATAATAATAAAAAGGTATAACGAGAGGAGTGTGCACTGTCAATCTAGATGGTACATGCTCGTCTCCTCAGGCCCGCATAATGGAGGCAACTGCTGCCCGCACAGGTTTCTCTGTAGTGACAATTGTTTCCGTTCATGGACCGCACTCTAGCTTCACATCAGGCGGAGTGTTGTCACATGCCGAGCTACAAATAAAAAAAAAAGATTATACAAACCTGACACGTGTCTTTACCGCCGGCCGCTTCGCCAGCGCAAATCTGCGAGTCACGTGAAGGACCTTCCGGAAGCTTCCTCGACGTACCAAGTATATTGTGACAATCCCTCATGTCCCAAACGTTTACAGACACACTCCTCAGCTCCTCGGACTGTTCTCCACCTGAACAAATACAGTGTAAACTCTATATATCGACACTGAAGGGACTGCACATTTTATAGCGTCATAGAGAGTTGTCGGTAAACGGAGAGAAGAAAAATCAATACTATTTTACTAATTTAATATTTACTAATAAAGTATATATTATATGCATAACAACCTAACGACAGAATCTTCGGTCCGTATGACCGCCGACAGTCAAGGTAAATACGGGCTAGACAATAAAGCAACAAAAGAACGTACACAGCTGCAGTTGTTATTAATTTTGGCAACTGGAAAGTACTGTTTATTGTTTAATAAGGACATATTGTGGTCGTTATTTAGAGTTGGTGTGATGCTACATAGAGTGTATCGTTGTATGGACAACAATGTAAACCAACCATAGTCAGGTAATTTTGACGTTTTAAGGAGTTTGTCGTTAAATCGAGTTTACACTGTATTTCTGTATTATTTCTCTGTTGATTTTGTTAAAAGCACCAGAAGGCCGGTTAAAGTAACTTTAACTATTACTTTTACGGCGACGACGACCGTTAAACGTTTGCATTTACTCCACACGCGTTGCAATATAGTGTAAATTCATATTGTTATCGTTAAAAGGGTGGCTGATCTCGAAATAATAATAGAAAAACATATTTGGCTTCTTTTCATACATTTGACGTTAGCGACATTGGTTTGACGATTACTTTAACTTTAACCAAGCCAAGATTCGCTGGTTATGGTTAAGGTTAAAGTAACCGTCAAAAATGACAGGCGCGACGATGGTGCAACTCGTGTGGAGTAAATGTTAACGTAACGGTTAAAGTTTGCTTTAACCGTTCTTCAGTCAACAAATCTCAAAAAAAGTCTCTTATTTCGAGTCCTCGGGGCTAAACTCACCAAATTCAGTTCTACCCCATCCTGTAGCTATGACAGGCTCACCGGGGGGTGGAGCAACCCCTATACAGGCTGGTTTAATTCTCTCTGAAAAACTAATAAAAAAAAAACAAATATGATCACTTTTGCGAGGCCCGAGGTCTAACCTGGACATCGCGCGTTGGCGGCCTTAACTTTGCGATGACCCTTTCATTCCAGAGTTTTTTTTCTTTTTATCTGATCTTAAAGACCCGTGTTCGAACCTCGCTAATTCTGACCAATGTAACTTTGTACTGTACTTTGGTCGCTCATTAAAGAGTAGTAGGCGGACTGGTGTAGGTTATTAGTCCAGTCTGCCGTGTTGGGGCAGTACCACCACTTTCGAATTACACACCCGTGAAGTGATATTGTCGCGTTTCGGGAACTGTTTAAAAGTAGTCAGGTATAACGAGAGGAGTGTGCACTGCAACCCAGTTCACGGACCGCACTCTAGCTGTGCATCAGAATCACAATAAAAAACAAAGAAATATCTCGGCATATGACAACTACGTTTGATGTAAAGCTAATGTGTGATCTGTGAACGGAAACAACTGCTACTACAGATAAACCTGTGCGAGCAGCAGTCGCCTCCACTATGCCGGGTTGAGGAAACGAGCATGTTCCATCCATCCATCAAATTGTGGAACGACCTTCCCAGTCACGTCTTTCCCCCTTCCTATAACATGGGACCCTTCAAGCGCAGTGTGAAGAGGCATCTCATTAAGCCGGCATAGCGGACGCGACTGCTGTCTGCAGATCCCCCTTCTCTGACAGCAGTCGCCTTCGTTCATGGATCGCACTCTAGCTTAACATCAGGCGGAGTACGGTCATATGACGTGCTAAAAAAAATGTACCATAGAGATTGACAGTGCACACTCCTCTCGCTATATTAAATTAGAAAGAAGGTGAACTTACCTAACTCTACTGGCCAATTTCAACATAGCTAAATCGTGATACGACTTAGGTAGTTTATATAAAGGGTGTCTTATTACGGTGGACACTCTCATTACGATCGCGCCAGGATCATCTAAAAATGATGAACCTAATTGGACGACGCGTGGTGGGCCACTGAAAAAAAACGGCTAGCTATTAGAGGACAGACCTAAAAACTTTGAGATACTTCCAGTGGATAATTATTGGGTTAAATCAGTCCCAGTTAGAGTTCCAAAGGTTCTCAGACACTTAGAACTAATTTTAAAATCAATTTTAATACATAATTACATTTAATTGTCAGAATCCTTCCACCCGTTACGAATAGGGTAGGTTAGATTTAGGTTTGTATTAAAATTAAGTGTTGCTTTAGATGAAAGTGGTACCAAATTGAAGCTTCAACTGTGTCTGATTTAACACAATAATTATTTACTCGAATTTCTAAGGTCTCCAGTTAAAATCGTAACCAAAAAAACAATTAGATGCCAAAATAAAGAATGGTAGGGAGATTGGTGATGGTTATTGGCCCAGTCTGCCGTGTTGGTCAGGGTTGCCTGGTTGCCGCGTTTTAAACCAGATAATGTTTTTTTTTATTGTAGCTCGGCACGTGACAACACTTAGCCCGATGTAAAGCTAGAGTGCGGTCCATGAATGGATACAACTGCTACTACAAATAAACCTGTGCGGGCAGCATGTACCATCTAGATTGACAGTGCAAACTCCTCTCGTTATACCTGGCTACTTTCAAACTATTCCCGAAACGCGACAAGGTACATGCTCGACTCCTCAAGCCGGCATAGTGGAGGCGACTGCTGCCCGCACAGGTTTATCTGTAGTAGCAGTTGTTTCCATTCATGGACCGCACTCTTACATCAGGCGGAGTGTTGTCACATGCCGAGCTACAATTTAAAAAAATAATTTAAATATAAGACGGTAAATGTACAATTTACTTACGGCGTAACAGAGTTATCACGGTCTTGATAGGCACAGTGAGCAGCCGTCAAAACGAAATTATCACTTATTAAAGAACCACCACATTTCCACGAGTAGCCCACGCCCTGAAATTAAAAAAAAGGAGTAATCAACCGTTATAATAAAAGGAGAACAATAATAAGGGTCGTTTGCACCAGAAGGCCGGTTAAAGTAACTTTAACTATTACTTTTACGACGACGACGACCGTTAAACGTTTACATTATGGTGTATATTTACTCCACACGAGTTGCACCATCGCATCGTCGCGTCTGTCATTTTTGACGGTAACTTTAACCTTAACCGTAACCAGCGAATCTTGGCTTAGTTAAAGTTAACCAATGTCACTAACGTCAAATGTATGAAAAGAAGCCAAATATGTTTTTCTATTATTATTTCGGGATCAGCCACCCTTTTAACGATAACAATATAAATTTACACGATATTGCAACGCGTGTGGAGTTAATGTAAACGTTTAACGGTCGTCGTCGCCGTAAAAGTTACTTTAACCGGCCTTCGGTGCAAACCACCCTAAGGTCCGTTACAGTTACTTTAACTATTACTTTTACGGCGACGACGACCGTTAAACGTTTACATTTACTCCACACGCGTTGCAATATCGTGTAAATTCATATTGTTATCGTTAAAAGGGTGGCTGATCTCGAAATAATAATAGAAAAACATATTTGGCTTCTTTTCATACATTTGACGTTAGCAAACGACTTTACTACCAGGCGGTCATATGACGTGGTAAAATAAAATAAAACAACTTACAGATAAACGTCTCCAGCCTAACAAAGCCAT